>VMRM01000011.1:0-5000 GCA_010277075.1 Poeciliopsis retropinna
ATTTATTTATTTCATTTAAAAATAAAACAAAAATTTTTTTTGAATTTTTTTGGATTTTTTAATAATATTTTTTTCTCTTTCTTTATTTATTTCTTTGAAAAAAATAAAAACACAAAAAACAACAAAAAATAAAAAGACAAAAAAAAGTACAAATACAATAAATCACATAAAAAAACTTATAATAATAATATATACATTTTATATAAACAAAACTAAAACAATTATTGAATAAGTAATAAAGCTGACCGGAAAAAATAAGAAAAATAAAGAAAAAATAATAAAAAAATGTGGCCAGACGACGCCTGGCAAGTGGTTAGGCACGGGAGAGGACGAAGGGAAACGTCCCCGGCCTATTCCCACCAAATGGGATAATGGAACGGGGGGAGGAAGGACCGAGCAGCTCCTGCTTTCCCCAGAGGGCAGGCTCGAACCCTCTTTCCTAACCCCTAACCCTAACCCTAACCCTAACCCTAACCCTTACCCTACCCTTACCCTTACCCTACCCAACCCTAACCCTAACCCTAACCCTAACCCTACCCCTAACCCCTAACCCTACCCCTAACCCTTACCCTAACCCTAACCCTAACCCTAACCCTAACCCCTAACCCTAACCCTAACCCTAACCCTAACCCCCACCCTCAACTCGACCCAAACCCTAACCAGTCACCCTCAACTCGACCCAAACCCTAACCAGTCACCCTGGCTTTAAATGACATGTCCCCTTCCCAAAGACTCTTCACTTACCCTAACCATTAGAGGTCCAAAACATCATTAGAGGTCCAAAACGTCATTAGAGGTCCGACATATCCAAGATGAAGCTCATTTTCACTTGCCCCAGGACCACCTCCAGTTGACCCAGGACCACCTCCAGACCACTCTGGGAAGGGTCCCGTAGCTTGACCCGTCGGCGGCAACACTTGGAGCAATTTGGCCCATTTTGCCAACTCGGGCAACCCCCACAAATGACACCTCCACGGACTCGGGGGGACCCCCTGAGCACGCAGGACCCACTCCCACCTCGATCCGACACTCGTACAAAACTTGGAAAATGAATGGGAGTCTATGGCAGCTACAGGAAGGGGAGGGGCCAGGGCCACCAAACTTCGTAGGCAGGTGGGGGGGCCCGGGGGGAGCATACACACGGAGTTTGGGCAGCCTACCACTTACACCTTCCGAGATAATCCACCTGAAACTCCATTTCCAATCAATGGGAGTCAATGGCAGCTATGTCTTAGCAATGAGCTACAGCAACCAAACTCACAGGGTACGTGCCCACCCTCCCTGGGACTCTCTGTGCCAGCTTTGCTCCACATGACTCTTATACTTTGGGAGATAATCCACCTGAAACTCGGACTTTTCTGGTTTTCATCCTATATCCTTACCCTAACCCTAACCCTCTACCCAAACCCTAACCAGTCACCCTCAACTCTACCCAAACCCTAACCAGTCACCCTCGAGCCTAACCAGTCACCCTCAACTCTACCCAAACCCTAACCAGTCACCCTCAACTCTACCCAAACCCTAACCAGTCACCCTCGAGCCTAACCAGTCACCCTCAACTCTACCCAAACCCTAACCAGTCACCCTCAACTCTACCCAAACCCTAACCAGTCACCCTCGAGCCTAACCAGTCCCCCTCAACTCTGGCTTTAAATGACATGTCCCCTTCCCAAAGACTCTTCACTTACCCTAACCATTAGAGGTCCAAAATATCAAACATGGACCTAATTTTCACTTGACATGGGACCACCTCCAGACCACTCAGGACCCTCCGAAACACACTCTGGGAAGGGTCCCGTAGCTTGACCCGTCGGCAACACTTGGAGCAATTTGGCCCATTTTGCCAACTCGGGCAACCCCCACAAATGACACCTCCACGGACTCGGGGGACCCCTGAGCACGCAGGACCCACTCCCACCTCGATCCGACACTCGTACAAAACTTGGAAAATGAATGGGAGTCTATGCAGCTACAGGAAGGGGAGGGGCCAGGGCCACCAAACTTCGTAGGCAGGTGGGGGGCCCGGGGGGAGCATACACACGGAGTTTGGGCAGCCTACCACTTACACCTTCCGAGATAATCCACCTGAACTCCATTTCCAATCATGGGAGTCAATGGCAGCTATGTCTTAGCAATGAGCTACAGCAACCAAACTCACAGGGTACGTGCCCACCCTCCCTGGGACTCTCTGTGCCAGCTTTGCTCCACATGACTCTTATACTTTGGGAGATAATCCACCTGAAACTCGGACTTTTCTGGTTTTCATCCTATATCCTAACCCTAACCCCTAACCCTAACCCTAACCCTAACCCTAACCCTAACCCTAACCCTAACCCTAACCCTAACCCCTAACCCTAACCCTAACCCCTAACCCTAACCCTAACCCCCTAACCCTACCCTAACCCTAACCCTAACCCTAACCCTAACCAGTCACCCTCGAGCCTAACCAGTCACCCTCAACTCGACCCAAACCCTAACCAGTCACCCTCAACTCGACCCAAACCCTAACCAGTCACCCTGCCTTTAAATGACATGTCCCCTTCCCAAAGACTCTTCACTTACCCTAACCATTAGAGGTCCGACATATCAAACATGGACCTAATTTTCACTTGACATGGGACCACCTCCAGACCACTCAGGACCCTCCGAAACCACTCTGGGAAGGGTCCCGTAGCTTGACCCGTCGGCAACACTTGGAGCAATTTGGCCCATTTTGCCAACTCGGGCACCCCCACAAATGACACCTCCACGGACTCGGGGGACCCCCTGAGCACGCAGGACCCATCCCACTCGATCCGACCTTCCTACCCACACTTACAAAATACATGGGGGTCTATGGCAGCTATAGGAAGGGGAGGGGCCAGGGCCACCAAACTTCGTAGGCAGGTGGGGGGCCCGGGGGAGCATGCAACCGACTTTCAGCCCATGAACCCCAAGGGTTTCGGACTTATTTCGGATGACCGTTTTTTACAATCAATGGGAGTCAATGGCAGCTATGTCAAGGGAACGAGCCCACCCACCAAACTCCAGGGTAGGTGGGGCCCCTCCCACAGAGTCTCGGTGCCAACTATGGGCCCCCTACCTCTTATACTTTTTCTCCTATTTCACATGAACCAATCACTTTTATGTTTTCATCCTATATCCTAACCCTAACCCTAACCCTAACCCTAACCCTAACCCTATTCAGCGTGCTCAATCCATTTTCTGGCTATCATCCCCTATCCTAACCAAACCCTAACCAGTCACCCTCGGCCTAACCAGTCACCCTCAACTCTACCCAAACCCTAACCAGTCACCCTCGAGCCTAACCATCCCCCTCAACTCTGGCTTTAAATGACATGTCCCCTTCCCAAAGACTCTTCACTTACCCTAACCATTAGAGGTCCGACATATCATTAGAGGTCCAAAACATCATTAAGGTCCAAAACGTCATTAGAGGTCCGACATATCCAAGATGAAGCTAATTTTCACTTGACCCAGGCCACCTCCAGTTGACCCAGGACCCTCCGAAACACACTCTGGGAAGGGTCCCGTAGCTTGACCCGTCGGCAACACTTGGAGCAATTTGGCCCTTTTGCCAACTCGGGCAACCCCCACAAATGACACCCCACGGACTCGGGGGACCCCCTGGCCGCAGGACCCACTCCCACCTCGATCCGACCTTCCTACCCACACTTACAAAATACATGGGGTCTATGGCAGCTATAGGAAGGGAGGGGCCAGGGCCACCAAACTTCGTAGGCAGGGGGGGGGCCCGGGGGGACCATGCACACCGACTTTCAGCCCATGAACCCCAAGGGTTTCGGACTTATTTCGGATGAACCGTTTTTTACAATCAATGGGACTCAATGGCAGCTATGTCAGGGAACGAGCCACACCCCCCAAACTCACAGGGTAGGTGGGCACCCTCACTGCCCCTCTCTGTGCCAACTATGGCCCCCTACCTCTTATACTTTTTCTCCTATTTCACATGAACCAATCACTTTTATGGTTTTCATCCTATATCCAACCATTAGAGGTCCAAAATATCAAACATGGACCTAATTTTCACTTGACATGGGACCACCTCCAGACCACTCAGGACCCTCCGAAACACACTCTGGGAAGGGTCCCGTAGCTTGACCCGTCGGCAACACTTGGAGCAATTTGGCCCATTTTGCCAACTCGGGCAACCCCCCAAATGACACCTCCACGGACTCGGGGGACCCCCTGAGCACGCAGGACCCACTCCCCCTCGATCCGACCTTCCTACCCACACTTACAAAATACATGGGGGTCTATGGCAGCTATAGGAAGGGGAGGGCCAGGGCCACCAAACTTCGTAGGCAGGTGGGGGGCCCGGGGGAGCAGACACACGGAGTTTGGGCAGCCTACCACTTACACCTTCCGAGATAATCCACCTGAAACCCTTTCCAATCAAGGGAGTCAATGGCAGCTATGTCTTAGCAATGAGCTACAGCAACCAAACTCACAGGGTACGTGCCCACCCTCCCTGGGACTCTCTGTGCCAGCTTTGCTCCACATGACTCTTATACTTTGGGGATAATCCACCTGAAACTCGGACTTTTCTGGTTTTCATCCTATATCCTAACCCTAACCCTACCCTAACCCAACCCAACCCTCCCCTCAACTCTACCCAAACCCTAACCAGTCACCCTCAACTCTACCCAAACCCTAACCATCACCCTCAACTCTACCCAAACCCTAACCAGTCACCCTCAACTCTACCCAAACCTAACCAGTCACCCTCGAGCCTAACCAGTCACCCTCAACTCTACCCAAACCCTAACCAGTCACCCTCGAGCCTAACCAGTCCCCCCCCACCCCTGCCTTTAAATGACATGTCCCCTTCCCAAAGACTCTTCACTTACCCTAACCATTAGAGGTCCGACATATCATTAGAGGTCCGACATATCCAAGATGAAGCTAATTTTCACTTGCCCCAGGACCACCTCCAGTTGACCCAGGACCACCTCCAGACCACTCTGGGAAGGGTCCCG
>VMRM01000011.1:10000-313432 GCA_010277075.1 Poeciliopsis retropinna
GCCTAACCAGTCCCCCTCAACTCTGGCTTTAAATGACATGTCCCCTTCCCAAAGACTCTTCACTTACCCTAACCATTAGAGGTCCAAAATCTCATTAGAGGTCCGACATATCATTAGAGGTCCGACATATCATTAGAGGTCCGACATATCCAAGATGAAGCTAATTTTCACTTGCCCCAGGACCACCTCCAGTTGACCCAGGACCACCTCCAGACCACCTGGGAAGGGTCCCGTAGCTTGACCCGTCGGCGGCAACACTTGGAGCAATTTGGCCCATTTTGCCAACTCGGGCAACCCCCACAAATGACACCTCCACGGACTCGGGGGGACCCCCTGAGCACGCAGGACCCACTCCCACCTCGATCCGACCTTCCTACCCACACTTACAAAATACATGGGGGTCTATGGCAGCTACAGGAAGGGGAGGGGCCAGGGCCACCAAACTTCGTAGGCAGGTGGGGGGCCCGGGGGACCATGCCACCGACTTTCAGCCCATGAACCCCAAGGGTTTCGGACTTATTTCGGATGAACCGTTTTTTCCAATCAATGGGAGTCAATGGCAGCTATGTCAAGGGAACGAGCCACACCCACCAAACTCACAGGGTAGGTGGGCACCCTCAGTGCCCCTCTCTGTGCCAACTATGGGCCCCCTACCTCTTATACTTTTTCTCCTATTTCACATGAACCAATCACTTTTATGGTTTTCATCCTATATCCCTAACCCTAACCCTAACCCTAACCCTAAACCCTAACCAGTCACCCTCAACTCTACCCAAACCCTAACCAGTCACCCTCGAGCCTAACCAGTCACCCTCAACTCGACCCAAACCCTAACCAGTCACCCTCAACTCGACCCAAACCCTAACCAGTCACCCTGCCTTTAAATGACATGTCCCCTTCCCAAAGACTCTTCACTTACCCTAACCATTAGAGGTCCGACATATCAAACATGGACCTAATTTTCACTTGACATGGGACCACCTCCAGACCACTCAGGACCCTCCGAAACACACTCTGGGAAGGGTCCCGTAGCTTGACCCGTCGGCAACACTTGGAGCAATTTGGCCCATTTTGCCAACTCGGGCAACCCCCACAAATGACACCTCCACGGACTCGGGGGGACCCCCTGAGCACGCAGGACCCACTCCCACCTCGATCCGACCTTCCTACCCACACTACAAAATACATGGGGTCTATGGCAGCTATAGGAAGGGGAGGGGCCAGGGCCACCAAACTTCGTAGGCAGGTGGGGGGGCCCGGGGGGAGCATGCACACCGACTTTCAGCCCATGAACCCCAAGGGTTTCGGACTTATTTCGGATGAACCGTTTTTTACAATCAATGGGAGTCAATGGCAGCTATGTCAAGGGAACGAGCCACACCCACCAAACTCACAGGGTAGGTGGGGCCCCTCCCACAGAGTCTCGGTGCCAACTATGGGCCCCCTACCTCTTATACTTTTTCTCCTATTTCACATGAACCAATCACTTTTATGGTTTTCATCCTATATCCTAACCCTAACCCTAACCCTAACCCTAACCCTAACCCTATTCAGCGTGCTCAATTCCATTTTCTGGCTATCATCCCCTATCCTAACCCAAACCCTAACCAGTCACCCTCGAGCCTAACCAGTCACCCTCAACTCTACCCAAACCCTAACCAGTCACCCTCGAGCCTAACCAGTCCCCCTCAACTCTGGCTTTAAATGACATGTCCCCTTCCCAAAGACTCTTCACTTACCCTAACCATTAGAGGTCCGACATATCATTAGAGGTCCAAAACATCATTAGAGGTCCAAAACGTCATTAGAGGTCCGACATATCCAAGATGAAGCTAATTTTCACTTGACCCAGGACCACCCCAGTTGACCCAGGACCCTCCGAAACACACTCTGGGAAGGGTCCCGTAGCTTGACCCGTCGGCAACACTTGGAGCAATTTGGCCCATTTTGCCAACTCGGGCAACCCCCACAAATGACACCTCCACGGACTCGGGGGGACCCCCTGAGCACGCAGGACCCACTCCCACCTCGATCCGACCTTCCTACCCACACTTACAAAATACATGGGGGTCTATGGCAGCTATAGGAAGGGGAGGGGCCAGGGCCCCAAACTTCGTAGGCAGGTGGGGGGGCCCGGGGGGACCATGCACACCGCTTTCAGCCCATGAACCCCAAGGGTTTCGGACTTATTTCGGATGAACCGTTTTTTACAATCAATGGGACTCAATGGCAGCTATGTCAAGGGAACGAGCCACACCCCCAAACTCACAGGGTAGGTGGGCACCCTCACTGCCCCTCTCTGTGCCAATATGGGCCCCCTACCTCTTATACTTTTTCTCCTATTTCACATGAACCAATCACTTTATGGTTTTCATCCTATATCCTAACCATTAGAGGTCCAAAATATCAAACATGGACCTAATTTTCACTTGACATGGGCCACCTCCAGACCACTCAGGACCCTCCGAAACACACTCTGGGAAGGGTCCCGTAGCTTGACCCGTCGGCAACACTTGGAGCATTTGGCCCATTTTGCCAACCGGGCAACCCCCACAAAGACACCTCCACGGACTCGGGGGGACCCCCTGAGCACGCAGGACCCACTCCCACCTCGATCCGACCTTCCTACCCACACTTACAAAATACATGGGGGTCTATGGCAGCTATAGGAAGGGGAGGGGCCAGGGCCACCAAACTTCGTAGGCAGGTGGGGGGGCCCGGGGGGAGCAGACACACGGAGTTTGGGCAGCCTACCACTTACACCTTCCGAGATAATCCACCTGAAACTCCATTTCCAATCAATGGGAGTCAATGGCAGCTATGTCTTAGCAATGAGCTACAGCAACCAAACTCACAGGGTACGTGCCCACCCTCCCTGGGACTCTCTGTGCCAGCTTTGCTCCACATGACTCTTATACTTTGGGAGATAATCCACCTGAAACTCGGACTTTTCTGGTTTTCATCCTATATCCTAACCCTAACCCTACCCTAACCCTAACCCTAACCCTCACCCTCAACTCTACCCAAACCCTAACCAGTCACCCTCAACTCTACCCAAACCCTAACCAGTCACCCTCAACTCTACCCAAACCCTAACCAGTCACCCTCAACTCTACCCAAACCCTAACCAGTCACCCTCGAGCCTAACCAGTCACCCTCAACTCTACCCAACCCTAACCGCACCCTCGAGCCTAACCAGTCCCCCTCAACTCTGGCTTTAAATGACATGTCCCCTTCCCAAAGACTCTTCCTTACCCTAACCATTAGAGGTCCGACATATCATTAGAGGTCCGACATATCCAAGATGAAGCTAATTTTCACTTGCCCCAGGACCACCTCCAGTTGACCCAGGACCACCTCCAGACCACTCTGGGAAGGGTCCCGTAGCTTGACCCGTCGGCAACACTTGTCCGCAATTTGGCCCATTTTGCCAACTCGGGCAACCCCCACAAATGACACCTCCACGGACTCGGGGGGACCCCCTGAGCACGCAGGACCCACTCCCACCTCGATCCGACCTTCCTACCCACACTTACAAAATACATGGGGGTCTATGGCAGCTATAGGAAGGGGAGGGGCCAGGGCCACCAAACTTGCTGGGGACCTGGGGGGGCCCGGGGGGAGCATACACACCGAGTTTGGGGAGGATGGCACTTATGGTTCTTGACTTATGGAGCGTGCTCAATTTTTTCAAATCAATGGGAGTCAATGGCAGCTATGTCAAGGGAACGAGCCACACCCACCAAACTCACAGGGTAGGTGGGCACCCTCACTGCCCCTCTCTGTGCCAACTATGGGCCCTCTGGCACTTATACTTTTTCACTTATTCAGCGTGCTCAATTCCATTTTCTGGCTATCATCCCCTATCCTAACCAGTCACCCTCGAGCCTAACCAGTCACCCTCAACTCTACCCAAACCCTAACCAGTCACCCTCGAGCCTAACCAGTCCCCCTCAACTCTGGCTTTAAATGACATGTCCCCTTCCCAAAGACTCTTCACTTACCCTAACCATTAGAGGTCCGACATATCATTAGAGGTCCAAAACATCATTAGAGGTCCAAAACGTCATTAGAGGTCCGACATATCCAAGATGAAGCTAATTTTCACTTGACCCAGGACCACCTCCAGTTGACCCAGGACCCTCCGAAACACACTCTGGGAAGGGTCCCGTAGCTTGACCCGTCGGCAACACTTGGAGCAATTTGGCCCATTTTGCCAACTCGGGCAACCCCCACAAATGACACCTCCACGGACTCGGGGGGACCCCCTGAGCACGCAGGACCCACTCCCACCTCGATCCGACCTTCCTACCCACACTTACAAAATACATGGGGGTCTATGGCAGCTATAGGAAGGGGAGGGGCCAGGGCCACCAAACTTCGTAGGCAGGTGGGGGGGCCCGGGGGGACCATGCACACCGACTTTCAGCCCATGAACCCCAAGGGTTTCGGACTTATTTCGGATGAACCGTTTTTTACAATCAATGGGAGTCAATGGCAGCTATGTCAAGGGAACGAGCCACACCCACCAAACTCACAGGGTAGGTGGGCACCCTCACTGCCCCTCTCTGTGCCAACTATGGGCCCCCTACCTCTTATACTTTTTCTCCTATTTCACATGAACCAATCACTTTTATGGTTTTCATCCTATATCCTAACCCTAACCCTAACCCTAACCCTACCCTAACCCTAACCCTAACCCTACCCTAACCCTAACCCTAACCCTAACCCTAACCCTCTAACCCTAACCCTAACCCTAACCCTAACCCTAACCCTAACCCTAACCCTAACCCTAACCCTAACCCCTAACCCTAACCCTAACCCTAACCCTAAACCCTAACCAGTCACCCTCAACTCTACCCAAACCCTAACCAGTCACCCTCAACTCTACCCAAACCCTAACCAGTCACCCTCAACTCGACCCAAACCCTAACCAGTCACCCTCAACTCTACCCAAACCCTAACCAGTCACCCTCAACTCTACCCAAACCCTAACCAGTCACCCTCGAGCCTAACCAGTCACCCTCAACTCTACCCAAACCCTAACCAGTCACCCTCGAGCCTAACCACCCCCTCAACTCTGGCTTTAAATGACATGTCCCCTTCCCAAAGACTCTTCACTTACCCTAACCATTAGAGGTCCAAAATATCATTAGAGGTCCGACATATCATTAGAGGTCCGACATATCATTAGAGGTCCGACATATCCAAGATGAAGCTAATTTTCACTTGCCCCAGGACCACCTCCAGTTGACCCAGGACCACCTCCAGACCACTCTGGGAAGGGTCCCGTAGCTTGACCCGTCGGCAACACTTGGAGCAATTTGGCCCATTTTGCCAACTCGGGCAACCCCCACAAATGACACCTCCACGGACTCGGGGGGACCCCCTGAGCACGCAGGACCCACTCCCACCTCGATCCGACCTTCCTACCCACACTTACAAAATACATGGGGGTCTATGGCAGCTATAGGAAGGGGAGGGGCCAGGGCCACCAAATTGCTGGGGACCTGGGGGGCCCGGGGGGGCATGCACCCGAGTTTGGGGAGGATGGCACTTATGGTTCTTGATTATGGAGCGTGCTCAATTTTTTCAAATCAATGGGAGTCAATGGCAGCTATGTCAAGGGAACGAGCCACACCCACCAAACTCACAGGGTAGGTGGGCACCCTCACTGCCCCTCTCTGTGCCAACTATGGGCCCTCTGGCACTTATACTTTTTCACTTATTCAGCGTGCTCAATTCCATTTTCTGGCTATCATCCCCTATCCTAACCCTAACCCTAACCCTTACCCAGTCACCCTCAACTCTACCCAAACCCTAACCAGTCACCCTCAACTCTACCCAAACCCTAACCAGTCACCCTCAACTCTACCCAAACCCTAACCAGTCACCCTCGAGCCTAACCAGTCACCCTCAACTCTACCCAAACCCTAACCAGTCACCCTCGAGCCTAACCAGTCCCCCTCAACTCTGGCTTTAAATGACATGTCCCCTTCCCAAAGACTCTTCACTTACCCTAACCATTAGAGGTCCGACATATCATTAGAGGTCCGACATATCCAAGATGAAGCTAATTTTCACTTGCCCCAGGACCACCTCCAGTTGACCCAGGACCACCTCCAGACCACTCTGGGAAGGGTCCCGTAGCTTGACCCGTCGGCAACACTTGGAGCAATTTGGCCCATTTTGCCAACTCGGGCAACCCCCACAAATGACACCTCCACGGACTCGGGGGGACCCCCTGAGCACGCAGGACCCACTCCCACCTCGATCCGACACTCGTACAAAACTTGGAAAATGAAGGGAGTCTATGGCAGCTACAGGAAGGGGAGGGGCCAGGGCCACCAAACTTCGTAGGCAGGGGGGGGGGCCCGGGGGGAGCTACACACGGAGTTTGGGCAGCCTACCACTTACACCTTCCGAGATAATCCACCTGAAACTCCATTTCCAATCAATGGGAGTCAATGGCAGCTATGTCTTAGCAATGAGCTACAGCAACCAAACTCACAGGGTACGTGCCCACCCTCCTGGGACTCTCTGTGCCAGCTTTGCTCCACATGACTCTTATACTTTGGGAGATAATCCACCTGAAACTCGGACTTTTCTGGTTTTCATCCTATATCCTAACCCTAACCCTTACCCTAACCCTAACCCTACCCCCTAACCCTAACCCTACCCTAACCCTAACCCTAACCCTAACCCTAACCCTAACCCTAACCCCCTCCCCTAACCCTAACCCTAACCCTAACCCAACCCTAACCTAACCCTAACCCTAACCCTACCCTACCCTTACCCTAACCCTAACCCTTACCCTAACCCTAACCCTAACCCTTACCCTACCCTACCCTACCCTTCCCCTAACCCTAACCCTAACCCTAACCCTAACCCTAACCCTAACCCTAACCCACCCTAACCCTAACCCTAACCCTAACCCTAACCCTAACCCTAACCCTAACCCTAACCCTAACCCTAACCCTAACCCTAACCCTAACCCTACCCTAACCCTAACCCCCTAACCCTAACCCTAACCCTACCCTAACCCTAACCCTAACCCTACCCTAACCCTAACCCCCTAACCCTTACCCTAACCCCCTACCCTAAGTTCAAACCCTAAGTTCAAACCCTAAGTTCAAACCCTAAGTTCAAACCCTAAGTTCAAACCCTAAGTTCAAACCCTAAGTTCAAACCCTAAGTTCAAACCCTAAGTTCAAACCCTAAGTTCAAACCCTAAGTTCAAACCCTAAGTTCAAACCCTAAGTTCAAACCCTAAGTTCAAACCCTAAGTTCAAACCCTAAGTTCAAACCCTAAGTTCAAACCCTAAGTTCAAACCCTAAGTTCAAACCCTAAGTTCAAACCCTAAGTTCAAACCCTAAGTTCAAACCCTAAGTTCAAACCCTAAGTTCAAACCCTAAGTTCAAACCCTAAGTTCAAACCCTAAGTTCAAACCCTAAGTTCAAACCCTAAGTTCAAACCCTAAGTTCAAACCCTAAGTTCAAACCCTAAGTTCAAACCCTAAGTTCAAACCCTAAGTTCAAACCCTAAGTTCAAACCCTAAGTTCAAACCCTAAGTTAAAACCCTAAGTTCAAACCCAAGTTCAAACCCTAAGTTCAAACCCTAAGTTCAAACCCTAAGTTCAAACCCTAAGTTCAAACCCTAAGTTCAAACCCTAAGTTCAAACCCTAAGTTCAAACCCTAAGTTCAAACCCTAAGTTCAAACCCTAAGTTCAAACCCTAAGTTCAAACCCTAAGTTCAAACCCTAAGTTCAAACCCTAAGTTCAAACCCTAAGTTCAAACCCTAAGTTCAAACCCTAAGTTCAAACCCTAAGTTCAAACCCTAAGTTCAAACCCTAAGTTCAAACCCTAAGTTCAAACCCTAAGTTAGGTTTTGCCCAGTGCTCCTATTCCTTAAAATTCAGTGATTTATATTAATAGCCTTTTCATTGTTTAAATGTATGCACCCATGTTGAACTACAAAAATTCTGATTGTGTAGAAAACCTTTACCTTAAGATATTAACCCTTGAGAAAAGTCTTATGAATCTCTATACTAACTTGTCTACAAACCCTTAGCTAATCATGTTCTTTTTACAAGGAAGCAGCAAAAAAATGTATTTGCTTAGCTTGATAACTGACTTTTCAGAGGGGGAATTGGACCCTGACATTTTACTCCAATGGAAAAAGCACCAACTCATGGCATGGAAGGGCTAATGTTCATTTGCAAAAGGCAGCCAACTTCAACAATGCAGTTAAAGCACATAAGAAAATATCAGGGTGTGCTTTTATTTGCAAGGTGCTGTGCTTACAGACATATTGCCATTGTTGCAAGGCAATTTACACATAACTAATCATGATCCTACAAGGGGAAACTTATTTAAAGTAGATTTGCACTGGATCAAATGTTAAGTGTCAGGTGATATTAAGACACTGACATTAACCGTTTAGAACAGCAGCAATTGATTTAGAGGAATTTTACTATTTAAGGGCAAATTCCTTTTAGCACTTTAAATGGGCCACATTGCTGAAACTAACTATTGTGTTTCAATTTGTTTTTGAACTGAGAAATAATCCTAATGGAACAAACACTAAAGTTTTACATTTCATTAATCAACTGTGACAACATTATCTTTGACATTTAAAATGAATGTCCTCATATGTGGACAGAATTCCTCAGCAACTAGATCATGTAAAAACAATTTTAAATTTCAAATGATTGGGGCCTATTGATTGCAAAAATAAAATAGGATTCAATAATATATGCCATGCAAGAGCTCAGGTCTTAGGAGGTTAAACCTATTTAGCAGAACTTGACTGAAATTAACATTTTTGGTTTTGCAATGAGAAGCTGTTGGGCTGTAGAATTAAAGACAGAATACCAGTTGGGATGCATGTTGCTGTGTGTGAGGCTATTCCTCTAGAAGACTGGACTGCATTTAAGACTCCTGAGTCCTGGAGTCACCTTTCCCACGTGCTGTTCCTGTAGGCGGAACCTGGGAAGGCTGATACGTACCGGGCCCCTGGTTTCAAAAACACACTGTCCGTTAACACCGCAAGGTGGAACCAGCATGCCCAGGAAGCAGAAGAGTTCTCCGTTGATTCTCTGCTGTCTGCTCTGTTTTGAATCCTGCAAGTTCACTGACTCACCTTAGATTCCCAGTGCAGAGTGAACTGCACACCAGTAGAGCTCCACCAGGTTGTTACAGGCCCCAGTGCCCCCAGAAGGATGAGCTAAAGCAGCAATAGCAAGGAGTTGCCACCCAATCATCCTCCCAAGAAAGCAGAACCTGGACCAGCTGCAGTAAACAGATCTCCAGATACCTGCTGGGATTCAAACCATCGCCCCTGAAATGAGAGTAAAGAGCCATTCTAGTGCCATCATACACCGCAAGACCTCTAGAAAGCTCAGTCTATGTGGTCCAAGACCACATTCACAAAGTGAGAAGACTTACACAAAGATACCATCATGGGAGAGACCATGAAGCAGGCAGAAGTTCAACACTGAACACCTCATTGTGACTCATGGTGCTGATTTTCTAGAAGTTTTAGCTCATTCTAAACCATCTAGTTTGACAGAGGAGCTCTGTCTGATCGCAACGGTGGATGGTTTGTTGAGGATTGCAGCAAAAACAGCCGAACTAGAAGCTAAAATATGCAGTCCCGCCATGCAATGCATTCTGGGTAATGCTGATGAACATTTTAAAGTGCATTTCTGATCTTCTGAACAGTGTCAACACACAGTTCTGGCTCCTAGCAGAAGCTCAGACATGAGATTAGAAGCTGAGCTGTGATTTCTGTCTTAAAAATGGAGTTTGAAGACTAAACAAATGAAATAAAACATGGTAAAAATAAGAAACATTTAAAACAAAATTACAGCCTTCAGAGCAGCAATAATATAAAAATCATTCAGCCAACAGAATCTGAGACAAGATGTTGAAGCCCAATTGTTAAATATTTAAAAGAACGGAGCTCTAAAAACATAAAAATGGAAAACAATCTGGTTGAGGTAAAAGAACACTGAGGTTAGAGTTATATCCCACCTTGATAGACTGACCAGGCTACAAAATGAATGGGAGTCTATGGCACGTATATGAAGGGAGTGAGTTAGCAAACATGGTGGGCACCTGAAGAAGGTTGGAGGGAGTAGAAACTCCAGGTTTGGTCAAATGAACGCTTCTACTTTTTCAGTTATCTTGAGTGACAAATTATTCAAATAAATGGGTAAATGGCAGCTATTGGAAGGAAATAGGCTCCACCCACCAAACGGGGAGGACATGTGGGCCCCTCCGACGGACTCTCTGTGTCAAGTTTGTTCTCCCGACCACATTAAGTTTTATTTATAAGTTTATTTCATTTGCTCAAGTGTGTAAGTGGCTTTTCATTCTGTATCCCTCTAACTTTTTACTATTTAATTACACTGAGGAAGGAGAAATAAATGAAGAGTTTAAGGCTGTTTAGTAGAACTTTAAGTTGACAATTTTCTGAAATCAGCACAGATTCTTTTTGCTGTTAGAAGTGATGAAGCTGTCGAATCAAGACAGTGTTCCGGTTGCCATGTGTGTTGCTGCTTTATGTGTGTGTGAGGGTATTCCAAGAAGTCACTTTGTGCTGTTCCTATAGGGGGAACCTGGAAAGACTGATCCATATAATATCACTGGCTTCAAAAAGACGCTCTCTGTTAACACAACAAGGTGGAACAACCACACCCAGGAAGCAGAAGTGTTTGCCGTTGATTCACTGCTGGTCTGGTCCTTGTTCAGTGCCGATGGTCAGCTTGGTGGGGTGCTGGCTCACCCTAACCAAAGACAATTGCACACAAGCAGATCTCCACCTGCTTGTTACAGCTTCCTGTGCTCCAGTGCCACCTGGGAGGATGAGCAAAAGCAGCCATAGCAAGATGTCACCATCCAGCTATTCTCCCAGGGAAGGAGCTCTGATTTATTCATAAAAACAAAATGAGCTCAGAAACATATAAAAATGGAATGAAATCTGGTTAAGCTCAAGTAAGAGGCCACTGAGGGTAGGGATAAGTTCCAGGTCCACCGGACATTCATTGACAGACTTTGACTAGGCTAAAAATTGGAGTCTATTGTGTCTACATGAAGGGAGTGGGCTATTGCCACAAAACTGCTGATTTTCTACGTTTTCAAGCTCATTCTCAGCCATCAAGTTCAACAGAGCAGCTCATGCTGAGCTAGAGGTTGCTAGGGTGTGCAGCAAAAGAGCCAAATGAGAAGGGTTATTGCTACCCTACCAACATACTCTGGTTATGTTCAGTTGGGAATGTAGAACCAGCCCACATACTTTGCCTTAAAGGATCCACTCCTGAGGCCAGCAGGTAGGACATGTGGGTTGTTGTGAGATGTGTCTATCACAGTTGAAATCAGTTTCTACAACTTCCTATGACGTAGTTGTTGGTTCAATATTCTAATTTCTATTTCTTAAATACTGCAAGTACTGCAAACATGGAGCACTTCTGGTGGCCCAAAGCCACTGTAGACGTGAGGCAGTGATAACCTGAACGCCTGAAACTGGTTTCATTTGAAAAATCTTTATGAGAAAAGTCTTTAGTTCATCAGGTTCTCGCATACATCAAAATGTCATATTTACTGTTTTAAAGGTTGAAATTGTTCAAGTTTTGCTGCTGTACAGCAAATGAAAATTTCAATCTGTTTTATCTTACTGATTAAATAAGTAATAAAGTCAATTTACATTTTTAGTTGGAAATGATATTAACAGTTTGTTCCTTCTTTTTTAACATAACAGTTGCTCATGTCTGAACATCTGCAGTTCAGATGCAACAATTCAGAGACAAAAACAAAACCAAGTTAGTCTAAGATGTAAAATATTTTATTTTATGTAAATGATTCTAAATCAGATTCACCATATTTTCCAGAAACATCACTTTGTTTACATCCATTAATAAAAAAAACAGAGACAAGGCTTCATGTCGTCTATCTGTACACAGCAGAGCCTGAATAAACCTCGTATTTACACGGCAGCAGACGCCTGCAGCCTAAACTCTGGGTGAAGTAACAGGCGCCTGTCCACACTCAGGGGGGGGAGGGCTAATCTTTGTGTCTGACTTTTTACTTATGGTACAAATATTTACACACTGGACCTCAAATGCACCGCAGTTTTAGAAAATAGCTTAATTCATTAATAAATACAAAAAGAAAAAATATCTTATTTTACAGGAAACTGATGAGGAGGAGGAGGAGGAAGAGGGGAGGACCAAGTGGTGGAATCAGGTAGGTTTGTGTGTTTGTCATTTTATGTTTTAGTGCAAGTTAAAGGACGACACATTCACTTATTTCAGTGGCGTTTACACTCACATTTACAACCAATTTACAGCGAGGACCAGCCTCTTAGTAAGCTCCGCCCCGTCAGCACAGGCTCCACCCACAACAGATTATAAATGTGTCCCATTTGTAAATTAATTAAGTATCAACTTTATTTCCTCTGATCTAATCAATCAGTTTTATTATGGAGTCATGCTAGCTCTGCCTATAGACCAGTGATGATGTCATGTTAACTCCGCCCACAGAGCGCCAGAGGCCTCCGCGCTCTCAGTTCATCCATTTGCGGCAGTTCACGGCTCCACAGTGACACGGGATCTTGTGCTGGTCATCCTCCAGGTCAAACTTGTAGTCGTAGCATAGCTGAAGGGAGCGGAGCCAACATGATGAGCCAATCACAATCAGGCTGCCTGATGATGGACAGATTGTTGCATGGACCCTACCTCCTCTCCTCTCTGAATGCGTCTGCAGGAGCTGATGATGATCTTGTTCTCCTTCTCCACCGTGACCACCTCAGTGATGCAGTTCGGAGCACAGGAGTGGTTGATGTACCTGTCGGTCACACAAAGACCCGCCCCATTCCCAGGTGAGCACAGAGCAGGCGCTGCCAGCGGCTTCAGATCTCGTCTCTTACCTTGCCGGTCCTCCGGTGATGGTTGCGTCGATCACATAGTCGTTGTCGATCCGAAACATGTAAACACCTCGGTTCTGCAAAGACCAGAACAGCTGATTTACATGAGCTACAAGAGAGAAATAAATCCGAGGAGCCGATTGGACGTGCTGTGGTCTGAATTGACCAATCAGATGAGGGGAGCGACCAGGGTCAAGGTGTCTCAGGTGAATCACCTGGGCCTCGTACAGCCTCTCCTTGCGGTTGGCGACCTCGCTCCTGATTATTGTCCCAATGTACTCGATGACCATCGTGCATTTCTCGATGTCTCTGGCGGCGTACAGCCCCAGCCCCTGTAAACACACGCAGAGTTAGCAGCAGGCCCTTGGGGGGGCGCCGTCGCCTCACTTGGAGCAGGCTCACCTGGATGCCAGAGCGAGCCAGGTACACGTTGCCCTTCCACTCCGCCTTCATGCGGCGGTACTGGGCCGACTTGGAGTGGCGGCCCTGATGGGCAGCAGCCACCGACTCGCCAGGAGACAAAGACAGAACGCCGGGAACGAGGCCGACGATGGAGCCCACTGAGCCCTGGCACCTGGGGGCCACACTGGTCAGCAGGTAAGGTCTGGGAACGACAAGGCAGGTAAGACAGGTGTGGATTCCTCAAGGTTTGGGGCAAAACATGTTTCTGGTGGTTCCAGACTGGTTCTGAACTTTTAGACCTTCTCTGGTCACATATTAATTGTGGATGTTGTCACCATGTCAGAAATCTTCCAGGAACTACGATGAAAGCCAAACATCACTGATGTTGTACTAATTGATATAATATTAAACTAATCAGTGCAGTTGATTAGCAGTGGGCTCGTGTTTCACTATGTTCACATCCAGGAACCAGGAACCAGGAACCCTGGCTCTGGTTTTCCTGGTTCTGGTTTTCCTGGTTCTGGTTTTCCTGGTTCTGGTTTTCCTGGCTCTGGTTTTCCTGGTTCTGGTTTTCCTGGCTCTGTCCAGAGCCAGAAATCGAACACCAGAAGACATGGACCTATTTAACAAGCCCAACTCCCCCTAAACTTTGCTGGCTCCACCTGGAAGTAATCAGGAACAGGAAGTGATGTATATACAAAGTGTTCTCTGGTAAATCGGCCCCAATGTCTTCAACTTTGGGAGGCATTTACATATGAAGCTGATTTCATCCATCTTATCTACCAAAGCCAAAGCTTTGGCTGTTAGCCCCGCCCACTGGGTCTGCATGCTAGAAGTTAACAATAGTCACCAACTCAGACATTTTCTTGCTATTTTAAGCAACATTTTAGAGAAAAAAGGTGTTGCTCAAAATTTGAATCGGTCAATTAATCTTTTTAAAGATCTGTGGTTACAAATCGATGGGTGCAGCTCTACTCGTTACCTCTTGGCCTGGCAGGCCTTGGGTTCAGAGCGAGCCGAGCCGGACGGGTTGAAGGCCAGAGGCCATTCCATGAGGGGGTTCCTGCCGTAGCGAAAAGTGTAGCGCTCACACGCCTCGACCCCAGGCAACTGGAGGGAGAGAGAGAGACGTGAAAAGGGTGAAGGTGTGTGTGTCACTGTCGGGTGTCTCTCTGTCTCTGTGTGTTTTTCAGTTGGACCTACAGACTCGATGATCCGGGTCACGGCAGATGTCTTCAGGCCGAACAGGTCCTCTCCTTTCAGGTAAACAGGAAAGAGCTTCAGAGTCCCGCTGCAGCTCCTCATCCGGGCCACCGGCTCCAGAACCTGGGCCCACGCCGCTGCACACAGTAAGGTCGAAGCGGGTCAAAGAGAGTCAGAGAGTCTACTCGCCTGCTCCTGGTTACCGTGGCGACTACCTGTAGGCGTGGCACCAGTCAGGACGACGTCGTCGTGACCTTTCTCCACCACCTTGACCTTGAACAGCGGCCGGCCTTCATGCTCCTCGATGTAGCACAGGTACTTGCAGCGTCTGCGGGTGGAACCGTTCGTTAGTCCCGATCCAGAACCTCCAGAACCTTATGGACTCCACTGAACCAGAACCAGCAGAACTAGGACTGCTCTCTGTTTCTGGCCTGATGTTCTCTCTCTGACACAATCATGTTTCCTCAGACATCATGTTTTGGGTTAGGGTTAGTTGCTGTGGCAACCATTAGCTTTTATATATTCATGTGTTCTTTATTAAAGTTTCTCTAAAACATTTAAAGCTGCAGTAACTTTAACAAATCTTTTTCCATATTTTATTACAGTCACAACTTTAATATGAGACAGAATTGAACTACTACACTTGATCTGCACCTATCAAAAAAATCAGAACGAGGAGGCAAGTCTTAAACCCTCACCGGTTGCTGTAGCGCATGCTCCAGTAGAAGCGGTTGGCATGGTAACCGACCGGGAAGATGGCGGCCTCGTTGTGGAAGGCATCCATCTGCTGTGGGAGGAGCCTGCCGACGGCGCGGAACAGCAGGCTGCCGACACGGAAGGTGTGCTGCCGCTCGCCCCGCTGCACGACAGCGGCGATTTGCCGCGCCTCGTCTCGTTGCACGAACACTCGCCGAAATACGGCAAAGCAACGCAGCTCCGAGTCATACGGGTCGGAGCCGGGAGTGGGGTCGGAGGTCGGGCCAGGTGTGGAGAACGGGGAGGAGCTGGATGACCGATCCCCGCTCACAGGATGGGTCCTGGGCTTATGGAGGTAGCACAGCATGGTCTTATCCTGTCAGACACAGAACAGCGTTACTGAGCATGCTCAGACTGCTCAGGCGATCAAGGCTTGCTGAGATTGGTACCTTGAAGAAGGTGCAGTGGGCCTGCAGGGCGCAGGTGAAGTGATAGGTGTTGGTGCAGCGGAGCCGGTTGCAGCCAGTTGTGGCGCCGCTGCGGCTGCAGTGGGCGCAGCGGAGCGCCAGGCCCCGCCGTAGCGCCAGCTCTACATTGATGAGCGCGCCCGCCTGCGTCTCGTACACCTCACTGGACCACAGAGCGCAGTTCAGGTGCACCTGCAGAACATACATAGGTTAAGTATGTCGCTACGGTTTGACGAATCCCTACAGACGCCCAGAGGGTGGAGCTGAAAGCAATGAATGCACCGTTTGAGCAACAATATCATATAATGACAGATAATGATTAATGATTAGTCAGCAGCTGTGCAGCCTGACGAGACTCTGTTCCTATAGAATCTTCTTCCAGAATACAAGGATTCTGAGTGACTGAGAATCTCTGGTGATCATCCAGGATTCATTGATGCATAGTTAGATATGTAGCTTTGTTCAATTTCAACCTTGCTGAATGACTCATAGCATTAATGTCATAAGGAATCCTGAATGTGAAGACCCACATGACTCTTGCAGAACAACCTGATCCAGACGACGATGCCTTGCTCTAATTTGCTGTGACTGAATTGTCCATTAAAGCATTTCAAAGGCAGCCAAATTGAACTTCTCCCCTGGCACCACAGGAACACTACGGAGGTACTAACACATGTTTCAGTTGATGTAGACTGCGCCAGTCAGAACTGTCGGCAAGACCGAACTAGAAAAGACTTTTCATGCCCAAGCTGCCTGGTCTTCAGTGAAAAAGCCTGAAGCGCTGCATCATCACAGCTAATGGCTGCAGTTGCCCCACTAGTGTCCTGAAGGGATGCAGAATCCCTGAGGTGTGCCACAGAATTAGGAGCTTACAGAGGAAGTCATCTGTAACACAAGATGAGCACCGAATACCACAAGGCAAAGCTTCACCTGGTGTCACAATGAAAGAAACAGAAGGTTCAACTGCAGGCTTATGATTCACGCCTGCCTTGACCGACTCAAGCATAGCTGCCAACACCCAACCATCTGTGGAGAGACATGAAAAGTCTCTAGTGTCCCACCAGCAAGTATCCCTCAGGCCCTACCTGGAGCCGACTCCTTCACTTGTGGAATGTGCAACTGCAGCCGCTTTAAGCCCAGACCCATAATTTCCCACAGAGGAGACACCTGACACACTAAATACACTCTGAGACGAAGAGCGTGAGCTGGTCTCCGAAGCACAAGGTGACTGTGCCGCCTCCTCACTCCCACAGTGAGGGGCGGAGGCAGTCAAAGACAGTACTTCCTTCTCCACAGGCAATTGAGGGACAGGTGTGGGAGAGAAGCATCCAGCTGGCATGACTGAAAAAAGGATTTCACTTGTGCCAATTCTGCAGACAACTGCTTAACACTCGTGAAAAGCTTTGATCAGACTTAGCTCACCTGTACTTAGACGCAACCGCAGACACTGTGGCCCGAGTCGGATACATGGAGCGCCGAGGCGTAGGCTTGTCACGATAAATTTTACTGAGCGATTAATTGTTTTAAAAATTATTGCGTTAAACGATATTATTATTTGAAGACCTCCTTCAACTGATTTAATGGAAAAGACGAAATAATGCGATTTCCTGCCAAAGATAGAAACACTTTATTTTGAAAAGAACACTAAATATTGGAATTGAGAAACAAAATCAACAAAACAACCAAAAACAAATTTAAATGGATTCTCAGTCTCCATTAACAGAAACTGTACTTGAATAAAATCTAAACAACATAAAGCCAAAGTGGAAATAAATAATGCATTGAACCAAGAGTGCAGATCATGAAGTGTGTCTATTCCATCGCCCTTCAGTAATCACTAGATTTACATAGACAAGACAGGAACATCGACTGCCTGATGCAATAGTTCACTACTCCATTTTTTTGCCTCGATTTTCCCCTTAGGACAATCTTAGAACGTTGGACGTTCTAAGATTGTGGCTTGTGATTCTGTTACCGATCATCCTGTAGTGTGTTACGGTGGATCGTTGTGGCCGCTCCCAGCTACATCAGGGGTTTTCCCCGACTGTTGAATCTGACAGGTAGCCAATCAGAAAGCGTGGAGTCCCCTCTGTGCTTAATAGGTTATAATGATTTTCATTCAGTCAGGACTTTACGTTGACACTAGCCACATGCATTGCAGCTAGATTGTAGTAAAGCACTGATTAATACCTGTTAACTGGACTTTTAGCCATTATTGTTGGACACCACACGGCACAATCGAACCCAATCGAATCTAGGATTTCTGTCGGCTAATGTGTGGTCTCTCAAGTTTTGAAAATGGGCCGACAATCGGCCGACAGCTCTAAGATCGTGCAGAGTGCTGGGCATTAAAGAAATGAGGAAGGGAGGGTCAGAGTGTCTTGAGTGAAGATCGACCCCTCAGCCCCAAGGAGGGCGACACATCCATACTCCAGCCAAAAGGGATTTGAGCATCCAACAACCGTGAAATGATCCAACATCCACCAGGCTGATGTCATGCAAAAATGAACCGCATTCGAAAAGAGGGACAGAACCTCGGACGACGCCTGTGACACATCAGATGATCGATCATCTGATGTGTCACAGGCGTGACTGTTGATATTACTGCTTAAAGGAGCATTCAGTGCTTTCGGATCTGTGGCTGCAGAACTCACCCAGAGGTCCAGATCCAGGTTGAGGAGCCGGGCAGGGCCGTCCGTTAGACCGTCCCCCTGCTGATGGCAGAAGCAGCACCTGCGCTGGTCCCTAGGCAGCGGGTCAGGACGCAGGCATGCTCCAAACTCCTTAAGAAGCTCGTCCACTTCTTCTTCTGTCGGAATGGCACCCGCCTCGTTAGCAACACGGGAACCCCTAAGATGGAGACAAAGGCAATAACGAGGATGAGGGACCCGGACAGGTCCAACAGGAGCAGAATCAGAGCGTTCCCTCCAGTAACCAACATGGCCGACACCTAGAATGCTTACCTGTTGAGAGTGATGCTGAAGCTCCAGCGTCTCCACCGAGAAATCTTCATCTTCTTCAAGTTTTGAGGACACAAAGAGTCATCATCTGACACGGTCCGTGGACGGGGCTTGAGCTTGACCTTTACCTGTCAAACAGAGAGAGGAATCCATGAGCCACCTGATGGCACGGAACCTGAAGGCTTAAACTGGTTAAACTGGGGATGAGTTCACCTTGAGGCTGTCGGGGTGGGGCCTAGTCTCCATGGTAATAGCAGAGGCAGGTGGAAAGGCAAGTGGTGGTGAGGGGGAGGAAGGAGAGCAGGAGGAAGAGTTGGTGCGTGGGAGAGAATGGACAGCAATGGAGGACATGTTGTTGGCGTACTGGTGCTGTGTTCTGCTGAGAGGAGGAGTCGAGCAAGAACCAGCCAGAAGCACCGGCACCGCAGGCTGTGGACACAGACAGACCACTGCATGATGGGAAACGCAGAGCGTAAAGAGGCTGGTTAGCAGAAACCGAACAGGCTGGGTTACCTTGGGTCTTGCAGAGCGGTTCTGCTGCTCTGGCTCAAACAGAGCGGAGCAGGTTGGACTGCAAAACACCAAACCGGGTAGATCTCTGGACTCACCGTCCTGCAAGACACACTTCCTGTCACTTCCTGTCTCACTCTGCCAGTCCATCGAGCCCCCTCCGCCCAGGCTCACCTGTCTGTAGTGAACTCCGTTTACCAGCACCCTTTTGCAGCGGCTGCAGCAGCGGGGCGAGTTTCTGCCAGAAGGTGGCGCTCTCTGCAATCTGGATGCTGCTGAACCCTGAGAACAAATGGAGAGGTCAGCAAGCAACACGACCCTTGGACCCAGTCGGCTAAAACCACTAAGGAACACGGACCTGCGACATCGGCACACGCACTCCTGCCAGCAGGGCCAGGTTGCTCCGCTCTAGTGCCGGCGCTCGGCTCAGCTGGTAGTTGATGGGGCCGGGCGCCCTGAGGAGCGCCGCCACCGCCGCCATCACACCCGGGACGTTCTGCAAATGGACTCAAGTTAAACGGAACCGCTCTGGTAAAACTGGCCACTCACTGCTGGACACTGACCTGAGATGCGGCCGGGTTCAGAGTGATCGCTATGGTAACCAGGTCTGTACTGGAGCAGGTGGATTGCACTTGGAGGTGTGGTTCTGCCTTCACTTCCTGTTTCACTGAAAAGCCTGAAAACAGATGGAAGAGCTAGTGAACAGCTATGGAACATAATAACTCAGGTTACATAGCTTCAGATAGCTAACCTTTGCCCCAGGTGCAGGGAATGATGGGTAATGTAGGTGACGGGCAGGGCGAGGGCTGCTCCAGCTTGATGAAAGAGAGGTCAGGGTACCTGCTGACCTCCATGTCCACCACGCTCTCTGGAGACGAGGACGGGACAAACCCCTCCGGACTGTGGCACTCCAAAGAGTCTGGGACCCTGGAAAAATCCATGAAGAAGAAAACCACTCAGCGTATGAGTGTGTTGCTCAAGTAGAACTCTGAGGGGGCGGGGCTTACCGGAGCTCCTCCTGGTTGTTGTGGGGCGGCGTTGGCAGGGATGCAGGGACATCTACGGTCTTGGAGGCGGGGTTTAGATTGTGAAGCTCACCGTCTTTGTGCTTCAGAGTTGGCACTGTCAATGAGCGGAGAACAAGGAGCCATCAGCGCAGGTAAAGACTTTTGCATCCCAACACAGCCCCCGAAGCTCACCTTCCTGCTCACTAAGTTCCTTCCTGGTCAGTTCCTCCATCGTGGCAAAGCCGTTCACCATCTTCTGTCTGCTTACAGGTGGAGGTGTGGGGGGCAGAGATGCCGGAGGTGTCGGGGGGTTACTGAGGTTGTTCTGAAGGAGACGCAGCACATGAGTGGAGAGCAGGTGTGGTGTGGTGTCAGTGTGGGGCACTGCAGCGTACCTTGTAGATGAGTTGGGAGTAGAAGTCTGAGACACCATCCAAAGAGGCATTCCCAAAGGAGCCTCTCAGCAGGGAGTCTCTGCCTATAGATGAGCTGCCGTATGGGGGGAAGAGGCTCAGGTCTACACCCAGGATGGGCTCCATGAGTGGCAGCACTGACAGCTGAGGAGAGGACCAGCAGAAGGTCAGGAGGTAGACGGCATTAATCGAGACAGGAGCATCGGAAGGAGGCGGGGTTCTACCTGACTCAGCTGGGTAATCAGTGAGTCTGAAGAGCTCTTCTCTTCATCGTCCTCCTCTTTCCTCCTCCTTTTGGACTTGGATGGAGCTCTGTCTTTGTCGGATAGACTCGATCTCTTGCTGCGCTTAATTTTCTTTGGACCGTCCACCAGTGGCATCTGGAGGATGCAAAAAACCTCAGCACCACACGCAACATTCAGAGGACTCGTTATATCTGACCTGCTACTGATTACTTACCATGTCGCCATGGAAATCTGGTTCATCATCTTCCTCGGATCGCACGCCGTCATAGGACAGCTGGCGGTGCGCAGCCGGCCTGGAGGGAGTTGTCATGGTTACGGGCGACATTTTGTCCCTCAGAAGGTGTCGGAGGAGCTCCTTCCCGCCATCTCCCCCGTGAGAGGCGGGGGAGGAGAAGCAGTCTTCCCCAGCCTCCTCTACCTTCACAGGGATCCCCCTGCAGGGCCGCGCCTCCATCAACTCCTCCTGAAGGCATAATACCCATATGGTAAATGGTTCATTAAGTCCAAGGACTCCACTTTTCTCTAGAAGCAGAAGGACTGCAGTTACTGACCTTGACTTCCAGGCTGCCCCCAGACACAGGGCCTCTGTGGCCCTCCACGACGCTGCCTCTCTGCTGTCTCTCTATGTCAGGTGAAGAAGCCAGGCCAGAGAAAGCAGTGTCCGATTGGTGGGTGGGTGTGGAGCAGGACTTGTCTGAGACAGCCGGAGTGGGTGGAGCTGTGATCTCAGCGTGTGGCGACAGAGGAGTTCTGGCTCCTTCCTCAGCCCTGTTGGATCTCCTGTTCTTTGGTTTGTCATCAGGAGTGATATCAGCAAGGGAGGCAAGGCCTCCAGAAGAGGAGTGGGGGTGTGGGGTCAATGATGAAGACGAGGACGAGTCATGTCCTAACAGGTGAGGACTGATCCCCGCTGGACGCAGCAGCCCCAACATCTTGGGCCTGAACTGGAGGTTGCCTCGCTCTGCGGCAACATCAGGATGGAGAGCTGCGGTGGGGGCGGCCCTGGGGGGCAGGGAACCTCCTGGGAAGCCCTGGTGCAGGCCGGCGCCCCCGGTACGCCCCTGGACCTGATGCCTGGAGGCCGAGGAGGAAGGAAGGAAGTCCAGTCCAGGGTCGGCGCTGCAGAACGCTCCCTGGGACACACGGTCCTCGCCGCTGACCGGTCCAGCTCCTCCACCAGGAACCGGTCCGCGTTTCCCTGGAACACCGGCTGCTCCGGAACCACAGAGGTCCTGCTGGTCCAGACTCCACTGCAGAGCGCGCTGACGCTCCACCTGAGAAGAAACCAACACGGAAGACAGGAAGTGACAACTAAATATAAAGACAACTTTTGAACTGCTGCTTCTGCTTCTCCAGTTCTGGTCGGTCAATGCAGGACATTAAATTGGGCTGAAAAAAAATCCAACTAACTCAAATATCAAGAACATAATTTCAATTTGACTTGATCCCGATTATCAGCATTGGGTATAGATCTAAACTCTAGTTTGTTCCCAGATCCCAGACAGTGACTGAAGGGGTGTCCAACGTAACCACAGTTCACAGAAACAGCACCAGGTGGTTGGTTTTGGTGTAAAAAGTCACCTTGCGGGTTACAACAGTCAAAGCTATGCAGACAGAAGAAAAAAAGTTCAAAGGTGATCAGTACACTCATGTTCTCAGGTTCTCCTGACTGAAAGCCTCTTGTATTCAAGATGTGTTGAAGATCCTAATGTTCTTGTTATTAAAGGTCAGGTTCCTCTATATGTAACTAACTGGTAAGTTGCCACAGCAAAATAAAAATGGCCACACCTTCACAATAAACTTACTTCAATATGTTGAACGATGTAAGGAATATGAGACATATGTAGAACAGATTTGCACACTTAAAATAATTATAATCAGAGTCTGAAATGAATTTAAATATGAAACATTGAAATGTACTTTATTTTGAAAAACCAACACCTTCTACTGCGTGTCAGGTGGCGGAGCCGGCTGCTCCGCACTGCACTGCTTTGAGGAGTGGAGCTCAACGAGACCCGACTGATGTAGAGGCAAAGGCTAAAGGCTGGTTAGAGAGGCTCAGATGGACGCGTTTGAGTTCAATGACGCTAACGCTAACGCATGCTCCATTTAAACTACAGTAACATAGATGATTATGGTTTGGCCTTGCAAGTCTTTGGACTCGTTTGGAAGAGAACTACAGAGCTTCGTGTCCAGGGATTCTCCAGTCAGCCTCATTTCTGGTTGCACTTTCAGATGAGTTTATTTAAATATTTTCAGGAGACGAAGGGACTTAATTGCAGCATGAGCTCCACCCACTGGCGCCACTTCCAAGCCAGGCTGTTACCTCCTGCATCAGCTGAACCCTCTGCCGCTCCTGCTGCTCTCTCAAGCGCTCCCTCCTTTCACGCTCCAGGAAACCTTCGCTGAACGGGTTGTTGTCATCAAATTTCACCTGCAGAAGAAAATGGCAGAAGGTAGCACCACAAAGATCCAAACACATCCGTTGAAACGTTTGATAGAATCTACAACTAAAAAATATTTCCCAGCAGGATTTGCTGTGGCTGGTACCTGAGGTGTGGCTCCGTCCCCTGGTGCTCCATTGGCGCCCCCTAGGGAGCCCTGCGGGGTAGTTAGGCCTGGCGTTGTGGTGGTCAGGACTGGCTTCATGGGCAGAGTCGTCTGGATGAGAGGGGGAGCCCGGGGACAGTTAGGCAGGTTGGGGGGCATGTGGGCTGGAAGCTGTGGAAGCATCCGCTGACCCATGGGAGGACCAGACCCTGGAGTCCAGCCTGGGGGGACGTTTGGACGGTGACCCGGAGCAGCGCTGCCCAGGCGGGGCTTAGGGGGAACCAGGACTTGCCCCAGTGGCATCTGAGGGGGCATCTGCAGCATCCGCTGAGGTTGTTTAGTCCTGTAGTCTTCAATCAGTTCAGTGTGGTCCTTCTGCTGCTTCCGGATCTGAACAAGAATACACACCGAGTCTAAGCAAGTCACCCATAGAGTCTGTGGTCCAGGTGAGTCTAGTTACCTGCTCCAGCTGTTTCTGGACTGCCCCCTGCTGTTCACTGATGTACTGCAGCTGGGCTGCATCCTCTTCAGCAAAGGCTCGGCCCGCCCTCTTTGCCGTTCTCTGCTTCGCTGACAGAGCCTTCTTGGCCTTGCGGTGAGCTGCAATCTGGTCCTCTAGGAGGCGCTGCTGCATCTGCAGGAGCTGCTGCGTCTCACCGAGCCACTCCTCGTATTGCTGCCTCTGAGACTCATCTGAAAAAAAATAGGTTTGGAGAATGAACAGCTGACTCTGCCAATCAGTGTTAAATCGTGTGATTGCGAACACATGAATCATTTGACTGAATTAGCTTCTCAGTGCAGTCAGGTTCTCCAGTCCTGCTACTGATTCAGCTGTGTGGCATCAGAGATGCATCTAAAGGTGCCAAGACAGGCCTGGAGTTTGACATGTGCAATAGGTGATTCATTTAAGAGAGGGTTTAAAATACACACTAAACATGAGAGCCAGGTTTAGGCGCATTGATGGCACCTGGAACACATCCAGGATGGTTGGGACAAGAATCCCATTTGCAACACATCACTGCTGATCTGGTTGTGTCACCATGATTGGAGGCTTGAAACATTTTATGATGGTGGTTTGTGATTATGGTCAGTATGTCCAGCATCTCAGTTCTCCTAAACCCTTTGATCTCACACATGATTTCTCCATGAAGAGCAGAATCTGTCTCAACAACATAGCGGTCTGAGATGAAACAAGCCAAAATAAAGAGCACAACACTGCTGGGTCAAAGTTTTTGTTAATGCAGACTCTCCAATTAAAATCTGTTAAAAATACAGGAGAAAAACTGATGAGACTTGAAGTCAGAAATACCAGTTCATCTCCAACATCCCAACCAATGAGGAACATGTAAGAACAGACATGTTCCTCATTCACAACTTGCCTTCACCTAAATGAGTTACAAAGATGCTGTGAACTCTGGGTCCGCCCTCTGGCAGGAAGAGGAACTTCTTGGAATGGATTTTCTTAAATTGTGTAATAAGAGACAGGCAAAAGTTTTTATATTTTCAGAGCAAAATCAGATTGAGGGAAAAGTTCTACATCTGAAGGTCAATGTTCTCTATAGATCTTTTAGGAACAGATATCAGCTGCACAGTAATAAAAGAGGAAGTTCCTCATGGATCTGTCTAAACAGGTTCTAGAGACAGGAGAACTATTTCAAACTGGGAATCCAGAACCCTAAACAGGTTCTTATAATTGATTTCAATAACTGTGTCTCTGCCAGGTTGAGTATGTGGGTCCCCAGGGGTTGTGGGAGAGGAAAATGTAGAAACTTCTCATAGTGACTGATACACAGATAAAGCTAAAGGCTCCGTGCAACAGATCCTGGAGGGGAAATGCCAGACAACCCTGCTCTACAAGGAGACCTCTTGATTCAGTCCTTTGGGGTGAAGGAGCAGCAGCAGCATGTAGCAGCACTGCTACTGCTGAGAGGAGCCAAGAAAACATGTCTGCTCTAACCTGCGCTGTGTTTTTTGAATAACAGCAGAGTGTCGCCCAGAAGTACTGGGTCAAATAGGAGTATAACACTGGGTTGGGTTACAAAACATATTTTTTGGAAGTTGTCTGTTTCTTCAACAGATTTATGACTGTTTTGCACCACTGAATCCAAATATGACATTTTTTTCTCAATCAGGTCAGAGTTTTTTCCCCAAATTGATTTATAGAAATCCAATCTTCTGACTAAACTGATTACATTTTTGAGACATTATCAGATCCATATATGAAAACAAGTCATACATTTGGATGCTCATGTTGCATCAGGTCACATAGTTCAGGAAGTTGACCTGATTGAGCAAAACCAATGTGATTTTTTATTTCTACATCTGAAAATATCAAAATGACCCTAAAACAGTTTAAAACCCCAGACAATTTTTGGCTGTTGACTTGTATAATGCTGAGGATGCGGGCTGGACAAGAGGTAAGTGGTTGTGGCTGGAAATGTGTGCAGACCATGATTACATGGAGATTAATCACACTGTAACAGTACGGTTTCAATATGGCCTGGTAGTTAGCAGACATGTCCAGAACCAAAAATTGTCCTCGAGTCAGATCAGCCTCCCACTATCATGGTCCACATGAGCACTGCAGCTCTCCAGGATCTCCAAAACTCTGGCCCATTCTCTAGATCTACCACATGGAAAAACCCTCAGAAAACAATGATCAGATCGACTGATTTGTGTCCTGATGCTCACTGATGAAGCCGGGTCCAAAGCTGGGGGGGTTGCGGCGCACTAGTTGAGGGGTTATCTTCCCGTCCTGACAGAAAGAAACATTTGTTTAGAGGGCAAATTGCTTGGATGAAAATGCTTGGACCTGCTGAGTTGTTGCCCACAAGCTGTGTACCTGTCCTGGGAGGTGAGGGGTGGGAGGAGTTAACTCTGGACCTGGGGCTCCTGGACTCTGCTGGAACCTGTGATTACAGAGAACACAATCAGAACCGTGGTTCACAAAACCCAAACCCTGGAAAGTTCAGAGATCATTCAGTACCTGTTGATGACCATAGGGTTCAGGCCCAGGGGTCCCTGGCTCATCACCCTGTTAATACCTTTCAGAGCCTGCATCTTAGCCTTCATGATTGGGTCAGAGATGGACTCAAAATCTGTAAAACACAGAACCAGATTGAGTTATGAAGACTCAGAGCCTAAAGACACCGTCCTGATGGTACCAAGACCATCAAGATAGCAATCATGTGACAGACCTAAATGGCGCTCTGATCAGATTCTGCTTCTCATTCTGGTTGGATATGAGCAGGTGTAGGAGACCTCAGAGATCTCTGATTTTCTGGCCTGTCACAGCTTTGTGGTCTAAAAGGCTTTTGATCTTACCCATGTCGGAGATTCCAGACTCTGAGCCAGACTTATGTTGGATCAGGGCCTGCATCTGTTTCTGCTGCTGCTGCTCCTGCCGCTCCTGGTCCAGAAGCTCCTGCAGGAGGAGTGGCTGCTCCTCCAGCAGGAGAGGCCTGGACTTGTTCTGGTTCTGGAGGGAGACCTGGTTCTCAGGAAAGGTGACCGAGCTCATGCTCTGAGTTTCAGTGCCTGGATGAGGAGGATGGTCCTGTGGGTTCAAAAGAAGTCGAGGCTGAGGAGACTGAGTTGATGGAGATTGAGGCATGGGGGGGGCACCCCGAGGAGCAGGACCGGAAAGAATCGGCTGGGGTGTTGGTGCGGATCCAAATGATCTCTGGTGGAAAACAGATGATTCCCCTGGGGACAGAGAAGATACAAATTAGACATGTGCTTCAAAAGCTGAAGAGGTAGGGGTGGTCACTGGGTTTACCTGGAGTTATTAGAGGGTGGACAGAGGACAAAGCCTGGACTGGGACTGGACAGGAAACCAAACCAGAGTCCTCCAGCTTCTCCTATGGAGAGTTAAAGGTAGAAATCATTTATCAGTTCTGTGATTGGTTCAGCATGATAAAGCAATCAATGACCTACCTTGTTTAGAAGGGCAGAGTGAGCTCCTTCAGGTCTGTTTGAGGAGTGACCTTCAGTCTTCTGAGATTCCTTCAATTCCTGTTTTGTCTCTCCCAGAAAGTGGGCAGGGCTTTCCATTTTCCTGACGGGTCGGCTCCCCTCCCGATCCTCTACCGGCTCCCCAAGGTCCAGCTCCTCGTTGAACATGTCTTTTTTGTCCTCCAAATTGAGCTCTGGGTCAGCATAGGCAATCAGGTCGAACTTCCCTGTCAGCAGGAAGTCATCCAGGTGCAGATCGTTCGAACCCAGGTCCAGGTCTTCTTTACCTGCGGCAGAACCAACCAGTGTGAATATTGACTAGAGACTGGTTCTGGGAAACTTATGGCAGCCTGTGGTCTTCCTACCATCCTCTGGGTCCAGATTCAGATTCAGGTCCACCAGGTCCTTGACCTCCACATCCTCCAGATCCTTTACAGCAGAGTCCTCTCCCTCTAAGTGCTCCTCAATCCCCTCAGATCCTGGGAGAGCAGAACCCAGGTGCTGCTGCCCCAGCCCAGCCTCCCCCATCTTGACTGGACCTGGACGGGGTGCAGTGGACTGGGAGGGGTCTCTGGTGGGCGTGGTTTCCTGTAGCCCCAAAGGCATCGGTGGGGAAAAGGGCAGCCTCAGACGGTTCTCTGGGGGGCGGTGTCGGAGCTCGATGTAGGGCATGACGCCGTGCTGCTGAGGAGGAGGAGGCCGCTGGATGATGAGTTGGGGAACACCTGTGGAGGCAAACGTGGGGAGACATGAGCTTAACACTTTCAGGACTTGAACAGGGCCCTATTCTGCCGGCAGTTCAGACCTGGCACCATGTGTGTTGCTGAGTTGTGGGGCATCAATGACCGAATGCTGGTGAACTCTGCTGGCACAGGCCTCCTCATTTGGACCAGGTTCCCCTCCATGGAGCCGAGCCCCACAGCAGGACCAAGGGATGGACGCGCTGAAGGGTCCTGTAGGGCTGCGGGAACTCCATGAGGAACACCAAACCTGGAAAGAGGGACACTAACTGTGACAGGAACAGATCTGACTGTTGTAGGTCTGCTTTTCACTTTTTCTACCTGACAGCTGGTCCTCTCAGGAGGTTCTGTCTGGGGAGGGAACCCTCACTGGGAGGAAAGCCACTCATCTCCTCGCCTGGAAGACATCCCGTAAACCCAGTAGTCAGAGATCTCACTGTCCCAGGGTACGGCGGTGGAGGGCGTTCAAATGGGTCTGGAGGAGGGGCGCTGGAAGAGTCCTCAGCAGACCAGCTGTGAAGAGTGTCGCTAGAACCAACAGGTCCTGAGATGGGTTCCAGCAAACTTTTCTCCTGGCGTAAGGCAATCTTTTGGTGCTGCTGCCGGAGGATATGCTGCCGGAGCCACAGGCGCTGCATGGGATAACCAGAGAAACATCAGAAATCCAAAGGTGACTACAATGACAAAGATCTCCCCCACCTGTTGTAGTTTCTCCTCAGAGTCTCCAAGCTGAGGCAGCATGCTCCTCCCTCTGTCCAGAGAGGACAGGTCACCGGTTCCTGACTTCTCCATCTGTGACGTGCTGGTTGTTATGAGACCCTTGTCCAGAGCATCCTGACCCGTTGCATGGACAACTCCCTTCTCCGGTGTCACAGGGTGCTTTGGGGTCTGGCTGCTGCAAATTCTGGCCAACGACTCTTGTCTGCTTCCAGTAGACTGTTGAAGCTGTACAGAGAAGAGGCAATGAGAAAATATGATGGTTCCCTGGCTTTGTTTTATCTGCTGTTTACCATTCAGAGGACTCAAAAGTGCTTCACACTACATCTAGTCATTCGTACACTGATGGTGATGAGCTACTGGATAGTAGCCACAACTGCCCAGGGGTATTCTGGCAGAGATGAGGCTGCCATGTACAGACGGTTCCTATTGGGCCCTCTAACCACCTTCAACAGGCACGGTGGGTGAAAGGTCTTGCCAAGGACACAACCACAGAGAGGGAATCAAATGCCTTCCACTGTAGTAACCATTAAAACACAGGGGGTTTCATACTCAAGGTGTCCGGTCCTCTCTGGTCCGGGCTGTTTGTGACCAGACCAGAAATCAAGCTATCATACAAACCAAAAAAACTGAACCGAGACCCCGTATTCCACGTGGTCTTGGTACGGTTCCACACAACCTCTAAAGCGATTAGTTAGGGATCATGGTGTGACTGTGACCACACCGTGATCCAACAAACCGAGCAGGAAAGTGCTAAAAGCCTGAGCTGAACCCCTTCCTGTTTACATTGCATTGTGGGTTGTGGTTAGCACCTTTAGGTAGAGGTAGACACCCTTATGTGATCCTAGTTTTCTCCTGCTGGTCTAAGTAAGGTTTGGTTCACATCTCAGCTGCTTCCCAGATAAAATCTAAAGAACATCTTTATGAACTTTGTGTTTTTTCTGCGTGACAATAGATCTTAAGACCTGTCACATCCAGAAAGACCAGAACACTGATTTAGATTTAGTTCTCTGGACACAGAGATGTATCTGCATCAAGAAGCTAGAGAGGTTGTTACCTTGGGGGCTGCAGGGTTGAAGGCTCCCATTTCCGCCATCAGTCCAGGAACCGGAGGGGAGGAAACTAACGCTACAGGCGGGGCAGTGAGGCTCTCTGCTAGGGTCTTCTGAGCTCGGGGGGCAGAGGGCTGCTGCAGGTACGGCTCAGGAGGGGGGCGAGGCGTCCCCACAGACTGGGGGAACAAGTCGACACTTCGCTGAGACCCCGGGGACCGTGGGAACCGATCCGAGGAGCGGGGCGTTCCCGGATTGGAGGGATAGGAATCCAGGCTGGACGGCGACAGCTGACTGACCGGGTCCGCTCTGACACGCTCAGTCGAGGGCATGGAGAGATAGCCGCAGTCAGAGTGAGGGTGTGGCGTTCCGGGGGTCTGAGGGTCCCTGAAGGGGTCAGGGGAGGGCCGTGAACCTGGGGCGTCCCCCAGCAGGGGTGTCCCCGGGGCATAGGGGCTGCGGTGGGGGGAGCCCAGACCTGATACCGGGCTGTTGGGGAACCCCAGGTCTCTCCTTCCCGTTGCCTCCTGGTGGGGGGGCATGGGGGCTTTAAACACTCCACCCTGCATCGTCAGGCTCGTCCTCTGGCTGGAGTCCCCCGCTCGGACGGGTCTGAGAGATTGGTCTGGGGGGGAGCCAGAGGAGGGGATCACCATGCCGGCCCGACTTGGTGGCAAACCTGCAAGGACAGAGGATGTTAGGAGAAGACAATGGGGGGAGGGCTGAGGGGAGCAAAGAGGAGGACACAGGGTGGAGGACCTACCGGAGGCAGACAAGTCGGGGGACAGTGCAGGGGAGCCATCGTGAGCGGGGGAGGCGCTGAGGAAGCCGTGCCGCTGCTGCTGAGGATGACGGGGACCTGCTACTTTACCATATGGGTCCCAGGGTGAGGAGGGGCGGGAGGAGGGGGAGGAGAACATCTGGGGGGAAGACGGCGGCTGGTGGAGGGGGGAGGAGGCCGAAGGGGAGTGAGGGAGTGAAGAGAACCCAGAGGGAGCAGGGACTTGAGGTCTGAGGAAGACATCGTCCAGTGTCCCTGCATCCTGCGGGAGGTTCTGCCTGCTCTGTGTGGTGTTGCCCCCGGCGACCTGCTGGTGGGCGGGGCCTTCTGGGGACAGGCGTCCTGACTGGCGTAGCTGCTGCTGCCGCTGCTCGTTCTTCACCTGCTCCAGCTTCTGGCTTGCTTCCATCTTGGCCAGCTGCTTGCTCTTCTGTCGCATCATCTGAGTAGAGCAGCAACCAATGAGAGACTTCTCCCTCAGCAAGCCCCACCCACCCATCAGAGAAGCACATGATGCTCACCTGTCTCAACTTCCACTCCTGCTCCTGCTCTGATTCCCTGGGCCTCAGTGGGTCTCTGCAGCCGGCCTCCGACTCCATGGCGATGGGGTCATAGACCCCCTGGGGTGGCGGCGGCGGTGGCGGCGGCTGCAGTGACTCATTAGACAGCTGCACCTTGTTGATGCGCTGGGCCGCTCGGTTGTCCCGAGCTTTTTGCTGCAGAACCACAATCAGGTGTGAAACGGTTTCCTCTGGACCCATCAGAAAGAGGAGCAGAAACTCACCACGAAGGGTGCTCTGTCCTGGGAGCTGGCCTTCCTCCACAGCTTGGTGATCTGCTTCACTCTAGTGGACCAATCTGGGAACAAACGCTCATTGTGATACCTGAGCCCTACCTGGGAACGCTGGGTTGAGTGAGTGTGTGCATCTGTGTGTACCGGGGTACTGTTGCTTTAGCTGAGGGAAGTTGGTGTTGCAGTAAAGAACTGGAGCCACGGTCGCCAGCTCTCCCAGACTCTCCTCCTTCTCCCACTTCAGCGTCCCTCTCTGAGCTGTCGACATCACATCCTGCTCCCCTTCTACGGCTGACGGCCGATTGGCTGAGGCAGAGGAGGGGGCGGGGCCCTCAGAAGGCACGCTGAAGCCAAGCAGACGGCTGCCTCCACTGGGAGCATTGGGGAGGGGAGGAACGGCAGCCACCAGGCCATTCATCACCGGCAGCCGAGAACACACTGCTGACAGAGAACACCTCTCAGGTCACCTGGAGGGTCACCTCTAAGGTCATCTGTAGGGTCATCTGTACGGGGTCACCTGGAGGGTCATCTCTAAGGTCACCTCTCAGGTCACCTGGAGGGTCACCTCTAAGGTCACCTGTAAGGGTCACCTCTAAGGTCACCTTTCAGGTCACCTCTAAGGGTCACCTGTAAGGGTCACCTCTAAGGTCACCTCTAAGGGTCACCTCTAAGGTTACCTGGAGGGTCACCTCTAAGGTCATCTGTAAAGGGTCACCTGTGGGATTCCATAGTTGTGTGTGGGAGGAGTCGTACCTGAGCCATGGGTCTTGCTGGGCTCTGGCTGCCTGCTGCTGTTTGGACTCAGAACGGCAGTGAAGACCTCCTCCACATCCTTCCCCTCCAGTTCTGCACACACACAGGTGTATAGGTTATCATGGAACCATGGCAGTGTCCTGACAGGTGAGCAGGTTCTCCCAGTCTTACCTGGGATCTTGTAGAGTCTGCTCAGGATCCCTCCTGCAACAGGAACGGGAAGCTGTGAGATTGTGCCATCGTGCCATCTGTCTGCTGTCACTCTGCTACACTCACCTTCTGTTACCATCTGGTCCAGTTCAGGGCTCAAGATAGCGTCCAAAGGCTCCTCCCGCTCCATCCTCTGGCAATGCCCATAACCTCCAGGGGTGTCTGATGACAGGTGGGGTTGGTCGGCCGCCGAGGTGATATTCAGGCCGGCTGGAAGAGACAGAGACACACAAATAGGTAAAACAACCCAAGGGACGAGTGCGGGGCGGGAGAGGAGGAGGACCAAACTGGTAAATCTGCAGGAGAAGAAGAAATGATTCATCTATCAATCTGAGGTCAAACAGAGTTAGAGAGATGGCTCGCCAGAGCTGAGCAGGAGGAAGAGGAAGTCCAGTCTTACCAAAGGGAGACGGAGAACGCTCCACCTGGAACTGACCTGAAGTTAAACACACACAGACATCATGTGAAAGTCTCTCCCACACACACACAGCTGTGATGATGAGGATGATGGTGGTGGTGTATCCGTACCTGTGTGTCCTGTTCCCAGGATGTGAGGGTCTGTTTTCAGGACATCAGAAAGATCCAGCAGCACTTCCTCCGACACGGCTGAATGGCAACACACACACACACACACACACAATACCTGATCATGTGACTTGATGGATGTTCCCAGTCTGAAACTGATTCCAGAACCGTTCTGGATTAAACTGCTGCAGTTACAGTCTGAAGCCAGCAGAGGGCACCCTCACACAGACTAACTGCCCTTAAAGGAATCCATGATGAATTGGAAAAGACTTTATTGAAAAAATATTTATTTTAGTTGTAAAAAAATAAAAATAAATGCAGTAATAACTCTGAAGGCTGTTGCGTTTTTAGAAATGTTAAAATATTATCATGTTGCAAGGCATTCTGGGTAAATGACGTCTTTAGTTCCGACTGCGCTGGCTCCGTATCACAAACACCAATTTTTTAGCTAATAAGAAAATTACAACATATTTAATCCAACGTGTTCAAATAATCTTTAACCACTTTAATCTCAGCAGCTAAAGGAGAACATGAGCAGAAGCTCAGGAAACATGGCAGAACCTCCAGGATTAGAGAACGTGTAAAATACAAACAGGAAATGGAAACTTACGCAGCACTCCCTGTTTCCTGCTGGATGCTACTGTCCCCGGAGCCTGGACAGAGGAGGCGGAGCAAGGTGCTCTGAGGGGGGGGGCCTTGGGGACACTCACTGCCGATCCTGATTGGCTGGCACCTGAGGTCACCGTCTTTGGCCTTCCGTCAATCTGTCGGCTACGGTCAAGCAGATCCCGGCCAAAGAAAGCCTCCTGGATGGAGGCGGCCAATCAGCAGAGAGCGGGTTGGCGAAGCTTCGCGGCCAGGTGAAAGCATTACCTGAAGGTACGATGGGAACGCCTCCTCCAGCTTGGTCTTCTTCTTCCTGTATCTCTTCTTAACTTTCTCCATTGCCTGCTCAGCAGCAGACATGATTTCCATGGAAACATCAGTCTCCAACACACCTGGGAGGAAACCGAGGATCAGACTCTGACATTACGTTCTGTCAATGTCCCATGGGCTCAGGTGACTCACCTGGATCTCGACTCGGGTTAATCTCTGACGAGTCCTTCCTGCAGAGTCCGGCTTTTCCCCCACGCTGACGGACCATGAAGCCCCCGATACCTGGGGGAGACAGGAGATCAGAGAGGGTAAGACCGGAGGTTTCACCAAGCTTCCGATTGTCCGGGATTTCCCGTACAAATGCATGGCTTCCTAGACCCAATGGCCAGGAATAGCTAACATGGCCATTATATTTAATGTTGTCATATGCGATGAGCGGGACAAACAGCAGACTGTCTAACCACTGAATGACAGCATCATCTTGACTTTTACTGACTGATCTCTTTACCAGTCTTAGCCGAGTGGGGTAGCAAAAGGGCAGGCTTTCAGTGGAATCAAAATGGAGAGCTCCGTCAGATGGACCTATAACTTTTACCGCTACAAGTACAAAATTGGCAAAGGTACCAGATAGAAAGGTTGCAGAGAAACACAATGCATTGAAATCACTGCCCTGACTTCAATGCGCTAGTAGGCATGGGATTGGACATGTATGGCTCCTGGCCATTTAGATAACATCCAGTGTGGCCCTATATGTCCCAGGGTTGCCAAGAAGAATGTGCCTAAGAAACTTAGTCTAAAATACTACCAGAGAGACATCAGCGGGACACCCAGGGAGCCACCTGAACCTCCTCCCATCATGAATACCAACACTGAGAAATAGCAGTCTTCTACCCTCTGGTAAGGTATAACCCTACACAAAATGACCCTGCCCTAGGCACGACACTCTGGAGGAGTAGAGGGTGTGACAACTCAGTGCCAGGCATCGACGCCGATCAGTGCCAAATAAGAGTTTGAATCCAAACTCTATTTGGATTCAAATAGAGTTCAGGTGGGTGATCCTGGTACTTTAGGACCATTCTTGGTTTTTCCCCAATATTTGGGGTGATTTATGCCTTAAGTCCAAAATATTTTCACAACTTCCCAGCACTCGACAAGATGTCCGTTTTAGGCACCTGGGAGAGTTGGCATACAATGCGCACTAAAAGTCCCAAACAGAGTCAACTTTGATTTTTTTAAAGAGAAAAATCAGAAGCAGGTGCACACGGGTCACTAAGGGTTAATCTTTCAAATGACCTGGGCATCTGACCACTAGGCCATGGTTTGGCAGCTAGAATTTCTCAAATTTGGGTCAACAATGCATGTCTTTTGGCCAGGGTGCCCTACCAAGGCAGAGACAGAATGTTAAGGGCTGGAGGATGATGAAGAGGAGATAAGTGGTTTTCACCCTTCATCCCACCTGGCCTATATGGTTTCCTCTTTCTCTTCTTGATGTCGTCTGTGACGTCCGTCTCCTTGGTGATGCCATCCAGGTGAGCGGCGTCCCGCTCGGGACTGGAGTCAGATTTCATGTCACAGTCCAGGTCACCTGCAGACAAAGCTGTAAGGTGATGGCTAGGTGTTAAGGTCACCTGGTTCTGATGGACTCCTGGGAATTCCTATAAGGAGTTACCTCGGTTCTGGTCCGGCTCGGTGAGGGTCTCCGGGTCCGGTGGCGTCTGCAGGACGGAGACAATGTTCTGGTTGATGATCCTCAGCTTCAACTTTGGTTTACACCTAAAGACAGAACAGAGTCGTTGGTCTGAATCCCCGGCTCAGGCTACCTGTGTTAAGGGTTAGGGCTTTACCTGCGGCACTTGCGCGGTGATGTGAAAGGCTGGACTAGGGCCTGCAGGTGAGTCAGACCAGACTCTGTTAGGCAGACGCCATCCTGAGTATATGTCTTCACATCTGGAAACAGAGTCACATGATCAGGCTGCAGGGGGACTGGAAGGTTGCAGCAACAGAACCAATACTGACCCAATTCTCTGGTTCTGGACACCATTTGAGTCATGTAGGAACCCAGAGGCTCCATCCTCCCTGCAACAAACACATGGGTCAGCGTTTACCCTGCCCTCTGGGGGAATTTCATAATGAAGGCCATGCAGACCTGAGGAGGCGCGGCACAGAGAGCAGTCAAAGCCTTCATCGGCAGCGAGTGCCACCTCTTCTTCCGAGGCCAAACCCTGACAGACGCCGTGGACCCACCTGCAGACACACCACAGGTAAGACAATCCTGAGGCGAGACCCCTCTCTCCCAGGTTGAGACGGACCCTACCTATCGCACTGCTGGCACTGCACCACCAGATCGTCTTGTGCGTAGCGCCGCTGGCAGACGGGACACTGGCTGAGGCTGCCACACGGTCCACACAGGCTATAGTTGTTCAGCCAATCACAGCGCAGCCCCGGCGAGGTGGAGCCACACAGCACACACCACACACACCTGCAGACAGAGGACGGGCCGTCAGATACGCCCCCCTGACCCTTGGCCTCCAATGCCCCCACCTACCACTTGCACTTCCAGGAGCCCTTGGGCACGGTGAGGAGGGGCGGGTCCAGGCAGTAGGTGTGGTAGCTGATGTCACAGTCGTCACAAAGCAGCAGGCGGGCGGGGTCGCAGGCGTCGCCACACGCTTCACATACTGTGCACTCCAGGCAACGCCAGCCTTTGGTGAGCACCACCCGGGTAATCTGAAATCAGAATGCAGTAATAATGAGTGGATCGGAACCAGACTGCAGCAGAAGCGTAACTGGGCCAAGGACGCACCTTGACGCCGACACAGTAGGGATGGTAACACTGGCCGCACTGGGAGCAGGGCAGCAGGCGGCCCTCTGAGCCCCGACCGAAGCTGCCACACACCACGCACATGTCCTGCAGAGACAGACAGAGAAATGCTAGGACACCAGAGGGCCAGGGGGCGCCCGTGGACAACCAGGGACGACACCCAGGGTACATCTCTGGGTACCTGTTTGAGAGTGAAATGGTCCGAGGTGGAGAACATCACCACCGTGTTGTGCATAGAGTTCTCCTCTTCGTCCTTTGCCTGAAAGATCTCCACATAGCTTCCCTAGCAGACACACAGCAGGGGGGAGGTCAGCTTCCAATTACCATGGCAATTCCTCCGTCAGCCAGCACGCTCTTACCCCAGGGAGCACAGTGAGGCTGTCCTGAGTCTTCAGCCGACTCCTGCCTCTTCCTCCTCTTCCTCCACCAGCAGCTGCACCTCTGGACCGCTTCCTGCCTGGAAATCCTGAACCCCGACCCTGAGGAGGATAGGGACGGGAGGGGGTTAAACTAACTGGCATGTTACCATGGGAATCCTGGTGACAGCAGCACCCCGTCCCTTCCACTCCTTGGGTCAGGTCAGCAGAGGGTGCTACTGACTCAGTTGTAAACAGTGACCTGGGGCCTCATGTATAAAGCGACTTGAGCATAAAAAATGTGTGGCGCCATATTTTATGCACAAGTTGGCATGTATAAATGAACTTTGCGTCAAATTTGCATACATATATGTACACTTTTTCCCTGCTGTGAAAATGTGTGGCAGCCACAAACTTTTTCCGAGAACAATATCAAATTACAAAGCATCAAAACTGACCTGAAAAAAACTGATATGTAACTACATTCAATGTTATTTAGACAAAGAAGCATCAAACTTGATGATTAATGACTTTAATATTTTAGTGTTTAAACGATGAAACTGAACGCTTTATCCTCAGACAATAAGCCAAAATAAAGAAAATAAAAGTAAAGGGTGTGAAAACTTCACAACAATGTAAATAATTTTGCTCAGTTTGTCTCAAAGACGTAACGCATCGTCTGAATTCATCTATGGCTAATTTATTCTCACTAAAGAGAAACCAGGGCTGATCAATAGGTTTGATTACTAAAAGTGATCAACAGGTTTGATTATTGAAGGTGATCAATAGGTGTGATTAGGTGATCAGGTATATCAGTAGCTGCATACAGATGAGTCGCTACCTGCGGATTTTTGGCTCCGATAGAGAACATGGAGCCACTGATCAGAGATCATATTGATCTGCTGGTTTATTGGTGTTTAAATTGATCCAGACTGATCATTCTGGAGCTCTGAGCAGAACTTAAAGCAGGTACTGGTCCCGGTCCAGCTGGCCCGCTTTGTGGACAGAAAGCGTCTCTCCTCTGTAAATGTAACTTGTGCTCTGCTTCCTGTACTTAGGATAAATGTCCACATTCACACTCAGAGACTCTCTGAGTCTTTAAATCCCAGCTGAACGTTCTGCTGCTCCAACACCCACCTGCACTGGGAGATCTTTATTTATTCTTTTATTTGCATTTTTCTTTCTTTAAAATGTATTATTTTTATTTTTGTGAGGTGACCTTATGTGACCTGGAAACACCTTCTAAATAAAATATATATTTTATTTATTTGTGTATGGAGCAGTATAAATATTATAAAAACTATTCTGCTATAAACAAGGTGAAAATGCACAAGTTGGCATGTATAAATGATGCCAATTTATACATTAGCATCATTGTATATGCCAATGTACATACAATTGGCTTCACGTGGTGGCAGACTTCAGGGTATTTATACAAATTTACATTAAGATGTTTTCATGGAGGCGACAGGCGGAGCAGCAGCTGCTCCGTTTCCTTTATATTGGGATTTATGAAGATAAGGTGCGCAGCCACAAGCGTGCGCACGGCTTTATACATCAAGATTTTTTTGTGCGCTGCACTTTTCTACATTTGTCCGTACGCCAAGTTTTAATGGCGTACGGACAAATGTACGCCATTTGTCTGTACATCTATCCGTACATAAAAGAGTGTGCATAAAACGGCACTCTTTTATGCATGAGGCCTCAGGAACTGGGTGGCTAACCGAATCCAGACCCGTTCAAACGCAGGTAAAAAGAAAATATTTGAAGTCCCAAAATGTAAATCCCTAAAAAAAAATGATGAAGCAGTCATAAGTCAGAGTGAAACTGGTTTGCAGTCCTGATTTAACTACCAGGTTCTGAACATCTCAGGGTTTCAGGCCATTTGTTCTAGTGAAGCCAAATGTTTGGTTCTGAACGGGTACCAGAACCAGAAAGCACCTGGATCAGAAGAACAGACATCTTCAGCTGGAGGCGTGCTCAACTGGAGCAGCAAGCTTCTGATTGGTTGAATTTAAATCCAATGATTAATTTAAATCCTCACTCTCAGCCTCAGGCTGGTCAACAGCTGCTGCTGCTGAAACCAACTGCCTGACAACCCGAAGCCATCATGTCTCGGTGCGCTTATTTACCACTTTCATGCTCCACAGAGGAGAGCCCGGTGGGCGGGGCTTAGGACTCCAACCTCCCTCCCCCGTGGAATCCTGGGAGGATGAGGGAGGGCTCGGTGCCCTGCTGCGGCTGCACCACGAACCCTGAGTCATGCAGAAGGGCCAGGGGGGTAGGAGGGCAAGAGTAAGAGTGGAGGGGGACAAAATGCAGCAACATAAATGCAACAGCCACAAACAGAAAACAGAACACAGCCTAATCAAAATGCAAAACGTTACCATGGCAACCGCATGCAGTTCTGCTCAAACATTCAGAAAGTTTAAATAGCAACATGCTAAATGGCTACAGGTATGAGAAAGCAGCATGCACCGGATCGGAGGATCCGTCACGACAAATGAGGAGCCTGCTCCCCAACGGGGAGGAGCCTGCTCCCCAACGGGGAGGAGCCTGCTCCCCAACGGGGAGGAGCCTGCTCCCCAACGGGGAGGAGCCTGCTCCCCAACGGGGAGGAGCCTGCTCCCCAACGGGGAGGAGCCTGCTCCCCAACGGGGAGGAGCCTGCTCCCCAACGGGGAGGAGCCTGCTCCCCAACGGGGAGGAGCCTGCTCCCCAACGGGGAGGAGCCTGCTCCCCAACGGGGAGGAGCCTGCTCCCCAACGGGGAGGAGGCACCGGCCAGACGGGGAGGAGGGACCGGCCAGACGGGGAGGAGGGACCGGCCAGACGGGCAAGGCTCTGTGTCTGATGCTCCACGAGCTTCTGAGTGTGGCTGCTGATCGGATCGGACCTGTGGTACCTGCCGGGACCGCGCCCTGCCGGGGGAGAACTTCCTCTTAGAGATGGCAGGCTTTCCCATGCCAATCTTTGGGGTGAGCAGGAACACTGCAGTGGGTGGAGCCTAGAGATATGAAGTGAGGTCAGCTAGTGGAGACTGCAAGAGATTTTAGAGGCCCTGCAGGAGTCTTACCTGGGTAGGGGGCGGAGTCTCTCTGGAGGAGGGAGGAGTTGGTGGAGTCAGAGGTGGAGGAGTGACCGGGGTCCGGGCAGGTGAGGTCTCCGGGGACGCCTCAGTGGAAAACGGAGACTGACGTAGACGGATGGACAGGTCATCTGAGGGGCGGGACCAGGAGGGAAGGGGCCTTAGGCTCCGCCACTTTCCTCTGCGGGAGGTGGGAGGTGCGGCTGAGGTCATCAGCTCCATCACTTCCATGTCCAGGGATTGGTCCAGATCCAGAATTGGGCCATCTGAGGTCTCCTCCTCATCTGGTTCCTCCTCCTCATCTCTGTTTGACTGCTGTCGCTCTGCTGTGGCCATCTCCTCCTTCTCTGAAGGCTCGCAGTGGGACTTGTTTCCATCTTTGGTTGATTCTGTTGCCATGGCAACAACTTTATTCAGACTCTGTGATTGGCTGTACTCTTCCTCCACGTTCTTCCTCTCAGCCAATGGAGGATGGTCTCCTCTAGGGGGCATGGCCTGAGAGTGACGACAGGAGGACAGAGAGACTGATGGGAAGGAGGGGCCTACAAAAACAAGAACCAGAGCAATTAGAACTCAACCCTTAACCGGCCCGTCAGAACAACCCAAATTTGACCAAAGGAACTGGTCTGGACCATTGGAACCAGTGTAAGCCAATCCGTTGGAGATGTATGATGTCAGTACAGCGGGTCGATCTTGGTTCTCACCTGAAGGACAGACCGGACCCAGTGTTGGGCTACTCTCCTCATCGTCTCCTTGTACCTCAGTCATCTCAGCAGGATCGTCCTCATCTTCTGGACTCTCCATCACTGCTTCTTGCTCTTCATCAGTGATCCTCTGCTCTGCTGCAGGAACAACACCAGTTTAGAAAACAGTCTGATGTCCCATCAGAGCTGGACTCTCCATGATACTCACCTCCAGCAGGTTCACGACCATGTCCAGAAATAGGCCGTTCAGGGATAAGGCTAAAGTCCACACCAGAACCACCACAATCAAGATCATGTTCAGAGCAAGCTACTGCCTGAACATGGTTACCTGGATCAAGACTGAACTGAAGCTGTCCAGGACCAGGACCAAAATCAGAACCAACATCAGAACCAGACTCTGGAGGCAATGACACAATGGTACTCCTATTAGAACTTGGCTTCAGCTGCACAGGACCTAGTATGGGGCCAGCATGAGGACTTTCTGAACCCACTGTCCCAAGTACAGAACATTCTTGTGAAGTTCTGACAAAGCTAACTGGAGCCTGAAGTGTTGAAGTCAATACTACAGATGGAGGGCTGACCTGTGGGTGGACAGAGCCTGAAGGACTGGCAAGGCTTTGAGCAGACTGAGCAGGGTCACCAAGTTTCTGGGACCCTTCATTGGGTTCTGCTGTTTGGACAGCACCAGCATCCAGAACAGAGTAAGAAGGAACAGCAGCACTTTGGATGGAAAGATCAACTGCCTGGACCCAATCTGACAGAGAGTCCGGGCTGCATGGAGCTTGACGAAGGCCGTGACTGGTTCCAGGGTTGGACATGGGTGTGTGGGGCACTGTCCCATCCAGAGCTGGACTCTGAAGTGGGCTAACATGTGTTTGTACTATACAAACAGTATTAGCTTGACCAGCATGATTAGTCCTTGGAGAGACACCACTTGTAGGAATACTGGTCAGACTGTTGGCAACAGTACTACTACATGACAGACTATGGGTAGAAGATGTCAATGCAGAGCTGTGGACTTGTGTGGGACCAAAGTCAATAAGAGCCTCAGTACGGATCAGTCTATCCGGGTGGAGCTCTATATCTTTACCCTGACCAGAAATGGAATCACCAGGTTGAGCCAGTTGTGCTTCAATTAATGATGGAGACTCTGGGCCATCTTGTTGTGTTGAGGACTTGGCTGGTATGAGACTTGGTGACTGCGGTGTGGGGTCAGTCTCTATTGGCAAGACTTTGTGACAGAAGGCAGGGCTTGTAGGCAATGTAGGCACTGGCTCAGATGGTTTGGAACTATCACTTGTGCATGGTGACAAACTTTTGTAAGGACTCTGGTTTACCTTTGTGTCACAAAGTGAGTAAGTTAGGCTACTGTGTTCAAAAGAAGTGCTACTGTTATCAAGGCTTTCTGGCATCTGAAGGGCAGGGATGTGAGGCCGGTAGTTCTCAGCAGATTGCACTGTAGAGGACTCATGGGTGAACTCTATACCTTCCAGTTTTAGTCCACCAGAGTCAAAACTTTGTCTGACCATCTTGTTGTAGTGGTACTGAGTTGGACTTGCAGGTTGTGAAGAACTGTGGGGTCTAGATTTCCCCAGGAGAGGGTGAGGGCTACAAGGAGCTGAATATGATCCAAATGCCATCTTGGTAGATGTGCCAGATATCAGAGGTGATTTAGGGTTCAGATTACAGAGATTCTGTGGAAGGTCTGAGCCAGTGGTTGTGTAGTCCAGTGTTTTGGGAGTTTGCAGATAAGATGTACCAGATTCCAATTTATGGTTGGGCTGGGAGTTCATGATGCTTGTTGGACTGCATGGTCTCTGTTCCAGATGGTATCCTTGTTGAAACCTGGGAGGACTCAGCCCTGATGTACTCAGACTCTGTGGCTGAGGATTGTTAACCAAATGTGCCTGCAGAGATTGAATACCCAGTTGATCCTCTGTGAAGTCTGGTTTAGAAGAAAGAGAGTTCAAACTGAGCTTAGAAGAACTCTGAAGAACCTTTATGGGGGACCTTTTGGTTGGACTAGGACAAGAGGACACTGGACCAAACTCAAATCCTGTTGGACTGGCGTGACATTGAGGAGGCCTTTCAGGTTCAAGTTGGTGTGACAGGGTACATTCCTGGTTTTCTGACTGACAGTGTGGTGATGAGGAAGATGACTGTTGGTCAATGGAAGCAGGGTGAGATGATGTTGAGCTCGACATACAATGTGCTGGCCTGAAGCTGTCCCGGTGATCTCCATCACTACTTTCTTGGAGATGTTGTAGTTCAGCAGAACTTGAATGGATCTCTTTAGGCAACAATGTTGCTACTTCTGAGAAGTTTACAAGGTTTAATTCAGGACAGTCTTCTGTTCTTTCAAGAGATGGTGGATGATCCTGTTTGATATTTTTAGGAGATGTAGCAAGATATTGGATATCAGTCTCTGGATATGGAACCAAACCTTCACCCGAGTTCTTCAGAGGAGGTTCTTGAATCTGGCAAGTCTCCCCAGGAGACGGAGCAGAACCTTTTAGTACTGGTTCTGTACTTGTACACATGTGTCTAGGGGGTAGACTAGATTGATGGACACCTTCTGGAGAATGAGCAGCAGTTTTATATTTCTCACCAGGAGACTCAACAGATGGTTGCTGAGACTTTAGGGGAGACATAGGAGGAATTTGCTGATCAGAAGAAAGCAGCAGAGTTTGATGAGTTGTCTGCAGAGAGGGTGAGAGAGTCTCTTTTAAAGATGGTCCCTGGTTGTTTTTCGTCTCCACTGAAGAAGCCTGCTGGACCTGACCAGTAACCTTCTCATCTGCTGATGGAATAAGGTTTCTATGGGGTTGGGTCTTCTTTAGAGATGGTAGAAGACTCTTATGTGTGTCCTCTAGAGATGATGCATCGTTTTTATCAGGAGCTTGCACAAGGCATAAGGGACTTTGGTGGCTCTGCTCTGGAGATGGTCCAAGATTTGGATGGTTGTCCTTGAGATTTGGTGTAGAAAGTTTAGTAGAAGTCTGAGGAAAATCATCTGCTGGTACTGCAACACTCCAATGGGCCTCCTCTTGAGGTGCTAAAGGGCTCTGACACAGGGTGAGTGGAAGATGGTTTAGCACAATATTTGAGTTTTCTACAACATGATTCTTAAGGGACTCCTCTGTCGTGGAAGAAGGACTTTGTGCCGTCTTTAGAGAAAAGACTTCAGACTCTTCTTGTAAGAGTTGATTGATCCCTGCTGGAAGGGCTGCAGAACTCTGATAGGACACCTCAGAACTCTGATGTACCACTTGAGGTGATACAGAACTCTGATGGGTCTTGGTTGAGGGTGTTGATGATGGACTCTCATGAGTCTCGGCAGGAGTTCTTACAGGACTCCCATGGGTTGTGGCTGGAGCTGTCGATGGACTCTCATGGGTCTCGGATGAAGGTGATACAGGACACTGAGTCTCAACAAGAATCTGATGGGTCTCAGGTGGAGTTCTTGCAGGAATCTGATGGGTCTTGCTTGGAGGCATAATAGGAATCTTATGAATCTCTGGAGGTGTTGATGGACTTTGATGGGTCTCAGAAGAAGGTGAAGCAATACTCAGAGTCTCAACAAGAACTATATAGGTCCCAGCTGGAAAGGACGCAGGACCCCGCTGGGGCTCGGCTGGAGGGGACGCAGGACCCCGCTGGGGCTCGGCTGGAGGGGACGCAGGAACTCGGTCGGATTCTGCTGGAGGGGATGCAGGACTCTGGTCGGGCTGGGCCGGAGGGGACGCAGGAGTCCACTGGGGCTGGGCCGGAGGGGACGCAGGAGTCCACTGGGGCTGGGCCGGAGGGGACGCAGGACTCTGGTCGGGATGGGCCGGAGGGGACGCAGGAGTCCACTGGGGCTGGGCCGGAGGGGACGCAGGACTCTGGTCGGGATGGGCCGGAGGGGACGCAGGAGTCCACTGGGGCTGGGCTGGAGGGGATGCAGGAGTCCACTGGAGCTGGGCCGGAGGGGACGCAGGAGTCCACTGGGGCTGGGCCGGAGGGGACGCAGGAGTCCACTGGGGCTGGGCCGGAGGGGACGCAGGAGTCCACTGGAGCTGGGCCGGAGGGGACGCAGGACTCTGGTCGGGCTGGGCCGGAGGGGACGCAGGAGTCCACTGGGGCTGGGCCGGAGGGGACGCAGGAGTCCACTGGAGCTGGGCCGGAGGGGACGCAGGAGTCCACTGGGGCTGGGCCGGAGGGGACGCAGGAGTCCACTGGGGCTGGGCCGGAGGGGACGCAGGAGTCCACTGGGGCTGGGCCGGAGGGGACGCAGGACTCTGGTCGGGCTGGGCCGGAGGGGACGCAGGAGTCCACTGGGGCTGGGCCAGAGGGGACGCAGGAGTCCACTGGGGCTGGGCCGGAGGGGACGCAGGACTCTGGTCGGGCTGGGCCGGAGGGGACGCAGGACTCCGTTGGGGCCGGTCTGGAGGGAACAAAGGACTCACTTGGCGCTGGGCTTGAGGGGAAGCAGGAGTCTGGTCGGGCTGGGATGAAGGTGAAGCAGGACTCTGGTCGGGCCGGGCTGGAGGGGACAAAGGACTCCATTGGCGCTGGGCTGGAGGGGACGTAGGACCCCAGTCTGTCCGGGCTAGAGGGGACGCAGGACTCCTCTGGGGCTGGGTGAGAGGGGATGCGGGACTCCGGTCGGGCTGGGCTGGAGGGGACGCGGGACTCTGGTCGAGCTGGGGTGGAGGGGACGCGGGACTCTGGTCGGGCTGGGGTGGAGGGGACGCGGGACTCTGGTCGGGCTGGGGTGGAGGGGACGCGGGACTCTGGTCGGGCTCGGCTGGAGGGGACGCGGGACTCCGGTCGGGCTGGGCTGGAGGGGACGCGGGACTCCGGTCGGGCTCGGCTGGAGGGGACGCGGGACTCCGGTCGGGCTCGGCTGGAGGGGACGTGGGACTCCGGTCGGGCTGGGCTGGAATGAACGCAGGACTCTGGTCGGGTTGGGCCGGAGGGGACGTAGGACTCTGCTGGGGCATGGCTGAAGCTTGCTCCAGGCTCTGACCGAAGGTGGATGGTGATATAACAGGTGGTTCACATTTTGCGAGAGGCAGTGACAACGCCAGGTCAGTCTGCTCTGGTGACGATGTGTGCCTCTGATCTTTGGTAGGTGGAGATGGACGTCTTTCAAGCACTGCCAGTGATGCTGCAACACCATTCTTCCAATAGGATGGAGACCGCGGAGGAGTGAGTTGGAGGTCCTTCTGAGATGTTCCAAGAATGCTTTCACTTGCTACAGAACTTATTGGATGGTCTGCAGAAGAGCAAGTGGGACTAGGTTGGAGCTCTGATAAGTTTGGACTCTGCAGAGGACTAGGCGGTAGCTCCAGGCAGATAAGCTGGCCTGGATCAGGAGCAGCAGGTGGACTAAGTACCAGAGAGGCATCAGAGGGAGGGGCTAGCTGCTGTTCCAAAGGGCTGCAGGAGGAGCAGAGGTAGAGGTCACACTCTGCTGTGCGCTCTCCAGCCTGGTCCGAACACTCAGCATGAACAGACCTGAAGCACAGAGAACATCGAACACTCAAAGGACTGAGGAAGGAAAGTAAACATATTTAAGTCACATCTTGTCGAAGAGCTGCAAGACCTGGTAGTTACTCAATTACTTCCATCTTTACTGAAGGAAACTGAAAACTGGCTTGTAGCTGGAGGATAATCCTGCTCTAAACATGTTTACCTGTAGCAGCTGCTGCAGGTCAGACTGTTCTGCAGCGAGGCAAAGTCAACAGCACGGTAACAGAGAGGACAGGGCAGGGCAGGGTCACATGACTCGCACAAAAACTGATGATTGGCCCACTGACCCGATGATGTCACACCACATCGGCGACAGACTCTGCAGTTCTGGAGAAAATAGGCCCAGTGAGTTCAGAAGTAACACACCTGGGCAGTTGTACCTGACAGAGATTTTCTGACCTTGCAGGTCCAAGCGCTGTTGGGTGTGCCGTCTAGAGGAGGAGAGAGGCAGTGTGCATGGTAGGTCTTATCACAGCGCTGACACACCAACAGCAGCCCTTCGTCGCCCCGTAACCTGACACACACATAGAGCTGGTCAGGACCAACAGGATGACCTCTGACCTGCTAAACCTCAGTCCAGCCAACAGTGGTGCTCCACAGTCAGGTACTAGTTCAGTCAGAAGCTTTGTCACCTGCAGCTGCGACACATCCTGCAAGCGGGACACTGCCACCCGGACCGGACCAGAGGGGACGGTGTGAGAGCCGGCTCCAGGCAGTTGCCATGGTAACAGCTACCGCAGCAACAGCACATCAACAAGTTGCCGGGTTCGGTTCCGCCCAAACACGACAAACACCTGGAGGAACCTGTGTAGACAGAGGTTAGTGTGTTTCCATGGCAACAGAGGGGGAAAGAAGGGGGAAGCAGAGCTCTGAGTTCCCCCACCTGGGCCGGCGTGCGTCGGGCACAGTGTGAGCCTTCGGGTCCAGTCCTGATGCGCGCCAGTAGCAGCAGCACAGGGGAAGTGGTAGCTCCGCCTACATCCCGTCTCCTGGCAACGCAGCGAAGCACCCAGGCGTTGGCAGAACCCACATACCTGAACAAGTGAGACAGGGGGCGGGGCTTATTAATTTGACCGAAGGGTTCCAGAGTTCATCTGGATCTGAGCCAAGAGCCTGTTCAGCATCAGAGTTCCTGAAAGTCTAAAGACATGAAAACACCTGGACAGCCAGGCAGAAGGCTGTGCTCTTCATCCATCAACCCCCCAGACAACGTCCTGTCAGAAACTCACCTGGCTGCTTCCTGAGTCGATGGCTTTGTCCACAAAGAGCAACGACTGGCCGTCGCCATGCCGCACACCTTCTGACCAGGCGGCACACTGCAGGTGAGCACAGCACTGACCTGCACACAGAGCCAGGTAAGCACACGTATACGGAGGAGGAGAAGGAAAAGGAGGAAGGGCTACCTGTGGGGTCGAACAGTGATTGGACGTTGATGTCGTGTGGAAGGCCGATGGGTCCGAGCTGCCGCATGAACTCTGAAGATTCATCTTCTGAAACACAGAGGGACCGTGACTGACCCGCAGCCTGTCACCAGGTGATCACCAGGTAATCTACCATCAGGTGATCACCTGGAGGTCAGATGCACCAGTACTCACCACACTGTGCTGGGCTGCTGCACCTAACAACAAACAGATCAGCTGGTCAGCCTCATGTTTTCAAACCAACAGTTTCTTCTTTATCTATGAACTGGAAGTGAGGTCACATACGTGGGCGGGGCCCTGTCTCCACGGTAGCAGTGGTCATGGCAGTCATCGACACGATCAGAGGAGGTGCGGCGGTTCAGGATGTGGAGCGGGATGTAGCCTGGGGTCGGACCGAACACCACAAGGCGCCCCTGGCCCAGAGGAGGTTGGTCGCCACGGTAACAGAAGGCACATTGCTTCAGCCTGCAGGGGGACAGGTGAACACATGAACTCAGCCAGGTCCTGTGTGACCATGGCAATGGGTTATTTAATTACACTTAGTCCAGGGAATATTTGCTCTGAACCCATCCAGAAGGTTCTCCACCGCTCTCCTCACATGACAATCAGTAGCAGCGGAGGCCTGTGGAGGAGTGTTTCCATGGTAACACCCAGACTCACCGTTTCTTGGCGTGTCCCAGGGTTGGGGCGGGTGAGCCCCCTGATTCCTCTGATGGGGAGTGCTGGAACAGGGGGGAAAGGGAGCCCTCGTCCTCGTCCTCCAGGCAAAGGGACACTGGAGGACTGGAGTGGGGACTCAGCTCTGGATTCTGCTGCACCAGACCGACACCACAGCCTTCCTTGGTGTCCATGGAAACCCTACTGGGACAGCTGGTCTCAATAGGGGTGAGGCTGTGGGTGGGTTCCCCTGGTTCTGGAGCGCAGACCTGAGGATGCGCCACAGGGACGTACTGCAATAACAGGTCAACAGTAACAGGACCGGTTTTGGTACCGTCTTCCTCCTCAGAAACGGGGGCTGGTTTTGAGCTGCACGTTGGGACTCTGGGCTCAGGAGCTGGTTCAGGACAGGGGCTGAGCCCTACGTCGCTCAGTTCAAGGTCTGGTTCAGGGTTTTTGTGGGACTTCCTCCTGGAGATGGACCTCGGGACCCCACAAGCTTCTTAGGTCCAATGAGCTCCTTGGGCTCTGGAGGTCTTTTAGCCTTTGGGGACTCCTTGGGCTCTGGAGGCCCCACCAGCTCTGGGGGCTCTGTGGGCTCCTTGGTCTCCCGCAGTCCCTTGGGCTCTGGGGGTTTCAGTGACTCCGTGGGCTCCAGCAGCTGATTGGGCTCCTTAGCCTCTGGGGGCTCCTTGGCTTCCTGTGGTCCCTTGGGCTCCGGGGGCTCCTTGGGCTCTATGGAGATCAAACAGAGGATTCATTGAAAAGTGCAGAATTCAGAAGAAGCTCTGTGAAGTCAGAGAGCAGCTAAGTTTGAGCCAATCAGAAAATGAAACTGAGCTTTTTTCTAGGACCTCCTGAGAACTAATGAGTTCCTGTGGGCGGAGCTCTGATTTGTCATTAAGGCCCACCTGTCTTTTTCTGGAGTCGCCTCTTCTCTGTAGTCCCCGTGCTTTCTTCACCCTCTACCTGGGCTCTTCCTCGGCTTCGCCCCCTGCAGGAACACAAGTCAACGGGAATTGTTATTTATGCAGTTACTGCTGGAAACCTGGTTCTGTTCTCACTCAGAAACACTTTAAGAACATGAGCAGAATGACATCACAGTCTGTATATGGTAGGAAGTAAACCCAGGGGCTAAGTCCACCCCTCACCGGTGCCCATTTTACCATCATGCCTCTCACCACTTCCTCCTGACATTCTAACCACAAACATACTTTTAGAAACAGTCATATATCTGTGAGGACCCTAAGTGTTAGTAGTCTTAGTCTGACTTGCTTGAAGTCAGACTAAGCAGACCCGGACCGGACCAAGTTAAGTCTGCTCAGTTTGCATCCTAGTTCAGCCTGAAGAACATCACAGAGGTACTGTTGCTTAGACATCAATACCTGTATAGCAGCAATCACTGATCAGATGATACAGATGGTTGGATTCAGTGCTACATTGTTTTCCCATCTCCTTTCCCACCTCGTTCACTAGAGTAACTTCACAACATCACGCAATCTTCTCTAAGAATTTCTTCCCCATTTCTCACCCACCCCAGCGTCCCCGATGTATTGTTTGGCAGTGCAGAGGCTCTCTATAGGATTTACCAGAGATGCAGATAAAATTAACCTTCCAGGTGAGCTTCTGAAATTTAGCAGCGGGGACTCCATGGCCAACGTCTGACATTTTCCGCTCTCTAGCCAGTGTCTGCTATCATCTATCATCATGTGCTCCCTGACGAGAGGCTAATCCATGGAAGAGATCCAGTAATGTTCGCATCCTGCCGAACCTAAGCTCCTCTCCCTGACTGATGTCCACTCTATGGGTGAAGTGACGTCCACCAACATCTGTTCACTGGCCAGCATCCTCTGCACTCCTAGGTTAATATTCGCTCCCTGTTTTTTGTCTGCTGTGAATCTTTTCTAATGTCCGCTCCATGATGAGGGACTGCAAACTGGACGCTACTAATGTCCGCTCTCTAGCTAACATCCGCCAACTGCTAACACCCACTTCCTCGTGGTGCTGGCACTAGAGCAATTCATGGTCTAGGAGGCTCTCGCTCAGCCAAATTCAAGTGAAACTGAGACTACATTTGAAATGAACCCGGGGCAGAAAAATATCAACTCCCTTTGAATCAAGTGGACATCGTCTCATGTCATATGTTGTGATTACATAGTCCAAACACTCAGAGAGGGACCAGTTTCTGTTTAGAGAACAGAACCGGATCTGAGACCAAACTAATCCCATACCAACCAGGTGTCTCCATTTGACAATGGTGGAGGGTTGCCCAAGAAATGGGCATTTACCATTTATCATTAGTGGTGCACTTACTTCTTCTTAGATTTGGGTGAAGGAGGAGCAGGAGGCGCTGGGCGGCCGTGGTTCCCATCCTTCCGAGGTCGCCCGCGGGGTCGCTTCTCAGGGGCAGGGCTAGAGGCTGCAGCTTTGGCTAGCTGAGCGCTGCGTCCAGCCCGCGTGAGGGGGTGTGGGGGTCCTCTGTCCCGAGGTTCCTGAGCCTCAGAGGGCATTCTAGGTGCAAGCAGACAGACAAGGCTCAAAGTTTTCTGTTACCATACATGACTCCACCCTGACCACAAGAAGACACCACACTAAGCTTTTGAGATAAGGAGTCTGGCAGCAGAAATGGTTCACACCAACACATCTAACTGAAGATCAAAGATCTGCAGGTGCCAGCTGGTAGCAGCCAACCAAGCAGAGGTGGGATTTTTGCAGAATCACACGACTAATACTTTTTTCCTATTATTTTACCTTTTTAGTTCAGATCATTTATGTCTCGTAAGTTTATTTCTACATGATTTAATCTCTTTTAGTTCGACAACTTGTAGCTTTAATATCAAAACTCTTGTTTAATGCTGACTGAACCACTGAGAGGTTCTGGTGAGATGGGACATGTACTGGTTCTACTGTCTGACCAATTCCAGCACAGTGTGAACCACAAACCATCCATCATCCATCCATCAACCAACATCCACCCGTCATCCATGCATCCGTATGTCAACCAACATCCATCCGTGAGCCAACATCCGTCCAACTGTCATCCATGGTCCATCAGCAGATGGAGCAACTGGAATGCTAGCTGGGTTTCCATTATAAATGTGCACAAATCTATGTTCAGCGAATGTAGAAAAATAAAATTGCCCTACTACATTGTTTCCTTTAAATAAGAAATCCACTGAAAATCACGCCTGAATAAGCTTGTTCACGACATAAGTCCTCAAAAATTATGGCAGGAATGGATGAACATAATTATAAACTAATAATTCAGCCATGGCGCTCATCATCTATCAGCCGACCAGAGGAGAGGTCTGCGTCTTATTCAGGCAGTGGAGCGACAAGCCCCGCCTACTCAGGAGCAGCAGCTCTGTATGAACTATTTCCCCAAAACCTGTTGTTAGTGAATCAACAGAAGAGCAATGGAGTCAACGTATTGGATTGATCAACCTTTGATGAACTGATGTTGTGAGAGTCTTACTGGCCTCCTTGGGCATCATCCCAGGAGGCCAGAGTGACAAAAGCACTGGCTACAAACTGATGTTGCAATTAATTGCAGTTTTACAACATACACCAATTTTAAATGGTTTAAAATTGGTGCAGATGATCACGGTGGATCATCTGCACCGTCTGCTATACTTTCATCTACAGTCAACCAGCAGTGGACCAGAACCATCAAATAAACCTCTAACTACTGCAGCAGAAGAGCCCTCTAGAATCACAGGAGGAATCCTGCCTTAGAACCCGAGTGTTGGACCTGAACACCAAGGAACCTCAGAACCTCCAAGAACCACCACCTGACGACAGCCAACCCATCAGAACCACAAAGATTCTACCCCACAACTCAAGTCTACAGTATCTGACCCGTCTTAGATCCAAGGTTGGATCCTTAGAGAACTTAAAATCAACCATGTAAATCCTGTATGACCCAGTAGAACCTTAGAGAACAAGTGAGAACATCAGAACCATATAGAACGACACCAGAACTTCGACCTGAGACAGCAATGGACCCTTTAGAACCAGGAACGACCTGTGTATCTCCATCTGATGAGCTGGTACCGATCAGAGGTCAGGAAGGCCCTTTCGAACAGGTGAGTCCTGGTCAGGTGAGCCATAACTGTGTGGCTAACCCACTCGCTCCATGCTAACACACCCATCTGTCAGATGACCAGAGCCGGCTAACAACAGCCGGCTTTGGGAGACCGGTAGGCGGCCTCCCACACCGCATCAGCCTGTTAAGCCTGCCTGGATGCCCGGACTCAAGCTGCTAATGACAGTCGGTGTAGCCGTTAGCAGGTAGCCTCCCCGTTCACTTCACCGTTAGCATTAGCATTAGCTCCTCGGCTGTCTGTCGCGCGGTGCAGGCTAGTGACAGCAGGGCAGGGAGCGCGGACAGCCGGCCTTGGCCCCCGGTTCGGGGCGAGTTAGCGGCGGAAGGAAGACCGAGACAGGTTGCTTACTGATTTGACGCGGTTCTCCTTTTCCTCTCCAGTTTTCAGTCAACTTAGAGCGACGTGATCAGCACCGAACTTCTGCGACAGAAAACATCTGCTTCTGGTGTCTGCCGTACAGAGCTGCTCCGTGGAAACATTCCCGTGAGCTGCAGAAGGAAAAACACGCAGTTTGGACGCAGATAATCAGTGAGAAATCAAACTTGAAGTGGTCGCACCGTCATGGAGGCCATGTTTGGGAGCGACCGAAGCACCGCCTGTCAGCCCCAGCAGGAGAAGTAGATCCTAGAAAAGCTGTCCTACAGCTCCACCAGGTGGCCGCTCCGTCCTGGAACCAGCGCCGGGATGAGGGCAGCCTTCCACCAGACTGTGGCCCAGCAGAGGGTCCGTGTGGCCCAGCTCTCTATCGTAACCGCCTGGTTTGTTTGTGTTGTGTAAAAAGTGTGTGTGACCCCGCGGAGGGATCTGTTGGGGGGCTGCTCCTGTTATGCGGCTGCTGTCATCAGACCAGGGAAACCTGGACCGGATCGGAAGCGGGGGGATCAGGATTGCAGTTGCACGTGCAGTAAACACAACACCGGAACTGGACAAATCCGCCCAGAAGGAACGTTCTCTTCAGTTCTAGTTTCAACAGGATTCCTCCAGGAGAACTTGGTGAACTGTGTAGAACCCGCTCAGCTGATGGTTCATGAGCATGAGATGTTTTTGATGGGGTCAAAAACATCTATCTTTGGTTGTGGAGAGCCGTCCAGTGATCCAGACCACAGAATCCCAAGATTTTGGACTTTGAACGTCTATGGTTCTCCAGAATCAGTACTGTGAGAACTCCCTGTCCAGCTCCAGAACCAGGGAGTGACTGGGTTCGGGTCCGGTTCTGATGGGTGGATATGGTCCTGCTTGATGTTGAACCAGGCAGTTTTATAAACACGACACATTTTTTAGCAACAAGGAAATCAGAGTTTCACCTGATTAGTTGGAAAATAAAACTATCAGTTGCAACGTATGGTGGCAGGCTGAAAAGCAGGCTACTAACCAGGTGTTAACCAGCTAGTTCCCAGCCCTAGCCTGGTTATTACCTGGATAGTACCCAGGTAATAAGCGGGTACTAACGATGTGGTTTAATCATCATTTAACGGGGCATGATTACTTCTGGATCGATGGTTCGTTCCCTTCAGCAGTAAAACAAATACTAAAAACTGCTTCTGATTTTTACTCTGGTTATCTCTGCTTATCTTTCCTGATTATTTCTGCAGTCATGTCTATTGATATCTCTACCTGTAAAACCAAACAACTGATGATCCAGATTCTAATCCATCTCTGGTTTTATTCAATTCCAACATGTCATCATAATTGAGTTACAAACATCAACAGCGAGTCTTTAAAGTACAGCAGAAAGACCAGCAGGAGGTCTCTGGGTCCAGACGAACTCCACGCCACCATCCGTCACTCTGAAGGAGCTGACGCTGGAACCCTTGGTCCCGGTGCAGGAGGACCAGTGGACGGTGAAGACCTGTCGGCTCCTCTGCTCTCCGCTGCCTTCGTCTCCATTTGCTGGGTTATGTTCAGCTTCCTGTCTGGAGCAAACCAGCCGGTGGGTCACCAGACGCTGCCAGGCACGGCAGAGATGGGACCGGTCTGCCTCTGAGGAGGAGGGTGCTCCACTGGAACTCCTCCTGATGGGGTGGCAGGTTGCAAAGATGGTGATTCTGTAGTCCCTGAGGAGGAACCACAGAACAGAACATCAGCTGTTGATCCACATGATGGACCAATGCAACTTTGAACTTGCTACTCTAAGGCTTGGACATCCTCCCCAAGAACAGAGAATTGTGTTGTTGTACTGGGGCTGATTGGATGGAGTGGTTCCTGGTCTGGATCCAGTACTGAACATTGGCTCCTCGGCTCATGGACTGAGCTCCAGAACCATGAACCTGAGCCACTATCACAGGACAGGGCCTCTGATCCGAGTTTCTGATCAAGGTTGCTACTGATGTACTGCAATGGACTGGACTCTACTGGATTTGAACGGGTCAGTCCTGCTAATAAACCAGAGGACTGTTCTCTGGTCAGAACATCTCCTGGGAAGAACTTTCCATCTAACATCTCAGTTCTTGCACAGTTTGTTCAGGCCTTTTAAAGGACACGAGAACTTTCTATATGTCCAGTTGGACATGCTGAAGAACCTTCCACCTGAGCATCTTGTTTTAGGTTTCATTGGCTCCAGAGCTTTTATCTGACAGTGTATCGACAGGACAGTCAGTAATGAGAGAGCGGGAAGACATGTGGCAAAGGTAATCAGGCCAGGACTCGAACCTGTGACGTCCATGTCGACGACTAAGGCCTCAGTATGTGGGCTATGCTTCACCTCTGCACCACCAAGTCCTCCACCCCCACCCACTGGAACCTCCTCACGACCCAGAACTGAATCAAACCCTCCATCCTCAGTGTACACGCTCAGATGGACAGGTAGGCCCCCCTCAGAGGTCAACCCTCTACAGACCATTTAGAACCCACTTGAAGGATCCACCTGAGCAGTCGACCCAGCAGCTCCGAACACCTGCTGAGCTTCTCCTCCTGCTTGGCAACGCTGGCTCCGCCCTCACTGCGATCCGACCAATAGAACGCCGAGATGCTGTCAATGAGAAGGAGCGCTGCTCTGGGTCGAGAAGACAAGGTGGTTTCCAGAAAATGAAGGGTGAGGAGGAGCTGGGAGGAGGAGGAGCAGCGGACCACCAGGAGGCGAGACAGACACGAGCGCAGAACCGCATCATCAAACCCGGCAGAACCACCTGGAGAGAAAGGAACCAGTCATGTTCCAGTAAGCTCTTCTAAAGTTTTCAAACCCTGCAGATGTCGTTAGCTTCACCTGCGCTCAGTCGACTGTCCAGAACACTGGCCAGCCGGAACACGTCCAGACTGTAGTCTGTGTCCACAAAGACGACGTCCACCTCCAGACCGCCAGCCGCCTCCGGCAGGACGCAGCGACACAGCAGGTGGTAGAGCAGCTCCGTCTTTCCTGGAGACACCAGAACACAGGTCTCAAGTGGGTCAGGGCACGGACCCGTGGAACCAAGGAAACCTCACCTGTCCCCTCCGGACCGTACACCTCCACCACCTCCCCTGCCAGAGTCAGACACACAGTGAGAAACAGCCTGATTACTGGTCAGCTGAGAAGAAGTGGGTGGAGTGACGTACCACGGCCAGGTCCTCCATCGTCGGCAAACAGCCGAGGCTCAACGTCCTTCAGACAGCGCCGGGCCTCCAGACGGGCAAACAGCTGCAGGGAGACACCAACACCAGGATATAGACTGCACCACTGATGCAAGGACACTACCACCAAACTTGAGATGAACTTTTACTTTGAAAAGCCTTAGGGTTGGTCTGACTGCTGAACCTGACCGGACTTTTACTGTGAAAGTCCATTAAAACTTCACACCAAGTTTTAATATCAAGCTTAATCAAATAATCTGAGATGAAACAAATATTTTGTAAGTTTTTTGCAGAGCTGTAGATTTTTCTGTGCCAGTAGCTCTTCAACTAACTGGAGCTGGGATTTCATTTTGAAAAGCCAACAGATACACTTCCGGTGTTAAAAGATTTGGTCATGTAGAGATTTCTACCGCCACAAGCAGGTCACCTGTCCGCGTCACAAGCTCACCTGAGTCCCGCTCTCACTCCTCTCTGTCCGACCTTCCTCTTCCTCATGATTATTTGCGCGGGAGCTTCGACTTCCGCTCGCCAGGTTTTAGCCGAGGAAATGGCGGGAATATGATTTAGGTTCGGTTCCGGTTCGGAAAAGCCCAGATGGACACATTAAAGAGAAATAAGAAGCGTTGGTTTATTACAGCGAAAACACAACCAGTGAATCGGTTTGTTGACTGTGACATCACTTCCGGTTGACAAAATAAGACTCGGCTTTTCACAATAAAAGTGTGTGTATGCGTAAAGGGACAATGTGCTTAAAAAGAACATCTCGGCTTTTCTTCATCCCATCACGAAAAATAAATAAAATTGCAAATAAACAAACTTTTACCTCCATATGGAGGAATAAGAGGTTAAAGTGATGAAGATAGAGGATCATCGCTGTAGTTATGAATAATAACTGAAATGTCTAAGATCATTTATGAAGAATAGAAACAGTTTCTTTCCCTTTTGCTCAGTAAGTCATGTGTTTTCTCTGTCTGTAGGATTTTAATGCATTATCATATAGAGAACAGCTAAAATCAACAATGAGCGTTATAATTATTATAATTAAATAATTATTATTATATTGTCACGCTTAATAAAATAATCTGTCAGGCCTCACTGCCTTGTCTATGTGTCAGTGACTGACTGACGGCACCTGAACGCACCATGTCTCTCAGTGAATCCAGCCGACAAGACAATGAGTGTTTAAATTTTATTGACCTTAGAATTTTTCAAAAAGGTCAGTTATCATTTCTTTACAAATATAAAGGTTTTTAGAGCTGTGGGTGGAGCAAAAAACAAACAGGATCAGCTGAGAAAATGTGTACTCTCCCTTTAACACAGGTCCAAAGTCCTGCTGGTTCTGGTTCATCTCTGCATGCCGTGTATTCAGTACAGCATCAGTGGTGATCTGTTCAAAACATCACTGAGCGTGTTGGTGAGAAAACATCCATCAAAGAATCCAACCGGACAGCGCCCCCCTGTGGAGGATTAGTGACGGAGGCATCCAGCCAATACAGAAGTTCAATTAGAAACATTGGAGTAGTCTCTCAGACCCTGATAGTGTACATGACAAAGAACACAGCCCAATATGGCTGACTGAAGGTCCAGAGCTCTGCTAGAGAGAACAAACATGAGGAAGGAGGGCCCCAGGAAGTCAGCAGTGTGGTCAGAGAGGACCCAACACCTGCAGCTCTGCAGGCACCCTGACAAATGCACAGATGATAGAGGGTCGGGGAGAAAGAAGAGAAACTGAACAACCTGCAACACTTTATCTGTTCTGGCTCAGTTACACCTGCTGAGGCGTCTTGAGCTTCAGCAGCTGCTCTGGAACCAAGACAAACACCTGAGAGGACGTGATGAAACCACCAGAAATTAGGAAGGAGAGGCTGCAGCAGGAAACCTCAGCACTACATCAGAAATGAAGGACAGCTAAAATCAGTTAGCAGCAGCTGTGAACAACAAGCAGCTAACAACTAGCATCAGCTAACAACAGCTAAAAGCTAACACCGGTTCATAGCTAGTATTGGCTAATAACTAACAGTAGCTAACAACAGCTGGCAACAGGTAATAGTTGCCATCAGCTGAACTAAGAGCTTGCAGCAGTTAATAGCTCACAATGGCTAGCTGGTAGATGGCAACAGCAAATAGCTAACAGCTAGCTACAGCTAATAGATAACAGAAGATAACAGCTACCATCAGCTGCTCGGTAGCAGCAGTTTCTGTGGGGTAAATAAAATGGCATCTCTGCTGCAGCAGAATGATCATCATGCAACATGCAAACTCTTTCTTTCTGCAGAGACAGTATGCTAACAAGCTCACGGGAATCACACGAAGCTAACAGTAAGGCGTCCGGTGCCGAGCAGACGGCATGGAGACGGGCCCCATCAGGACATGATGCCGAAAACGGGGTTGTGTCGACAGATGCTGGGGCCAATCTCATCGTAGTCCTTCTTGGAGTGACAGACCTGGAAGAACTCGGGCTGCAGGAACAGAAGCAACAGCAGCATGAGGGCAGCAGGAGAAGCTCAACGCTTCAGACCGGTTGAAGTTCACCCATCCTCACCGTGGACGCCAACATGGAGCCTCCAAACCAGACAGCGTAGCGCTGCATGTGATGGGTCACCACCTGGACCTCCATCGGCTTCGGCTGCAGAAACACAGACACGCCGAGATAAACACGGTCCAGAACCAACGTGCTTCTGCTGCTGACGGTCCAAGTCGCAGAACAGAGACAGACGTCCCGCAGCATCACTCTGCCTTAACAGACAGCCGATGACTAGGAGGAGCTAGAAGGAGGGAAGGCGACCGCCGGTTCTGACCTTGATGCGTCCTCCGCTCAGCTCCTCGCTCAACCTCAGCCGGGCGTCCGTCGTCCTCTTCACGTCTCGCTGCAGCCGCCGCCCAAAGTCCCTGAACATGGTGGAGCCTCCGGACAGAACGATGTTCTGGAAACGGAGACGCACAGGCTCAAATCAGTCTGGCAGGAAACAGTCCAACGCAGTGACACATCTTACCACAAAACCATCTGTGTTTGAGGTAATGACAGTGGTTAGACTGGCCTTGTAGAGCGGCCGCCTCACATCGATCGGACAGCTTTGAATGACCTCATCAATGACATCAGAGATGGGCTGCATGAAATCTGGGTTGGCAAACTGAAAAAAATGGAAAAATATTGAAATTAGCTTAAAATTAACATCAGCCAACATTTTAAACCAAAGTCCAACCTGTTCAAGCTGATCTTTAATTTAGTAAAACTGTGGATCGTCAGCATATGTAGAACATGCAACTAAACAAGTATATTGTGATATTAAGAGACCAGCAATAAGCATGCAAAACTGCTTGCTTCATTCACTGTGTGTGACACAGCGCCCCTAGTGGTCTGGACTTCTGAAGTCCAGGTGAAGACTTCTGTCATGTATTTCAATAGGGAATGCAAAGATTCAGCAACTTTGATCACAAAAATGTTGATATTACCAACAAAAAAAAAAAACTAATTTAAAGAAAAGCCAACTGTTGCTATAAGTGACATTTTTAATCTCAGCTTACTTTGATTTTATTTACGTAACGCCAGGTTCTGTTCTGATGCCGCCCCGTTTGGTCACGGCTGTTTATAACGAGGATGACAGAAAGGAAATCGATACAATTTCGTACAAAATTGTACGATTTCTATTCTTCCATTGTCGTTAGGATTTACTTTACTTCTCATGCACCTATTTTACTTGTAAGGAAAATAGGTGCATGACCTGCAGCAGGTGAGGCACTGCTTCACTTGACTGCACGTCATTGAATTCCTGCAGGTTCCCTGTTTACTGAGGCAGACACCCCATCCACTTTCCTCTGACCTTGATGCATTGATTGATAACTAGGATCAGTTGGGATGAATGTATCAGAGTTTAAATTATGGGTTGATTATTCTGATTGCGTTTCTATCGTGAAACTAGAGAAAGCCTGAGATGTGACGTGTGAGTTGGTTCTGGGACCTCGGGATGGAAGAAGATCTCGGGTCCAAGGAAACGTTCGTAGCCCACGTCAATGTGGAATGGGGTCTTGGTGACTGCGTTGATTCCTTGGTACTGCTTGATCCACTTCCCAGGGTCGGTGTCGTACTTGGCGAACTCCCTCACCATGTCGGGACAGATGTAGCAGTACCGCTCCTTGATACGAGGGTAAAACATGCAGTCAGCAGCAGAGGAAACAAAAGAAGACAACAAGCAGCAACAGAGAAACACCTTGATGGCTTTGGCGGTCTCCAGTGACTGCTCCGGAGGAATTCCTGCCTCTCTGTCCCTGAGCAGCTGCTGGATGAAGAAGGTAATGTCTCGCCCTGCGATGGGGATGTGTTTTATACAGCTGCCAATCACGTAACCCTCGGCCTGCCGCAGACAACCAATCAGTGAGCAACGTCCGCCGCAGCATAGCCGTTGAAGGTGAGTGCAGCTCTAACCACAGGAATGGCGTGCGTCACTCCATCTCCGCTGTCGATCACGATGCCGGTAAGGGTCCGCTGTCCCACCTGGCGAGATGTCCAGGAAGCCGCCAAGGCCAACACCGCCTGCAAGAGGATCACGGTTAGCCAGGTAGGTCTGCAGCATCCTGGAGCACTCAGGCGGCTCTCACTTGCACTGCGATGTAGAGCCCGGGTACATTGAAGGTCTCAAACATGATCTCAGCCAGGTACTCTCTGTTTTCAGGAGTGTTGAGAGGAGGCTCTGTCTGCTCAGGTAGACCCAAACACACACAGAGGTGAGAACAAGAAGAAGAAAACATCCACTCACCTGTTGCCTCTTTAGAGACCTTCCTACCTGGACAGGAGGCACCGCCATTAACCTTCTGCTGAAAATCACAACATAGGCTGCTCTGACGCCAGAACGTAGACTGTACCGATACAAGAACATAGACTGTAATAACACCAGAACATAGACTGTACCAACGCCATGACGTAGATCGTACCAACACTACATGGTAGACCATACTGAACCCAGACTGTAGAAATCCCTGAACAACAGATGCTACAGCCCTCACTCTCTCAGCTTCTTCAGAAATATTTATTTTACATTTCTATTTAAATGTAAAATAAATATTGAAACTATTTAAAGCTCATTTTACATATGAGCTTTAAATAGTTTCTTTGAATGAATGAAAGTCCAGGAAGCTGACTTTCATTAAGACCCCTGACAACCCAGCATGTTCTTCACATGGCTTCACTTTGGATCCTTGAGAACTGAATCCCTCAGGAAGGAACCTGGTAGGTTGATGTTCAGAGCTCAACCTCAAACCTCAAACCTTTTTAGAACAGTGAACCCTTCTGGAGCTGAGGACACCCAGCTGAACGTCTCTAAGCCTCATCATGTGACCGGTGTCCTCATGGCCTTGAACCCTTCCTGAATGTGAAGGTGGCTCTTGCTGGGTCCAGCCTTCAGACACCTGACCAGTTGTGATTTGCTACTGGACCGTAAACCGAACCCCATTTCAGAAAGGGAGGGACAGACGTTTGTGTCACTATATAAACCTGTAATTGTCAGGACTCTGGGTTTTTGGGCTGGTTTTGATTCTCACTTTATTTAGCTTTATGTTTTAGTTCACTTTAATGTAGCCCTTCTGGGCCCTTTGGATATTATTATTTGAGGTATTTAGTAAATAAGAATGGTCTTATTGCTTTCCTTATTTTTCAGTCCTTTATAGTGTTTCTAGGTTTATTCTTTAGTCCATGTCAAGCTTTCTTTGATGACTGTAGTTTAATTTAGCCTCCCTGTAGTGTTTCTAGTCATGTTTATTTCCTAGTTTCATCATCCTTGGTTCAGTTGTTCTTCCATGTCTAAGTCTCTGTATATCTTCCTTTAGTAATTTTAATTAGATTATTTCTTTAATCCTCTTAGCTTTCCCTGTAGTGTTACTAATTCTTATTTTGTCTCTTTAGATTCACTTACTCTTTCTTTACCAATTCTAGCTAGGTTATTTCTATGTATAACTCTTCTAGTTTGTCTAGCTCTATGTTCCTTAGTTCAGTCTCGTTTCTATTTAGGTTGACTTATGGTTTCCCTGATATCTTTCTCTCTTAGTTCATCAGGTTTTCTTTACTCTTAGTGTCTTTGGGTATTGGTAGTATTTTTCAGTTCCCAGCAGATCTCCTTAGTTTCCCAGTGTCTCCTTCTCCCCGCCCCTCAGCCAGCTCATGTGTCAATTACTCACACCTGCAATCACTCTTCTCATCTAGTTAGGCCTTTGTTCCAGTTACTGCCTCCCAGTACTTAAGCCTTTCTGTCCCAGTCACAAGTTGCCAGTCCGTCTCATCACCACCATGCCTCCCTCCATGGATTTCCTGTTGTTTCCAGTTTGTTTCGCTTTCTCTGGCTTTTCTTGGTGAGTTTTCTTCATTAAAACGTCTATTTGAGCTACGCCTGCTGCATTTGGGTCCGCCGCTACATCATGACAGTAATTCCTGTAGATAAATAAGTAAGGCGCTCTGATGTAGGATTTCTCTCTTTTATGACATGCAAGGACTGTAAGGCAGCTAGTTTTAGATTCTGGTCTCTTAATTACTTTAATATTGCAGTTGTGTTGACATCACACAGAGTCTGTACCATCAGGAAGCTGTGGTCCTCTGGCTCGGCCCTCAGGTACTTGAAGATGACCTGCTCCATGAACTTCTCCATCAAATCCCAGTCCTCCACCATCCCATGACGGATGGGCCACTGAACAGCAAACCGACAGCGGCGTCAGTCAGTCTGCTGAGCCGATCAGCTTCCATCCTCCTCCTCCAGCAGCTCACCTTGGTTGCGTAGTTGGGTTTATCGGTGGCTTCGTCGCCGATGTAGAAGTCCAGGTCGTCCACTCCTTTGGCCAGCCTCCTCTGGGCCTGCTCCCCGACGCTGGCCGACTCCTTGATGGCGATGCCTGGCAGAGACCGCAAAGGAGCCCGGGTTGGTTTTGTTCAGCAGAAGCGAGCTGAGGAGGCTCAGCTGGTACTCACAAGACGGCATGATGAACTGCGGCTCCGTGTTTCCTGCATAGCCGATCTTCGTGTATCTGCAGTCAGAAGGAGACAGCAGCAGTCAACACACAGACTCGCTGATTGGAGCAAAACAAGCAGGAAATAAGGCTACTAAGAACATATCTGAGGGACTTTGGTTGTGGTTCCGACCCGGCAGAAACAATGAACAGCTAAAACGCCGTGGTTCTGACCCAGTAGATCATTCTAATTCCAATTTGCAAATCTGGAAATAAAGATAATTACCACCCTATTTCTTTTCTTCCAACTTTATCAAAGGTTCTTGAAAGAGTTGTCCATAGCAGATGAACTGAATATATGAAGAAACATTTGATTCTCTCAAATTCATGTATGGATTCAGGAAAGAGCTTCACCTGTTTGGCTATTTTGAACCTTATTGAAAAAATGATTGATGCACGACAACAGGGAGATTATGGCGCGGGCTTTTCTTGGACCTTTCAAAGGATTGACACAGTAGATTTTAATATATAACTGGGCAAACTATACTGACCAGTAATACCAGTGTGCTATGTACTATGGGATTAGGGGAGTTGCACAGAACTGGTTTAAAAGTTATATTTTTGATTGACATCATTGTGTAGTTATTAATCACCAAACAATGGAGACATCAAACATGGACTAACCCTAACCCAGGGTTTATTATGCTCATTATTCATATTAATGTGACTTTGTAAACTCTTCTAAAATATTTCAGGAAGTTATTTTACTGATGATACAAACTTGTTTTTTCACATGCAAATCTAAATGAACTACAATAAATAGTAACTGTAGAATTGTAGAAAATAAATACCTGGTTTCGTTATCTCCTAACATCAGCAAAACTAATTTTATTTTGTTTCGACTGAATAAATGTTTATCATTCACTGATTATATAAATCTTAAAATTGGAAATGAGGAAATAATGAGAGTTCAACAAAGTTCATGGGGGTCTTCATAGATGAGTTCTTAAATCGTCCTTAAATTTTTTAACCTACTATTTATAAAACTCTTGTTGAGCCGCATATTAATTACTGTAATGTTATGGTGCAACACTATGTAACATAGCAGCTCTTATCGCCTTCAAAAGAAGATCAGAGCCGAGTCCTGGTCCCAGTTTAACGCTTCCCATCCATCCCAGCTAACTGAAATAAATGTGACCCAGAATGTAAACAAACGAATCATAGATTCATAGATTGACAGTTTGTTCCAATCAGAGGCCTCAGCACTTATCCATGGTTAAAAAAAAGACTTATTACCAGACAAACTTTTGCTTGGAGGATCTATTTTTTAAAAACATAAAGATTAAATTGCTTTATTTATTCCTTGTGATCACTTGTTGGCCTGTCTGTTGTACAGAGGCAGTAAGAGGAATGAAGATGTTTCTTTCTGTTCACTGGGAGCTTTAAACCGGATTCACTCAGTTTGCAGTTATGATCTGAATTATCTGGAGAAACATGTTATCAGTTCATTATGGAATAAACTGAATACCCGGAATATACTGTGGTACCGACTCAGCAGAACCAGCCATGGCCAAACAGTGTGAACCAATGAGCTTGTTGTTGTTGTTATGACGTCACTAGCAGCTGATTCGGGTCGCTGTCCCTTTAACGGAACCTAAAACAACACGCCTGCATTAATGTCTCCCGTGATGTCACTCTGTCCTCTGTGCGCGTGCCCTCACCCAGTCCCGCAGTCTATCACGCACGGCGGCAGCTGCAGGGTCATGTTGCGGTCCCGCTCCGGTTCGGTTGGGTCCGGTCCGGTTCTGTCCGGTCCACGCCGCACTGCGCGCTGAGTGTCCGGTGGGTGCGGGAATGATGAGGAGAGCGTCCTTGCGATGCGTGTGCGTGCGTAAGAGGAGCACTTCCGGGTCGAAGGCAGAACATAGAACCCTCTCTGTCGAACCCCGCGGGAACTGGAGAGGTGATGCGTTCAGGTGCTGCCGGAAGTCCCGGAGTCAGAGTCCGTTCAGAGAATGATGATGATGATGATGATGATGATGATCAATCAGTCAAAGTTTATTTGTGAAGCTCCTTTCCTTTTTCTGGCTAGTGTAGAACCGGGCCGTGTCTCTATCCTCCTGGTTCTAGTCAGAACTCCTGCAGCAGGGTTCTGGACCGGCGGGTTCTGGACCGGCAGGTTGTGGACCGGCGAGTTCCGGACCGGCGGGTTGTGGACCGGCGGGTTCTGGACTGGCGGGTTGTGGACCGGCGGGCTCTGGACCGACGGGTTCTGGTTGTCAGTCTGACCTGCTGCAGGAATCAAAGTTTCTCTGATCGGAGACTTTAGTCTCTGGTTCTGGAAATGTTCTGCAGCTGCTAGAAGGCCCGCTGTGGAGGTCAGAGGTCAAAGGTCAGCCGTGCTCTAGCTCTATAACCCTAGATCTATGAATCTGGATCAATCCTCAATAATAACTCCAGTTCCAGAACGTTTTGTCTCATCCACACATTTATCTGTTTTCAGTGCTTGGATGGGGTCAAAGGTCACCTGGTGACATCATAATGTAGAGCTGTGTATCATCTGCGTCGTCATGGTAACTGATCTTATTTCCCACTATCCACCCTGTTCCTGGGAGTCTACCTGGGGAGGGTTATGGGTGGTACTTCCGGCGCCCAGCGGAAGTCTCAGTATTTCACTGTAATTTATCGGCTTTTTTCTGATCTACATTCATGACAGAAGTTCCATCTCTGTTTTCGGTTATAAAACAATATTTAGTTAAACTTGTTGACGGACACGCCGTCTGCTATCAGAGGATGGTAGTTATGGGTTTAATCACGGGGAGCGACAGGAAGGCGATGTTAAGTTTTGTTATGGGTTAGCATCGCTGCTAGCAGCTCGTTTCTCTGAAGAAATGAAGCAATAAAGAGAAAAGCTGGTCAGAGATGACGGGACGCGTCATTATGCAGGAAGTTCATTGGAGGGTGTGACCCCTCCACAGAGCGATCCGGCTGGTTGGCTCAATGACAAGGAGACGATCCGGATCGGGACAAACAAAAACAGAAACATCTGGCATTTGGGCAGAAATGGTTCAGATGGAAATGAGGAGGACGAGGATTTTGAAGGGTGTCTGAGGTGTGACGTGTCAGTTGTTGAGACCAGTAGTCTGAACGCTGGTCTGAGTCCACCCTTAGATGGACGGGCCGGATGTGGCCATCTGGTGCTGGAGCGGTCAGAGAGGATGAGGAGGATCTACAGTGGAGCCAGTCTATTGGAAACCAGTTCTGAAACCATTACCAGACCGACGGTAATGGTCTGCTAATGGTAATCGGCCGATGGTGGAGTAACTCCACCAGAGCAGATGGTCCAATCATGGTGGACGTCCCTGCATCCAACATGCCAGTGGCTCCCACATAATATCTCAGGCTTTATGATTTGTGACAAAATGTGACTGAGTAAATAACTCACTGACAGGAAGTTGGATTAAAAATTTAGCCAAAAAGGTGCAACTCATTAAATTTACAAGCGACTTAAAAAAAAAAAAAGCCTAAAGCCGCTTATAATCGGACTTGGCGACAGAAACTCAAAATGAGCATCAACCTCCAATGTTTCCATTTCTGTCGCAAAAAGACGCGTAGAGGAAATAGAAATAACAGATAGTAACGCTCGGTGGTTTCGATAAGTAGCTGCAGTCTGACTACTGGACTGGCAAGGCGTTAGATTACTGCTTACTGAAGAAAGGGGACACGTCACTGATTCCACCACATTGAAACATTTGAATCTGCTTATGTAAAAAAAGAACTGCAAGTATCTCTACTTTTCTTTTGTTTTAAATTTTGCTCCATTTCTGTTCTTTTGCCTTGTTGTTACATGTTTGTCTTTAGTCTGAGCCCCAGGCTTTGTTTCTTTTTCTTTCTACCTTAACGAGTTTTTGTAAACTGATTGTCTAAATAATAATAATAATAATAATAATAATAATTCAAAAACGAACCTGGACGGTTCCGGGGTGTAAATACTTTTGGCTGTCCTGCAGTAGCTGCAGGCCTCCAGCAGGGGGCAGCAGCTCTCCACTCACTGAGATGTTATTGATCCGCCGCTGATCACTTCCTCTTCTAGTTCTGTTGGGTCCGGTTCAGTATCCAGAACCCACAGGTCCAATCTGTGGTTCTTGGAGTCCATCAGCCTGCAGGGAATATCTGCTGAGGTTCTGGCATTTCTGGTTCTGATTGGATCAGAACCAGAATCAGTACCAGGAGTCGGGTTGGGGGTTCTGACAGAAACAGAAACTAGAGACTATTTCAGTTTCCGTGGAAACAAGATGCAAAGAGCAGAAAGTCCCTAAAAGTTTGCAGCACCTGGTTCCGGTCCAAAGAAACCTCACGGCCCGGTTCCAGCCCAGGAAATCCTTGGTGGATCTTAATCAGAGGTTTGAACGCCTGAACTCCCTGAAAACCAAACTGGATCAGAACCAGGACCGTGAACCTGACCAAGTTCTGATCTAGCTGTGGTTCTGACCCAGTGTTGGTTCTACTGGGTCAGTGCTTATGTAATAAACCAGAACCAGACTGAGAGCAGTCCAGACCAGGAAGCAGAGGTTCTGCTTCCTGGTCTGGACTCCAGCTTGTTTCTGTTGCAGAAGAACCAGCAGAGACGCAGAGTCCAAATGTTTTATTAGAATCAGTGATCAGCTGCAGTTACAGAGACAATGACAGAACACTCTGCTGGACCTGTCGGACCCGCTGGGATCAACAGAACCCAGCAGGCTTCATCATCATCAGCCTGCTGGACGCTCTGAAGAACTCGTCCATGGCGTTGTGTTTAGTAAAACATTTTTATTTGAAGTTTTATGTTTGGTTTCATATAAAATGACCCTTGTGAGACAAACCAATCAGGAAGTGTTTTCAGGTTAATTGAATCCAATCAGAACTCATCCGGCTATGTTGCTAGGCAGGGAAAGGGTCCATCTGTTCTGTGCTTGGTACCATCAGATGGAACCAAGTTTCTGGTGATTTAATGTAGAACTTTCTCTTTTAGGCTGACAGCTTGGTGTTTTTCAGGACATGATGTGGTTCTGATTGGACTTTCTGTTGGTTCTGCTAACCAGAGGATCAAACATGTTTCTGTAACTTACTGGAGCTGATGAAAGACTCTGTTGGGTTAACTGTTGGGCCAGAGGGTCTCGGTCTCTGGGACCGGCTCTCCTCTGCCTTCTACTTGAGCTTCAGATCTTCTGCCAGATACGGATCCATGTCAACCAGCGCGGCGATGAAAACCGAGCTGGCCTTATTGCCCTTTTTCCGGACCGTGTCGACCACGGTCCGGACTTTATCCCCCAGGCTCCCGGCACCCAGCTCGATCTCGCTGTCGGTCATAATCTTGTTCTCCAGCATTTTGTCCAGAAGCTGCTGCAGAATCTGCAAGGACATTTTCGCTACAAGCTGTGCTCTCAGCGACGTCAGCACCTCAACCGGGTCGACCTGGGAGCCTGAAGACGCCTTTGGATCACCAGCTGGAGAACGAGTCAAAAACTGATGTCAGGATGCTGATGATGGACTAAAACTGAAACAGAACCCGGCCACTACAACAAACCCTGAACTTCTATGACTGGGTCAAATGATGATGATAATAATAATGCATTTATTTGACAGCGCCTTTCAAAACACCCAAGAATACTTTACAACATTAAAAACACAAATGAAACAGCAAAGAAATGGTAACAAAATAAGTACAAAATTAATCTGACCAAACATCTGCAAGCTGGAGCTGACTTTAAAAATTGTGGGTCAGTTTTGGTTGAGAAGCGTTAGCGTGGTTCTGGAGGACCAGATGCTTCAACATGAGGCTCTCTGACTGACCTTGAACTCCAGGAAACAGCCCTTCCAGCGTCTTCACCAGGTCATTCCTGTTGATCTTCTTCAATATATTCATCATGACCTGCGGAGCTCCAGTGGTTTGGTACGTCTGCACCATCAGGTCCACAACGTCCATCCTCTCCACCCTCTGCAACCGGCTGCCTTTGATTGGTTGTATCCCATTCCAGGTTTCCTTCTTCAGATGCCAGATGAAGGCGTTGAAATCTGCATCTTGCAGTTCATCCAGGATATCAACAAGCTGCAGCTCGACAGACATCTTGACCTACAGCTGAAATCAGAGGAAAATGCGAGTCAGAAGTGTTCTTGATAATCAGCTCATCAGTCGGACCCTGGAGAACTTGACAGCACAAAGGAAGGAGTTGAGCCATTGGACCAGGAACACGTCAACCACTGGAGGACACCGGACCTTAGACTGGAGATGGAGATGAGCCCCCTCTATTGGTAGAGGAAGGTCAACACATAGTTTCCTCTACTCGTAACGTCTGCTTGCTCTGGAAAGATGGAGGAAAACTTTAGAGTGGAGGCAACCATGATGTTGCTTCCTGGTAACATATGACCAGCATTAGGACGGTTGATGTGTTAATTCAACAGAGTTCTGTACCTAAAGCATCAGGATCCGTGTTGTAGAAAAAGAAACAATCTGTATTTTCATGATTTCATCAGTGGCATGTAAGGAGGAAGTTTTCTACTCTGCTCAAAAACATGACTAGATGCAGAACTCTGCATACCTGCTCTGAAAGCTGCTTGACGACTCTCAGGTGAGTTCCACAGAACCGGGCCTCACCTGTGGTGTCAGGTTACAGGGTGAGCTGAACATGCCCCTCTCAGCAGCCCAGACTGCATTCTGATGTTCTGATTGAAAATCTCAGGTAAGTTCCACAGAAACAGGCCCTTACCTGTAGCACCACGCGACCTCGCCCTCCATGGTCGTCCCCCCATCCCTACATCCCTTTCCTGTCATGTGACAGAAACCAAAACATTTAGTGCTCCAGCGGCCAGAATGTTGGCTCTGTGGACGGTTGACGTCTCCACTGGATGTGCACAGCTGGGTTTTTAATCACAGACCCTCAGTAGGGTGGTAACGTGATGCGTTCTGCGTCAAGCTACATCCCAAACCCCCTTCCTGCCAGTAACTCTTGATACCAAACAGAAACTGACATTAATATTGAAATTCTTCGCAGCAGATGAAGCTGTGCGGATTCAGACTGGCTGAAGTCTGACTTTCTACCAGCTCAGAGGACGAAGCCGTTGTCATCAGTGGACACAAACAGGAAACCGCAAACAGCTGACTGACCTCCTCTCTGGTTCTGTTTGCGTAGCTAGAGAAGGGTCAGAGGTCGTACTCACCGGTTGTCAGACGGAGCTCAGCGATGCGTTGCCTGCTGCCTGAAGACAGCGGTGCTCTGCTGGATCGACCCAAACCGAACTGCTTCCGTGTTCCTTCCACAGAAATGCTGGAGGGCTCCTCAGAAACCGGTTCTGTCGCTCCTCCAACATGTTCTAACTCCTTCAGTATCTCATCAAAACCTTCTGGTGTGTGAGAGATTGTGTCAGTGCAGAACGGCAAATCTCTTCTCAGTTATTGTACAACATTCAGTAAATATAGACGGACACGGCGTCTGCTACCAGAGATGCTCGGAGTCTGAGCTGCAGTTCTGACACTGGAAAACAGCAGAACTACATAATATTATCTCAATTTTATCTTTTGTTTGAAATGTTTCTTTACCAGAACATTTCAGGACCAGAGACTGAAGTCTCTGATCAGAGAAACTCATCCAGCAGGTCTGACTGACAAACCAACGTCCAGAACACTGTTGGAGTTCTGACTAGAACCAGGAGGACAGAGACACAGCCCGGTTCTACAGCCCGGTTCTACAGCCCGGTTCTACAGCACCAGGGTCAAGGCTAACAGCTAAGTTACCTTTAATGCCAAATCACATTCATAGTATAGTTAAAAAGGACTTTATACAACAGCAGCCAAACAATTTTCAACAGCACAGTGAAGGACACCATAAATAAAATATTTCCAACCGTTGTTGAACAAATAACACTTACAGGAAAAAAACAGCTAAGAGCAGATTAAAATTAATAATGTAATTGGGCTAAAACAAAGTGACACAGAAGATAGATGTGGAAAACTTACGGACTGAGTTCAGTTTGACGTTCAACCACGAGTCCGTTACTATGGAGACGGAGCCGAAGCTTGCAGTTTGGCACGTACGCCACCAGGAGGAGGCGTACGTTATACATTATAATTATTAAGAACTGTAGTGGCGATTGTTTGTCAAACCAAACATCTAATAAAAAGTTCCATCAGCCACTATGAGGCACTGGGGTCAAGATTCTTAACGCAGGCAAAACAAGTTGAATGTTCAAACTTGTTGACTGTCTTGGTTGCTTTTATTTTCCTTTTCAGCAAACATTTACAACTTTCAAACTTTCCTTTGTTCCTGTCTGCCTCTCTTGTTCTGGTAAAAACCACAAGCCCCAAACCCAAATGCCTGCTGGTCCTTTACCAGGCCCCTACATTTATAGTGGACTGACCCACATTACTTCCGGTCTGACTTACAAAAAATAAATAAGAAAAATTAAGAAAACAAAACATAAATAAAATCAACAATTATTAACCTGCAAATAAACTCTGTAAATATTGCAACAAGTAGAAGTTTAAGAATAAACTAACAAAATTCACATGGATAAAGAAATAAAGAATAAATAGCTCCAACAAGAACTAAAACAATAAAATACATTTTTACATTCAATAAACATATATAAAATGTACATACACAAAAACAATGGCTAGAGTAATAAGTCAAAAATAATATATTGATTTTTCTAATTTCTTTTTTTATATATAGAACTTCGTTTTAAGAACTGATTTCCTAAAATGATTTACAATCTCTGATGGAAGGCAGCTGCCAATATATGATATGATAATCTGAATTGCAAATCTTACAGCGATATTTATTATATTGCTAACCCTGCCATATTATTATTTTGGTTAAAATTCCTTTTGCATGGTAATCATGCAAATGTTTCTTAATATTTTCACCCCTTTTAGACATGAGAAAATGAATTGTCACATGGGTGACATGACGTAACTGGCCCGTATTTAGCATGGACAGATCTGGCCCAGGTGAGGCGTGCCATCATTGCCAGATCTGGCCCGAGTCTGGTTGACATCCAGATGTGCCAGCAGAATGCCAGATCTGCTATGTGGGACTAAAGATACCAGACTTAGCTACGAACAGCTAAAGTAGCATAGCTCACATAGACATTAACTCCTGCTAAAAGAAAAATATGATGAGGACAGAATATCAAACTACCAGACATATAAAACGTAATCTGAAATTATTTATAATTACTCTTTGTCTCATGAAAATCGGAAACCAAAGCCTGCAGGTTAAACTTGTACTTACTTCTGAGGGCAGACCACCCGTGCTCTTTGACACCCCGTTTTTCAGGAAGTGAACCGTTCCTCCACCGAGTGGTCATTTTTAAACCATGTGATCTCACCTGTACTGCTCGAAATGCATGTAGAGCTTTGGAACGTGACCTCAAAAAGTTTTAATTACTCCTTAACATTGATTTAGATTATGTGACACAAGGTAGCAAAAACTTATTTCTGTGTAATTCTTTCAATCTGTCTAAAGTAAAATAGCTCCTGTTTTAGTTCACTGCACCAATGAATCTCAGCTACTGAATCTCTTAAGCTGACTTTAATACATATTCAGTATTAATTATTTAATCATATTTATATCTATATGATTGTATAATTTTGTGTTTGTTCATTTATATAAATATGTATTAATGTAACTAAATATATTAAAAACTTATGACTGGTTGTGTGCTTTGTAATATGCTCATCATACAACAATATCAAAATATTATATTCTGAATCTATTCTGTTTTCCCCACTAAGAATATTTAAATATGCTGAACGATGCATCAGTCAATTCAAAAATATTTTAAAAATAATGTCCCTGTAAATGTAGCTATGATAGCTGCCTTAATAAAAAATCGTAAAAACCTGTTTAGTATTTAGTGAGTTATGATTGATTAAATGCGCTGATACGTCATTGCCCTCATACGTCATTGCGCCTGTCAAACATAGAAGGCTGAATGGAGCAGTCGGCCTCTCCAAGATGGCCGCCCTAAATCTCGTCAGCAACAATAAGCAAGAGCGGTCTGTGAGGCGTCTATTCTTTATATGTCTATGAGTACACCTCCAGCAGCTAACAAGAAGGGGCGGGACTTCCCGCTGTCAGTCTCTTACCGTATATGGAAAAGGCACCATTGCACTCCGGAAGTGAAGGGGGCGCTATTTCCTATATTATCCTCCCGTTTTTATTTTCTTTTGAAATCTGTGATATTTTTTCACCTTTAGGAAGGATTTTCACTCTCAGCATGAATTTGAACTGCTCTCTTTTATTTACTTCAGTGCAGATCACAGATTGTATTCTAAAGGTGAACTTCTAAATCTGCTCCTTAGTGGAATCTTTCCATGCCTGATACTGCCTCTAGTGGCGGGGGGAGGTAACACAACTAATATAATTACATTACTAAATCAGAATAGCACAAAGAATTTATCATTTATTATTAATTCTGGCATTACTGGAACCGTACAAAATAAATTATCTAATAAAACATATCTTTTAATTTTCGTTAGGATGTAGAGCTAATTAAATGACATAAACAATGCTTTTATACATTTATAAATAATATATATATAACTATCAATTATAGGAGGAACAAAAGAAATAGGGAGACATGAAAAACAACATGATCAACTATAATAAGATACCATTTACAAGAAATTGAATTGAGCAAAAGTCAGTAGCAAACAAATGAATTAGGTACAGAAGAATAACCAGGTTTGTTAAACAGATACAAGCAAAAATTCACATTTTTGTTTTTACGGTGCCATCTATATTATTCTGAGACTTTTTGTTGGTAGAGTCTTATATATAGGAACAAATAAGATGAAACTATTTAGTCTATCAAGGTGGAAATTTTCCTTTGACTCTAAAATGATAAATCATACTCATAGAATCACATTATCAAAAATTTGTGAATAGATTAAAAACACTCAGCAAACTACAGGTAAATGTTATCATTTAGTTTGGTTAAGAATAATTATTTTCCTGTCAATCAATGATTTCTAATAGATTCTTAGTTGCCAGAGGAAAACAGTAAGGCCTTCATGAGCTCAGAGGGTCAAACTGATGAACCCAGAGGATGGATGCTCTCTGATAAAATACTCCTGCCATCTTCCAGAATCTTTCAGCAAACAGTTGAGACAATAAGGTTGTTTTTGGTTTCATCACCATTTACCTGCTGTTCTACCTGCCAGTGAAAGTTTTATTAAAAGATTGTCTGTTAGTCTGCAGATCCTGAGACCAAACCAGCCGAGGAGATGAAAAGTTAAAACTTGAGTTAAAATGTTGTTTTAACTTGAGTTGAGTTAAAACTCAAGATAAATGTTAAGTTTTAACATTTTAACTCAACAACCTCTAGTTGGGTAATCCCAAGATCACTGGATCTTCTTAAAAGAGAATAGTTCTTAAAGACACCATGTTTTCAGCAAAGTTGAGCTGACTGTCCATGAACGACACAAGGAATTTAAAATTAGCCTCAGTTTCACCAGGTTGGCCATCGAGAGAAACTGGAATCACTTTCAGGTTTTGTTTAGGTCATTTGATTATCTCTACTGCCTTAAGAAAATGAAAAGGTATGTTCTTCTGTGAGGGAATTTATATTTTTCGGTTCCACTAATGCCAGAATTAATAGTAAATAATAAAGACTTTGTGCTATTCTGATTTAGTAATGTAATTATATTAGTTGTGTTACCTCCCCTCGCCACTAGAGGCAGTATCGGGCCCCCAAAAATGCGACTAAAGAGCAGATTTAGAAGTTCAAAGAAAGCTACAGAATCTGTTCAAAACTGTGAGCTGCTCTGAAGTAGAAAAAAAGAGAGAAGTTCAAATACATGCCGAGAGTGAAAATCCTTCCTAAAGGTAAAACTATATCAGATTTCCAAAGAAAATAAAAACGGGAGACCGCGGATAATAGCGCCCCCTTCACTTGTAGATTAGCTATCGCTACTATTAGCTAATCTAACGCAACAGTTTGTGGGTTGTTTTATTAACCCTTCACACATACAACTGTAGACCACAACACGCACATTTAATTAAAAGACTAAACAAAATATTTCATTGCCACTGTCGTAGAGTAGGTTATTACCCCTAGTGGTAAGAAACATTGACGTACCTGTTCTAGGGGTAGTTCATGGCAGGCCAACTAATTAGGATGTCTAGTACTGAGTGCAAGGGTTAGGGTTAGTTATGTAACCGCATTTCCTCTGCTTGACCATTTCTGAGATTTCAATCAAGAAGGTGACAGCCATCTTACTTTTATTCATAAATGAAGTCCGTGCGTCTCTGACTGCACCAAAATATCCGTTCGTCCAAAGCGAAGTGTACCCTCGACCTGGCTTTGAATATGAGTAGTCAAACCGCCATGTTTGGTTTAAGTTACTAAATCCCATCGGAGTCCACACAGTGCCACATGTTGAGAAAAGAAGGAAGGAAAACAGAAAAAGCAGTTTCTAGCAGGACATCCACAAAGCCCGTCTATCCTTGTATACTACTCTGAAGGGCGGTACTCTTCTTTCTCCAAGCAAACCTTTCAGCTCTGCTGTTGCTCTTCCTTTATTATTTCCTGCTTAAATTGAAAACCCACTTTAGAAAACTGTTTAAGTGTAGAAATGAAATGTCGTCATCCATGCTGACGTTGGAAGAAACGAAAAAACAATCTATTGCTGCACTAGCCTGCACAGCTAGCTCACCGTTACTGTCTCTTCCTCTGCAGTGTGGAGTCTCAGTGTCTGGGGTCATGAGCGCCCCCTGCCATGAGACCAGCGAACTGCCTGCCTCACCTCCAGTCTGTTCTCTGGTTTCTGATCGCTGCTCAGCACAAAACACACAGTCGGTGACAACAAACACTGTACATCATATAAATAAGCTAAATTATGGACAATCAGTTCATATATTAAATGTTTTTAACCATTTTATTGGTGACATACAGACAGGAGGAGCACTCAATGGCATTGGATTGATCAACCTCTGGCTTTGAGCCAGAGGTTGATCAAACCAGGTGAGGCTCAGCTTCCTGCTGCTTCACTTCTGAGCATTTGAATGGGAAATTGCAAAAGATTCAGAGATTTTGAAGAAAAAATAATCCGAATTGGTTAAGCTAAATGAAAAATAAATACACGACAGTACAAACCACAGGATGAATATAGCAATATAAATTATTTTTCCATGAAGACATATGAGGCTCTGCCTCACCTGCCTCCCCTGACCCACGTCACTGGGTTAGACCCAGTATGTTCTGGTCATGAGGTCAGTGTTGACAGACCTGATGTAGGTTTCCTAAGCTAAAGCTAGCTACCTTAAATTTCTCAATGTTCCAGTTGGATGCTACACATGTAGCATGTGTAGCATCCAACTGTCATTACTGTTACATAAAGGTCCCCAGCTGGACCAGTAAAACCAGACTGGCAGATCTCAGATCAGCAGTTTTAATTTGTTTTCACAAAAGCAGCAAAGCGACTCATTATGGAAACTGTGATGTCACAGACGCACCATGACGACATCACAGCTGTTAAATACTACATTTCTCCGTCTCTATGGGAACAGTAAAATATGGATATACAAAGTTAAATATTCTCTCATCTGATTGGTCCAAACTGTCTGGGGCCCTGTCCCCTACAGTAAAGCAGGAAGTAGAAACAACACTTTCCAGAATAAAATCATTTTCCACCAAAGTAACGACGTGTGATTGGCTACGTCAGTGAAACAGGAAATGATGCAGCAGCTCAACAGTGATTGGCTCGTTCAAATGTTTCTCCACCATAAGAAGGTCCAGATGTTCAGAGTGACCCAGTTCTGGTTCTGGTCGAGCTTCATGGCTATTATGAGGCTGCAGTGACAAACTTCCACCAGGAGGGGGTAGAGGACCAATCCATTGCCATGGCAACTGATCTTCCTGAAGCTCCTCCAGAACCCAGCAGGCAGAAGGTTCTGGTTCTGGTTCTGGCAGAACCAGAAGGCAGAACCAGAACCTTCCTCTGATTGGCCCCAGCATGTTAGTCTGGCTCCGCCCACCTGAGCAGCAGTCCAATCATAGTCCACCTGTCCTGATTCTTCTTCTATGGTTTGACCCAAGCACAGCGGGTCGTCAGAGTCCAAGGTGAAGCACTGTGATGATGTCACTTCCCCTCCTCCTCCACAGCCCCGCCTGCCACCTCCACCTCTGTCTCTTCCCCCTCCTCTGGCGCCCCCTGCTGGCTGCTCTCAGGAGCTTCCTCTGTGGCTCCTTGGGGATCCAGGTCCAGTTCGGTTTCAGGTACCTGGTTGTGATCCTGATCCTGGTCCTGGTGTTTTTCTTGGTTCTTTTCCCGGTCTTGGTCCTGGTCCTGGTCCTGGTTCTTATTCTTTTCCTGGTCTTGGTTCTGGTTCTGGTCCTGGTCTTGGTTCTGGTTTTGGTCTTGATTGCTATCTGTTTGGGTTTCTGTCCCTGGCTCGCTTCCTGGTCCCAGGATGCTTTCTGCCTCCAGCTCCAGAACCGGGTCCTGGTCCGACCCATTTGGAGCTGTTGGTTCTGGTTGGGAGGTGATGGACTCCTTCCTTCCCAGTCCTGGAAACAGAGACACAGGATGAGGACCCAGTTGGTTGTAAGACCTTTGGTTCTGGTTCTGGTTCTGCTGTGAGGGGAAACCAGTAAACCTGCTCAGCCTGGCGATCGGGCACCGAGGCGTCCGCCATGTTTTTGTATTAAAGATGTTAAGTTGACAGAAAATGTAAACATATTACTGGAAAACATACTAGTCTAAAAACAATTAATCAAAAATACAATTAAAATAAATATCAATTATTTGCTTTTCTGTTTAATCCACATTAAGTCAGCGGCTCCATCGGGCCCCCAGGGGCCATAAATGATCATATTTTAACACAAACCACAGATAAACAAATGTAACATTTGTTCATTGAGATGATCAATGCTGCTAAAGTTGATTTAATACTTTCAGGGTACATTAAAATTTTTAAATTCATTAATATTTAACTGTAAGATTTGAAGGAGCTGGCAAGTTTACTTTGTAAAAGTTCAACTGTTTTGTTACCATAGCAACAATCTGATGCTGTGAGTTTAATCTTTGAGTTTGAGCTGTTTGTTCACAAATAGAAATTAATAAACTGTAAATATAACTGATAGTTTTTATATTGGCCAGTTAATCTCCTTTAATCTCCCAGATTAAATCCAACAGAAGCTGCTACAGGTTCTGATGGTTTAGCAGCAAGAGGGGCCCTCGGTCAGATTCTGCCCCAGGCCTCATGCAGCCTTGGACCGGCCCTGCAGGATGAGTTAAATCTGCTGCACTGCAGAGATGAGCAACAAACAGAGATTTAATTTAATCCTGCTAATGAGGCTTTAGCAGTTCTAACATTTCTGTCTGTTGAGTTTTAATAGAGTCAGAAACTGATTTGGTTGCTGCAGTTTATGGGACAAGTTTCTCAGATCCATGCACGAATTAACTCTGACTAAGTGGACAAAGCATTTGATATGGTTTGATGCATCGTGTAACCGGAAAAATAATATTAAAATAATAATAAAATAATAGAAAACCAACCGGCTGAACCTGCATGATGAGGTTAGCGCTGGTTCGCTAACCGCTAATGCTGCGACCAACCAGGAACACAGTCATCAACTTTACAGGAAAGACATCGCCACCTAGTGGGCAGCGAGTTGAGACGGAAACACCGCATATAATTCTTTGTTCACTGTTGAAAATGGACTAATGTAACTGTGTGTGTATCACTTTAAGAGCTCGGGAAGCCGTCTGAATAAGCTTTACTGTGATTGGTTCGTTACTATCTTAAGCTGCCAATAGTTGTTGTAAGAGCACATGTTCAGTTTTAGTTGACAAAGGTAATAGGGTTGTACGGTTGCTGTCTAGCGAAAATAATAGCTGTTTTTGTTTGTCTTCTGTATTTTTGTAGGCCACTCTCAGCTCTATTAAAGAAAACCAAGACATGAAAACTTTCTTATCATTCCTGACCGGATGCTCGTGGTGGCTGTACCATTTAAAGAACACTAACTAAAGGAAGCACAACATTCACAAAGATAAATCATTCAAATGCCCTGAGCAACAGAGACCATTTCAAAATGGATTCAATCAGTTAAGAAAATACTTTTTTCTTTGATGATTAATTTTTCTAAAATCAAAAACAAGCAACGCTTGGCCTGGCGGGGGGCTAGTAAAGCATGGCGGGCTTATAATGCACTGGGGGAAACCCAGTCTCCACCGAGAAGTTCTGCAGACAGAAACCCGGATCACCAGATCCTGAAGAATCTACTGACAGGCTGAAGGTAAATAAAGGTCATACCAGCAGGCATTAGAACCAGCGCCTGCAAGATGTCCGACAGCGACACAATGCCAATGATATGAGACTCATCGTCAACCACGACCAGCCTGTGGACCTGCAAACACAAAGACTCAAAATCAACCAGATTTGGGTCTTTGCAGCACCTTTCACAATAAAAACCTTGAAACCTTTGACACCTTCTGTATCCTGGTACCTCAGCTTTCACGATCCGGTCCACGATGGTCTCCAGTGTTTCCAGCTTGTTGCACTTCATGACACCTTCAAAGTACTGCGATCTGTGTCTTAGAGCCTGGGTCACCGTCACATCCAGATTGTTGTAGGTCTTCTCAGCTGCCAGGTTCTGCAAAAACACCAGTTCATCCATCAGAAATCTGACAACTTCTCCAGAACCAGCGGAGGACGAAAATACTCACAATCACGTCAAACTTGGAGTAGATGTCCACCACCTTCCCTGCAGGCAGACAGGATCCCAGCTCATCAGAATCTCTCAGAAATCAACTTAACAGGACGACGGAAACAGCTGCTTACCGCTATGATCCACGACGGGCAGCGCAGAGACCCGGCGGTGTGTGAACACAGACAGGGCCATGATAAGCGGTGTGTCAGGATGGATGTAGGCAATGTTGGAGTACGTTCCCACCCCAAGTTCCTCCAGTGTCTGCTTCATGAAGGCTGGCATGGGCATCTCACACACCTGAGGCAGCAGGGGGTACAGGTCAGGAGACAAGCCCTGAAGATGTAAAGTCATGTCTCCACAAGAAAAGAAGACATAGTTGGAAACAATGAGGTACAGTGTACCAACAGCAAGGTTTCCCCCAGAAAACCTGCTGAAGCAGTCATTCATCCAGCAGCCCGTCGTGTTTTTCAGTTAAAATGTTTTAAGTTCACAGGAAATTTGAAAGTACCATTTGATAATCATGTGTTATTGAAAGGTCTGAACACCAACAATAAAGTCTTAACAAATTTTAAAAACACTGAAGCAAATAAGCAATGCTAAGCCTGGTGGGGGCACAAGTAAAGCCTGGTTATAAGCCAGGCTTATAAAACACTGAGGGAAACCATGCGGCAGCAAGATGCAGAGTACCGACAAAAAAGTGCTGTGAAGCAGCAACAAGGTAGAGATGCAGAATTTAGAGGAACACTGGTAGAACCTTCTGAAACTGGAGGATGACCAGTAGAACCACGAAGGCTAACTGGAAGCATTGAAAACAGAACAACAAAGCAGCAGGACCGCAGTGAGTTGATAGCCTAAAGGACCGTCTCTCTGCCAACTGGACCTTAACAGTACCCTGTTCAGAACCTTGCTACATATGGAGGCAACAGTCTGCCAGCCCTGTTGCTATAGGAACCCTGGTGTGGTCAGCAGCTGGATGGGTATTAGTGTTTACAGAATAAACAGTCTCACAGGATGCCCTGCAGGTGTCGCCCTGCAGGTGTCGCCCTGCAGGTGTCGCCCTGCAGGTGTCGCCCAAAAGTCTGACGATGTCCAAGTGTCTTTGTCTTTTTAATTCTTTGTACTTGCTGTAAGATCAATTGTCCATTTGGGATACAAATAAATAAATCTGAATCTGAAAGTCACAATTCAGAAGAGACCTTGAAAGCCTCTTCCATCATCTCTCTGAACATCTTGGGTAGAAAAGCTCTCACCCCCTAACTCCCCCCTCTAACTCGCCCCCAGACTCACAAAGAGCTGCAGGAACTTCAGGATCCGCTTGTGAGTCAGGATGTAGAGAGCGTTGCCGCTGATGGGATCGATGACAGGAAGCCGGTGGATCTTGTTCTTTATCAGGGAGTGGACCGCTTCGAACACACTGGGGGGGTGAGAGAGAGAGAGAGAGAATCAACAGCTGCTGTCCTGGAGGAACTCTGGTCTGACCTGCGGTCCAGCAGAACCTCCATGTCGTCTGGACGACCTGATGAATCTACCTGGCGTCGGGTGAGATGTGCACCAGAGGTTTGAAGGTCTCCTGCAGGTACAGCTCTGTGAACATGGAAGGCACACGTTACTCTCTGGGCTTTTCCAGATGCTTCCGGGTCGGTCGGCTCTCACCTCTCCACGTCTCGATCTTATGCTCCTCCAGCTCATAGATCTGCACCTGGACACACACACCTGAGAGACACACCTGGGAACAAACACACTGAGACGGCAGCAATGATGCAGAGCAGCTGACGCCGCACAGAGGTTTAGTTGCAATAGGAGGGGTCAGAGGTCAGCAGAACCCGTCTGGTTTCAGGTTCCACAGAAACCTTCAGCAGACGAATCCTGATACCTGCTGCTCCAGCAACCAATCAGATCACGGTTTAAATCTATGCTTTTCGTGTGCCAAATAAGCTGTTGCTATGACAACAAGACATCTTTTCAAACACAGGGACAGGTGTGTGTGTGTGTGTGTGTGTGTGTGTGTGTGTGTTACCATGGGGGATTTATAGTATCTGGTCAGGATGTTGATGAAGTCTGTGATGGTCAACATTCCTGGAACAAAACCACCTGTTATCATCGTCATCATCTCCATCAGGTGAGACATGTGTCAGGCTTTTATTGTGAAGGTTCAACAGGAAGTAAAGTACTTACCCACAAAGCTTTGCTTCTTGCTCTCCCACAGAGGAGCCGCTCTCACCCCGTTAGCCACCAACGCAAAGAAGGCCTTCTTCACCTGCAACGACAATGCCCGACCAGAACCGGGCCGACCCAGAAGGGCCCACAGATCAGAACCGGGCCGACCCAGAAGGACCCACAGATCAGAACCGGGCCGACCCAGAAGGACCCACAGATCAGAACCGGGCCGACCCAGAAGGGCTGGAAGGTCTGGTATCTGAACCATGGAGCGGATTAAAACCAACCTCAGTAATGAACACAGCTGTTATTACAACAGAACCCAACAGAACCCGGCGTGGTTCTGGTCTCACCTGCAGCGTTGTGTCAAACACCACCAGTTTGGAGCTGGTGGGGACGATGTCGTAGCACTTGTGGCACTTCATGAAGCGCATGTAGATGTCTCTCTCCGACTCCTCAGACCCTGGACCACAGAACACAACCGTGGGTCAGAACCACAGAATTCGGGTCAGAACCGATCCTGTTGCCCAGATTATCATCGCTGCTGTCCTTTCAACCCTCCAGTGGGCCGACCCGACGGAGAGGCGAGGGATTAGAGGAGCCTTACCGGCATCTCCGGGATCCGTCTGATCCGACATGCCGCCGGCGACCTCCACCTGGATGGAAAACAGACAGAGTGAGGCATCTTCCCAATAAACCATCTTTATGACTCTGCCTGCATTACTTCCTGCTACTTTCTTCATCCCAAGGGAAACTTTAAATGTTGACAGAACTCAGATCCTCCCGGTACCGTTAACGAGACGTGCTGGAAGGATCTCCAGTAGCAGTCAATGTGGCAATGAATCTGAAGAAGCCTCTGACTGAAGGCAGCAGGCGTTTGATGATCTCATGATTGCCATGACCTGCTAGCAGCTCAGTATCTCACTCCACAGCGACATGTAATCCGAGTTAGCTGCAGATTAGCAGCTAGCTCTGCTAATCCGCCTCCTTCGCTTTTGCTGCTGCCCTTTAAATCTGAACTTCCTCCTTCTCTCTGTATTCATGAAGTTTCGGTGCTGGCAGGATTTGGGGTCACAGTTCAGGGATTATTAGCTGGCAGGAACCCTGTCAGCTGGGTCAGAGGCGAAGGACGAAGTTTTCCTTTTCTGTGGAAACTGACCTACTGACCACCAGATTTCCCCATTAGAGCAGCCAGTTACCAGGACAACCACTAACTTACCAGTTAACCACCACTAACTGACCAGATTCCCAGCAGTACCTGTACCTTTTCAGTGGGGGGAAGAGTTAGGACAATTCCAAGGGCCCTTGACTGACAGGGGGCCTCTCACAAGAAATATTTCGTTTTCTTATAGAAGTAAAAAAAAAATTAGGGGCCCTGTCATTACTAAATAATCATATAGTATTTTTAAAATTGTTTTATCAGTAAAAAGTAAATGTTACCACTCCCAGACAAAAATAGCACACATCCATATGAACCTCCTGGATCTGAAACGGTTCCTTCCTGACGTTAACGAGGCGTCTGCTGCGTCTGTTCAGCAGCAGGCAGTAGAAATGTGGCTGCCTGGAAAAATAAGTCAGGTTTTCAAAAAAAATAGAGAAAAAGACGAGTGTCAAATTATAGCCCAGCTTTTGTCTGAGAGGCGAGTAGACTGTGTGAGATTATCAACCATTCAGCATAGTTAGCTTAGCTACAGACTGTTAGCCTTCATTTCACTAGCATTTAATGAAGGAAATAATTTATATATATAACTTATATTTAACTTGTCCCTGTATCTCTTACCACACTTAACAGATAAGTCGGTCAGCAGCAGCTCTAACCCCGATACCAGCATGACCTTTAACCCCTGTCCCAGTAAAAAAAAGTTAGCATCATTCCAGGGAATCTAAAGGGATTTTTCCTGTCTCTCTACTCTCTTAACTGTTAGACAACAAAAACTATTTATTACTCACAGAAATTCCAACAATCTTTAGCACACCTAGCAGTGAGTGAATGAATTGATTGACAGCACTAAGATGCTGTCCTGGTTCTGACTGGTTGTTTTTGGTCAGATCGGGGCCTAGACAGGAATAGCAGCTGAGGGAGGAGATTGATCTGTTGACAGATTATCTGTCACAAGGTGACAGCTTTAACAAATGTGGAAAAATCATTTTCATTAAAGTTATATTCTGCAGCTTGGACAAAATACAATAACAGCATTTTTTTGAAAAGTCTTGTTGTTGGTGGGGAGGGACATTTCAATGAGCTAAAACAATTTAAGCAACCTATTTGCATGCAGTATGCGGACAGTTGCATGTAAATTTCACTAGCAGTCGATATTGACCTGGTATCAGTATTGGACCACAAAGCAAGGCTGTTGCCAGCCTTTAAGACTGTGATGCTTCTGAAGTTTCAGATAGACTTGTATTGTAATACAAGGTGCGCAGGGGCCCAATTCAATGTTTTGTCCTGGGGCCCACGATTCCTGGCGGCGCCCCTGCGGTCGTACGCAGCATCATATACAGCATCCTGGTGTTGTGCATCATCTGGTCACCAGGTAATCCCGTCTTGGTGTTTACCGGTGGTTCGGTGATGAAACCGCAGCCGATGCTTTCAGAACCGGGTCCGCTCTGACGTCATCCGGTCTGACTCTCCAGGGTGTTCAGCGAAATAGATAATGACTGTGTTTCTGCTAAAATGGCAGACTTTTCAAGGGGAATCTGGAAACCGATGAGCCCACAGCTCGCACCTACCGGTCAGGCTCCGTTCATGAACTGCTTCTCTCCGCGACGGTCCTCAGGGCTTTTATTCGGAGATGGAGCAGGTTTTCAGGGCTCCATCTTGGATCCAAGTTCGGATGGAAGAGCCCGCTGGCCCGGGAAGCGCTCTGACTCCTCCGCCTGCTCTCGGAAACGTTCGGCTAGTTTCGGGAAAGGCTTGCTGCTCTCGGGAAAAATCGCTTCGTTCGGTCAAAATAAAAAGCTGATCTAACTAACTTCCGGTGAAGGCGATGAAAATAAAAGCAGAACATTTTTAATGAATAGTGCAGGTGGGCCCAGCTGACAGAACCTGAACAGAACAGAACTTCATCCTCTCTGGTCACAGAAACTACAGAACACACCTGTTCTGTCTGAACACACCTGAACACCTGCTGTTCCGGCTCAATGCTTCTGTTCTTCAGTGTGACAATGAAACCCTGTCAGACATTTTTAAGAGATGGTTTTGCAACTTTCCTTTAACTGAAAGTAGAAGTTTCCATTCCATTGATAACCGTCTTTAACCCGTTTGAATCAAAACTTTTGGGTTTCCTTCATCAAGCTTCTCCAGGGTTCTGGTCCGATCCTCCTGGGGGAACAGAGTCCGTTTGTAGTCCGCCTCATGACGGATGATCTGCCTTTTCAGATCATCCATCAGGACTGAAAGCTGAGTCTGTGGAAGACCAACCTGTTCCCTAACTTTAACTGGTCCATGAAGCGCACCAGGTCCTCCTGCAGCAAACGGGCCCACAGCATGATGCCGCACTCCCACACTTCACTGTAAGGATCATCATCATCATCATCAACTTTATTGATGAAGCACTTTATACACAGACAGGACCAAAGTGCTGTACACAATCATAAAATACAGGCAAGTATAAAATAGAAAAATCAAATATAAAATACATATTAATATACAGACACAGTGAAACAAAGTGAAACATCTCAGATTGAGCCAAACGCCAAAGAAAAAAGATGAGTCTTAAGAAGGGACTTAAAAACAATGACTGAAGAGGCCTGTCTGATGCCCAAAGGAAGATCATTCATAGCTTGGGAGCTGCCACAGAAAAAGCACGGTCCCCTCTGAGCTGCACTTTGTCTTTGGCACCTTAAGAAGCAACTGATCAGCTGACCTGAGGGAACAGGAGGGGGGGTAAGGATGTAACAGCTCAGACAGATGGGGAGGGGCGAGGCCATTAAGAGCTTTAAAAACAAATAAAAGGATTTTAAAATGAATCCTAAATGTACTGGGAGCCAGTGTAAGGAAGCTAAAATAGGAGAAATATGATCAAATTTTCAGGTACCTGTTAAAAGACGTGCAGCAGCATTTTGTTCCCTCTGGAGCTGGGAAATATAGAAATCACTGACTCCTATATAAAGTGCATTACAGTAGTCCAGCTGTGTGGTAACAAATGCATGGATCACTGTTTCAAAGTGCTGTCTGGAAAGAACAGGTTTTACTTTGGCTAGCTGCCTTAAATGGAAAAAACTGGATTTTACAATGGCTCTAATGTGTGCTTCCAGCTTAAGACCAGTATCCATCTTGACCCCTAAATTTGTAACAACCAGCTTTACATACTGGGTCAAAGAGCAAAGATTGGTCAGGGAATCTCAAATGGATCTGCCAACAATCTCTACCTCTGTCTTGTCTTCAATAAGTTTCAACACATTTCAGGCCTTCAAATCTTCCAGACATAAAAACAGATCGAAGAGAGGTGGAGTCTGTGTTCTTTAGTGGTAAATATATCTGTGTGTCATCTGCATAACAGTGAAAAGCAATCCCATATTTTCTAAAAGTAGAGCCAAGAGGAAGAAGGTACAATGAAAAAAGAAGATGGCCTAGAACTGAGCCCTGTGGGACGCCACATGACAGTGGAGCAGAGGAGGACCAGTCGGCATCAAGACAGACACAGAAAGTACGCTTGGCCAGATAAGATTTAAACCAATCCAGAGCTGTGACCGATGCCCGGCCACTGTTCCTGACGGGAAAGAAAAACGCCATGAATCAACTGTATCAAAGGCAGCTGATAAATCCAACAGCACCAAACAACACAGTCACCAGAATTTGCTAAAAGTATATCATTAAAAACTTTTAAAAGATGAAATGGTTCAAAACCGGACTGAAAAACCTCTAAAATATGTTCATTAAGATCAGCCATTAGCTGATTATAGACAATCTTCTCAAGAATGTTGAAATAAAAGGCAGTTTAGAGAAAAGTCTATAATTCAGCAGAACAGCAGGATCCAGACTTGGTTGGAGTTGGTAGCTACTCAGGTTATCAATGGTGGACAACAAAACTTATTATTATTTTTGTGACTGATAATTATTTTGGGAAAATATTAATTTTTGAATTTCAGCCAGCAGAGTTTATAAATGTTCACATTGTTTGGGAACAAAAGTTATCAGTTTGTGTTTCTGCTTTCCTGACATTTATTTGAACTTTATATCTTCATTTTGGGGCATAGTTGTTTATTAAAAACATTTTTATGAAACTAATGGAGCTACATGGTCCAGCTTAGATTTAAATTTAAAAATTCCACAAATTTTTCCAATTTGTGGAAAAATTGGCTGATTGCATCACAGGAAGCAGCTAAAATAACAGGGGGATTATGGGTAATAGCCTCAGAGGTGAGGTGGCTCCTGGTGGATGAAATCAGACATTAAAAAACACAGCGATGGTCAGGTCACCAACAGAGGTCACAGACCAAAGGTCAGGACCAGGTCAAGGTGTGGCCCTGTTGTCAGTGGGCCGGCTGACATGCTGAATAAAATCCATAGTTTAACGTTTCTAGGAACTGTTAGAGTCAGATAGATTATCACTCCACTCCCTGCCAGAAGCAAGAACTTCCTGTGCAGACAGGAAGCAGTTCTAATGCAGCACACACCTCAGCTACTCACCTGGCTCCAGGTGTCAGCAGAGGCAGGTGGGGCCTGAGGGGGAGGGGCCTGAGGGGGCGGCCGGCTGCAGGTGGAGGTAGCCGGGTGAGTGGTGTCAGGAGGGGAGGAGTAGGAGCGCCGCCTGCTGGCCTCCGGGCGCCGTGGCTCCGTCAGGTACGTCTCCAGGTGGAAACCGCCTACCTGGCTGTGGGAGGAGGGGCCTGAAGGGAGAGGGGACAACAACAAACCAACATGAGGAACTGGCGCCTCCTGCAGGATGCTCCGAAGATCTGCTGGAGCCAGAAAACGATGAGTTTCACTGAACACAGATTCCTTCAAGAGGCAGAAATGTGCCAAGCTTTTCCTTCCAGTAAACTTCCCAGTAATATGGACAAAACCTTTCTTCTTCTTAGTCGTCGACGCCAAAGCCAGACAGAACATTCTGGGCTGAAATCCTGAGGTCCGTTTAGAAGTTCTGGGAAACAAGCTGAGTCGTCAGAACAATCAGAACCAAACCTGGACCTCAGGGCGGAATGGACCTCTGCCGATTCTGCCGAGTCCAAACATTACTGACCCGTTCCTGTCCGGGTCCAGCTGGTCCGGGTTCCGGTCCAGGTCATGCAGCCAGCTGCTCTCTAACAACCCTTTAAGCAGGTGTTGCCATGGATACTGAGACACAGGCAGCAAAGGTCAGAAGGCCCATAATGCCTCCATCAGCACTGCTGGAGTTCAGCAACACACACACACACACACACACACACACACACACAGGAATCTGAAAACACTCAGTTGCCTCTTGCTGCTGCTCACACCAGAACTTCATTACCCAAAATCCTTAGCTGCTGTTACAGAGGAAAGTTCTGACTGCATTTAACTGGACATTCGTCCTGGGAGCACTGGGAGCACTGGACACACTGTTTCCACAAGCCATGCGGCCCGGTTTGGCTCGATTCGGCAATGAATAGCTGCTCTATTCTCCTCATGTCATCATATGGAACCGGAACCAGAACCAGAACCAGGTTATCAATGCTTCAAATATCTGTTATTGCACTCTGACCATGAAGTTCAACTAACTGGATTCTGCCTTGAGGAGCTCCCTGACCTTTAACCCTATCTGAGTCGATCAGATGGGGTTAAAGCAGTCTCACCTCTGGCCTTGTCTGTGCGGTTCCGTCCAATCAGCTTCTGGGTCGCCACCGGTTGCTGGTTGCGTTCCCTGGAGGCCCTGAAGATCCCACTGAAGCTCAGCCTGAAACAAACGGTTCTGATTGGACCAGAACTGAACCAGAACCTGCTGAATATTCTGAACACCAGGAGAACCTCAGGTCGGTTCTGACTCAACTATCTGGACCCAGAGGGTTCTGGTTTTAGTGAGCTACCTGCGCAGAGCCTTGGGCGGGGAGTCCTGTGGTCCACTCGGGTCGGGGAACACGGTTCTGGGAGGAGTCGGACTCCTCTTGACGCTGGAGGTTCTGTTTGGACCGGCGGTCATGTTCAAGAAAACGTGCTGGAAGAACCTCCTGGTGGGGCTGACTGAGCGGCTCAGAGGCTCTACCTGCTGGACAGGAAGACACGCAGTCTGCAGGCCGAACGAAGCAGGGCCCTGAACGCATCACGTAGCTGAACGCTCGAGGGCCCTGAACGCATCATGTCCCTGAACGCACCAGGACCCTGAACGCATCATGTCCCTGAACGCACCAGGGACCTGAATGCACTATGTCCCTGAACGCACCAGGACCCTGAACGCATCATGTCCCTGAGCGCATCACCGAGCTAAACGCTGCAGGGCCCTGAACGCATCATGTCAATGAACGCAGCAGGGCCCTGAACGCATCACGTAGCTGAATGGAACAGGGCCCTGAACGCATCACCTACCTGAACGCAGCAGGGCCCTGAACGCACCAGGACCCTGAACGCACCATGTATCAGAACACATCATGTTCCTGGACGCATCACGTAGCTGAACGCATCATGTTTCCTGAACGCACCAGGGCCCTGAACGCATCATGTTTCCCGATAACCATGTCTGGTCGTCCCGACCACATGACCAGAATCATGTGACCTGGAGCGTAAACTGAGTTTAGCTGCAGGTTCCTCTGGGTCGGTTCTACAGACCGGTTTGGTCCGAATGGAGGACCTGATGCGTTCAGGGCCCTGATACCGGTTCTGGTCTTGGTCTGGGTCTCCTCTCGGCTTCCAGTGAAGCGTCGTTGTCATGGTTACCTTCCTGCGCCGGTCCCGGTCCGGTCTAGCTGGGTCCGGGGACGACATGCTGAAGGTCCTGAAACGACAGACGGACACCGGTCACATGACCTGCCGGTTACCATGACGACATTCTGACGGTCCAGCAGCGGTTCTGCAGGAGGTTCCGATTGACATCTGCTGACTCGGGTTCCCACGGATCAGAACCTCCGGGTCAGCAGATGTTAATCGGGAACCGCCCGCAGCGCCGCCATGCTGGCCCTCTAGTCGCCATGGCCACCTTCTGATCGGGGACGGTTCTGCTGCGGACCGGAACCGGCTGACCTACGGATCAGAACCACAGTTTTCACCTGCTGGTTCTGGTACCACTTCCTCTGGACCCGGCCGAACCAGTTCCTGTTCTGAGCCAGAACCGCTCCCGGGCTCAAACCAACCTGCTACAACCGATTGGTTCTGGTTGGGTTCCTGTGGGTCCAGTTGGTTCTGGTTGGGTCCAGGTGTGTCCTGTCTCAGAGCTCGTCTCAGACCCAACTGGATCAGAACAGAGCCTGAAACTTACCCCGTGTTCCTCTGCCTCACTTGGAGCTCCGCCCCCTCACATGTGAACTGTCAGCTGCAGCGGTTCTGGTTCTGGGCGGGTCCTGCCCACCACCCTGATGCTCACCTGAGAACCTGCTGACTCCAGGTTCTGCTGCTGGCTCCGCCCACCTCCTCCGTGGGAACAGTGTTTCCATGACAACCTGTCTGAGAACTGGACCGGTTCTGCCAGTGTGTCCGGCCATAAAAGAAACCAGTTATGACCCGGTTCTGATCCTCAGAGTTTCACAGTAGAAAGCTGGTGTCATTCTAGAACCAGGATCAGCATCAGAACCAGCAGGTCCCCTGGGACCCGTAGGTTCAGACCGGGTCGGTTCTGGAGCCCGGGAATAAAACAGTTCTCAGGAGCCAGAACCGGATCAGAACCAGAACCGGTCCAAACACAGCAACTGGTGAACGGCTGAAACCCAGAGCAGAACACAACTCGGCCTGGAGTTCTGTAGATCCATGAGCAGGTTCTGATCCGATCAGAACTTGTCAGAACCGTGATGATGCCGAGCCTCCACACGGTTTGTATTTAACAGGAAGCCCCACAGAGGGCAACTTCCTGTTGAGCTGCAGGTTTCTAAGGCAACGATCAACGGAGTCTGAGTCAAAACTCGGTTCAATCCAGTCCAGTCCAGTCCTTGCCGGGTTTTCTTCTATTTGTGCAACAATAATCTGGATTGATTATCTTCTTTCTTTCCCAGTCTGTGCCCAACATCCACAGGATCCTCCATTCCACATCCAGATCTGGGGAAACATTCAGTAGTTTTTATCTTTCCTCTCAGTCGGACACATGGCATCTTGTGTGGTTCTTGTTCCCTTTATCTCGTTATTTTCTTTCAGAAACAATCCGTTAGCCGCCTCCAGTTTAGCCACCTTCTGTTTGCATTCCTTTAGCTCAGGGGTCAAACTCCAGACCTGGAGGCCACTGGCCGCCCGGCAGCCTTTAGATGAGCCTCTGCTGCAGCACCTGGACAGAATAATGAGTCATTAAGGTTCTGGAGAACCGATCCACACCAGGAGGTCATGAAGCCGTCTCATTCCGTTTCTGGAATGAAACGGACCTGGTGGACCCCATGGACCTGGTCTGTCGGTCAAACCGTCACTGCAGAGCAGAAGAGGACAGAGATGATTTATAAACCTTTGCTGATGAAGATCAGATCAGCTTCATGTCAGTATCAGCCGATCACGATGCCCCAAAATGAAGGAAATCAACTGGCTGATAAATCAGTTGGTCAATAAATGTTTCCTATTATATAAATAATGTAAACAACCAGAGATGCAGTAAGTTTACAGCAGGTGTGTGAATGATCTGATGATCGGGCTGCTGTTTGCAGCCGGTCCACATGTTAGCAGAACCAGACCCCATGGAGCCTTGGGCCGCCCCGGACTGGAGCCTCTGTGTTGTTTCCTCGGAGTTGACGGAACCGATTCATCGTCATGTGGCTCCGTCGGTCTCTGCCGCTCTTGCTGCAGGTGTTCTGGGTTTTGAATTCTTTGTAAGCTTCTGGGAATCCTTCACGAACCTTCGGGTGGAAATACCTGCAGCTGGTCAGTCCGCCATCTTGGTTCCTCCCCTGCATGGCGCTTACGGTCAGTCAGGGAACATGTGAGCCGTCTCTGACATTTCCTTCTCCAGTGGACCCGAATCTCTACTGGAACCTATCAGAACCACCGGTCTGATCTAGGAAGCCGAACCGACCCACACTCGGGTTAGCCGGAAGAAGAGAACCCTAAGGCTTCCGGTCTGACCGCCAGGCTGAGGTTGAAGTTCACCGTCTGATCTGGAACAACTTCAATTCAACCAGCTGCTAATGTAAATATTTATTTATTATGCCACGAATATGCATTTAACAGTGTCTTGTTAAATTATTGTACAAATAAATATATTTAAAAATAAAAAAATCTTTTTATAATGGTGGATCCCAACTAACTTTAAGGTGCATACTGCCACCTACTGTACAGGAGTGTGTAGCAACATTACATCTCTTAAATTCTATTTTTTAATTTTACATTCTGCAAATAAATAAATAATGCTTTCCTTAAGCTGCACATATCCACTGTAGCAGCTTGAATTAATCAGCCACAGTCATAAATGTCACTGTGAAAACTAAAACATATAGAAATATTAGAATACAAACATAAACTTACAATACAAACTACTAACACAACGCACCTCGCAGCTTTCACTGGGGAACACTGATGATTTGTTTGTGCCAAACATTTTGACAGTTCAAGTCATTCATTGATTCTTCCTGCTTTTCTAGGCCTGCAATCATTAACTATGGCAACCAGAGAGGCACAAAAAACCCAAAACAGTAGTTTAAATATCATTAAACAAACTAAATATAAACCAATAATGTTGATCAAACCAGACAAACATCCATAAACAATATGAAACTTTCTATATTTAGAAAATTCACTTTGAATAATTTAATTTAAATAATTTACAAAAAGAATTTTTTTAGGTCATTTAAATAAAAAAAAAGTCACAATCCATTAAATCCACTAAGTTTCCTTCATTTCCCAACATTCCTGTAAAACTCTGTTTGTTTTACAATTCAATTCATCAGTTCATTAATTCATCAGTTCATCTTCTACATTTTCTTTCTCTCCACATTTATCATCATTTTTTATTTTCTTTGGCTCATTCGGGGCTTTTATTGCGAAGGTCTACTGTCGTGTTTTCCGTTTTATTTTGAAGGGGCGTCTGTTGGGTCACGTGGTCCCGGTGGTTCTGCCGCGGTGTCAGGAGCTGCAGCGGGTCGGGTTGTCGGTTCTGCAGGCCGGGTTCTGAGCAGCAGACGGTCCGCGGACCCAAAGCAGGTACCGTCCGATGACTGAACTGGACCAAACTGTTTGGCTGCTTTATCTGAGAGCGGCTAGCAGCCGCTGACCCCCTGAGTTCCATTATCGGACAGGGGCTCAGAACCGAACCCAGAACAGTTCTTTCCCGGCCGGATCAGAACTTTTAATAATCGGAACTGAAAAGGCTTCAGGCCGCTCTGATCCAGGATCATCTGGGTTTAACACGAGGTTCGGTTCCGTTAGTTGGACAAACCGAACCAGAACATCCCGGTTTAAATCCAACACCTGGAGCCAGGTCAGAACCGGTGGGTTCTGTTTGGTTCGGTTGTCAGACTGTTGCCTTACAGCAGCTCCGCTGAGTGACGTCACTGTTCCCTACAGGTGAGATACAGGTGAGCTGACTGAGGTAAACTAAATGAACAGTTCATTTCACCCAGGACTGATTCAGTTAAAGTAATGAACTAGCGGTTCCTTTGTTACAATCTGATTCAGTGAAACTGAATGTTCCTTTATTTTGGGTTGAGAACACAGCACAGCTGATTCTAAATGAATATATTTCATATAAATAAACTGACACTGACGTCATGTGATCTCAGATCGTTAACTATTTAACGATCTGAGCGCGTGATGCGTTCAGGGTTCTGCGATAAACATTAACTGCTTCAATGACGTCCCTCTGTCTTCAGCTTGAGCGTAACCAGGGTGCGCTAACTTTAGCCCCGAGGTCGGGGTGCGCTAACTTTAGCCCAGAGGTCCGGGTGCGCTAGGTGCGCTAACTTTAGCCCAGAGGTCCGGGTGCGCTAGGTGCGCTAACTTTAGCCCAGAGGTTTGGGTGCGCTAACTTTAGCCCAGAGGTCGGGGTGCGCTAACTTTAGCCCAGAGGTCCGGGTGCGCTAGGTGCGCTAACTTTAGCCCAGAGGCCGGGATGTGCTAACTTTAGCCCAGAGGTTGGGGTGTGCTAACTTTAGCCCAGAGGTCGGGGTGTGCTAACTTTAGCCCAGAGGTCGGGGTGTGCTAACTTTAGCCCAGAGGTTTGGGTGCGCTAACTTTAGCCCAGAGGTCCGGGTGCGCTAACTTTAGCCCAGAGGTCGGGGTGTGCTAACTTTAGCCCAGAGGTCAGGGTGCGCTAACTTTAGCCCCGAGGTCCGGGTGCGCTAACTTTAGCTAGAGGTCAGGGTGCGCTAACTTTAGTCCGGTCAGCTCTCTCTCTCTCTCTCTCTCCCAGCAGGTGATGTGAGGCGATGCTCGCTCGCCCACCATGCCCAGTGTCACGCTGCGGTACTTCTGCTATGGCTGCCTCGTTACCTCGGCAACCTGGTCCGTCCTCCTCTACCTTTACTTCTTCCTGGGGGCGGAGCCAAGCAGGAACCCCGCGCCGCACCGCGGCCAGCCGATGGGAGCCGGGTCTGACCACAAGGGGGCGGAGCTCTCCCCAGAGATGGGTGGGTGTCCGTGATACCTTCAGGTGCCGGGGGAATGTGAGGTGTGGCCGGGTTCTGAGAGGTTCCGGTTCTGGTTCTGCAGGGATGATCTTTAACGAGGCGGACCAGGAGGTCCGAGACGCCGGCTACCAGCGCCACGCCTTCAACGTCCTGATCTCCAACCGGCTGGGCTTCCACCGCCCGCTGCCCGACACCCGCGACCCGCGGTAGGTTCTGGTTCTGATCTGACCCGTTTCTGACCGGTCCTGGTTCTGACCCAGTTCCGTTCCCAGGTGCCGTCAGAAGGCGTACCCCTCGGCGCTGCCGGCCGCCAGCGTAGTGATCTGCTTCTTCAACGAGGCGCCGTCGGCTCTGCTCAGGACCGTCCACAGCGTTCTGGACCGAAGCCCCGCCCACCTGCTGCACGAGGTCATCCTGGTGGACGACCACAGCGAGCTGGGTACCCGCCGCCCGGTCCCGACCCGGCTCCGGCCCGGTTCCCACCCGCTAAGGCTGCCTGTGTTCTGCTGCAGAAGAGCTGAAGGACGAACTGGACCGGTACCTGAAGAAGGAGCTGCAGGACAAGGTCCGATTGGTCCGGAACCAGCAGAGGGAGGGGCTGATCCGGGGACGCATGATCGGAGCCGCCCACGCCACAGGTAAGCCGAGCCCCGCCCCCTTTAGATACGGCCGGGTCGGTGCTGCGCTAAGCCCCGCCCCTCGGTGCTCCAGGTGAGGTTCTGGTGTTCCTGGACAGCCACTGCGAGGTGAACGAGGCGTGGCTGCAGCCGCTGCTGGCGCCGGTGCAGGCGGACCGCCGCACCGTGGTCTGCCCCGTCATCGACATCGTCTCCGCCGACACGCTGGCGTACTTCGCCTCCCCGATTGTCCGCGGCGGCTTCAACTGGGGGCTGCACTTCAAGTGGGACCCGGTGCCGCCGGCCGAGCTCAGCGGGCCCGACGGCGCCGCCGGACCCTTCAGGTAACCCGGAACAAGCGGCGACAGGTGACTTTGGGTGTCCATGACCCCTGACCTCTCCCTGTGATCCCAGGTCTCCCACCATGGCGGGGGGATTGTTCGCCATGGACAGGAAGTACTTCTTCGAGCTGGGCCAGTACGACGGCGGCATGGACATCTGGGGAGGAGAGAACCTGGAGATCTCCTTCAGGGTGAGCGCCGCCTTTCACAGAGTGTCATTGAAGGCAGCGGCGCTGATGGCGGCGCTGATGGCGGCGCTGTGGTTTCAGATCTGGATGTGCGGCGGCCAGCTGCTGATCGTCCCGTGCTCCAGGGTGGGACACATCTTCAGGAAGCGGCGGCCGTACGGCTCACCTGGAGGACAGGACACCATGGCCCACAATTCCTTGCGGCTGGCGCACGTCTGGATGGACGACTTCAAGGTTCCTGTCCTCGCTTCCTGTCTGTCCTCATTTCCTGTCTCTGACCTCACTTCCTATGGCCCCTTCAGGAGCAGTACCTGGCGCTGCGCCCTGAGCTGCGTAACCGTGGTTACGGTGACATCAGCGAGCGCGTGGCGTTGAGGAAGCGGCTGCAGTGCCGCTCGTTCCGCTGGTACCTGGACGCCGTTTACCCCGAGATGCAGGCCGTCGCCAACGGCAACAAGCAGCCGCCTCCGTTCGTCAACAAAGGCCTGAGGCGGCCCAAGGTTCTGCAGCGCGGCCGGGTACCTGAACGCAGCACAGCACGCGCCGCGACCTCCGACCCCGCTGCAGGCTCACCTCACACCCTCCCTCTGTGTCTTTCAGCTGCGTAACCTAGCAACCGGACGCTGCCTGGTGGCGCAGGGGCGGGTCAGCCAGAAGGGCGGCGCCGTCGTCCTGAGGCCGTGTAACCACGGAGACCCAGAGCAGGTGAGGGCAGCGTCTCGGCGCGATCCGACCCCGTGTCCTCTGTGAGTCGCTCCTTGACCCTGTGACCTCTGCAGGACTGGTCGTACGACGAGGACGGGCAGCTCGTTCTGGCCGGCCTGCTGTGCCTGGACGTGTCGGAGGTCAGGACCTCTGACCCCCCGCGGCTCATGAAGTGCCACGGCTCGGGGGGGTCGCAGCAGTGGAGCCTGGGGGTGAGGTTCTGATGGTGGCGGCTCTGACCCGGTTCTGACCCGGTTCTGACCCGGCTCTCTCTCCCCAGAAGGCCAACCGGCTCTACCAGGTCTCTGTGGGTCAGTGTCTCGCCGTTTCCCGTCCAGCTGGACCAAAAGGCTACGTTGCCATGGCGATTTGCGACGGCGCCGAGGTGCAGCAGTGGCAGCTGGAGGGCTGACGGACCGGTGGTTCCGGTGGGACCGGGTTCTGGTTCCGGTTCTGGTTTTTATCTGTAGTTTTTACTGAAGGAACATTCTGATCTTTGCTGCTTTTAATCTCTAATAAAATGTCCTGAACGTGTCGCCGCCTCTGTCCTTCAGAACCATTCCGGGTTCTTATCCAGCTGTCAGATCTACTAGAACCTGCTGGTTCTGACTGTGTATCTGCTCAGACCCATTGGATCTGACCAGAACCCTGCTTGTTCCCCTCATGGACCAGCAGAGGGCAGCACATTCTGAGTCAGTCTCCATTCTCCCTAAAGCCTGGTTCTGGTTCTGCTCCTGTGTCCCGGTTCCTACAGCAGAGCCTGGTTCCAGCTGAGGTTCTGATGGTTCTGTCCAGTGGAGCTGCGCTCCTTCAGAACCGCTCTGGCCCCGCCCCCTCAGTCAGCAGGTTAATGAGCCATCAGGCAGTCAGAGCAGCCGCCGTCTGATTGGACGTCGCGACTCGATCGACTCCCATTAACCGACCTGACCTGGAGTAGGGGGGGTCTGGGGGGCGGCGCGTGTCTGATGCATTGTGGGAACCATTTTCCTGACATGTCGTTTCATTTCCTTGGTCCCATGAGGGGAAACGGTTTTGGGTTCAGGGTTCGTAAGAAAGACGGGGATTGAGGTTCAGCTGCAGAAATGAATGGAAGTCAATGGAAAGTCCCCACAAACTGTGTGTGTGTGTGTGGTGTGTGTGTGTGTGTGTGTGTGTGTGTGAATGATGTTCAGTCGGTCTCTGCCTGAAGTGGTTCTGATGACCCGTTTCTGAAGATACACTGTCAAAAATTAACAGCAATAATTTGGGATTTTAGCCTGTGAAAAAAAGGGGGATTAATTTTTCAGCCATTTTTACAGGTGATGTATTAATTTATAAATATCATTGTTTCAAGCTAAACATTTAGTTTGCAGCTAATTTGACAGCATAAATATTTGCATAGTAAAGCTTTGAGTCACTTAATGAATTAGCAGCAAGCTAAACATTTAGCTAGCTCAGAACAGAGGCGACATTTAGCCAGAGCTAATAAAGCTAAGATTTTATTTTGGTAGTCCACCTCTGGTTACTGGCAGACAAATTAGCATATTCACTAAACATTAGCTGGTTGATGCAGCTAGCGCTCCAATCCACTGGGCCTTACCAGGGGCACCAAACAAAACTCCTTTTGTCTGTGATTTTTGGTCCGAGCTAACTAGCGCCTGGTGATTCACTGCAACCAGCAGCCGATCTGATGGGAACCGATGTTGGTAGTTTATTTTCTGTAGAAACAGTGAAATTTCTTTGGTTTAACTCCCACCTGCAGGTGGCAGTATTTCTTACAAAGAACAACAAAGCAAAGGTCTTCTGGTCTACTGGCCACAATAAACTATCCAACATAAGAGGAATATCATGAGCAGCTGGCCCCGCCCCCAGTACCAGCCCCGCCCTTCTCTATTTCTCCTCCGCCCCTGGACCAATCAGAGAGCTGGAAGTAGACTGGACCGGGTCATCTGAAGTTACCCATAACCCGACTGGACCTGATGGTTCTGGATGGGTCTGTGGTTCTGCAGCCTGGACCTTCATCCTCCTCCTCTTCCTCTCAGGTTTCCTTTAATTACTTTAAGCGTGCGCGTGCGAGGCGGATCGATCCGCTCAGGAAGTGTTGCTGCAGACATCAGAGGAGCCGCTCCGCCATCGATCGGCTGCAGCAGCCAATCAGCAAACAGCAGGAGGGGAGGAGGGGCGGGCGTTGGGGGCTCGTGCGGGGCGGCCAGCTGAGGCTCAGATCGATGCGGGAGGAGGAGACACCGCAGAGCCTCAGCTGCTCTTCCTCCTCTTCCTCAGCTCGGCTCAGAGCGGAGAGGAGCCGCGCGGAGCAGGACGCCGAGCCGCGGGCTTTTATTCTGAAAAACTCGCCCCGAGCAGCTGAAGAAAACATGCTGCTGCTGCTGCTGCTGGGCGTCGTCATGGCAACGTCAGGGTCAGGGGTCAGCGCGGCGCGAGTGGTGAGCGGTGAGTTATTTACAGACCTTCATCACCTCCATCATCTTCATCAAACACCTGGCTGCAGGCTGCTGCCCCCTGCAGGCCAGAACCGGGCCAGAACCGCTCAGTGGTTCTGGTTCATCAGCCTTCAGAACCGAGCTGCTCTCCCGGTTCTGACAGAACCTCAGCAACCAGCTGGTTCCGTGCAATCAGAGAGCAGAACCGGTTCTGGACGACAATCAGAACCGCAGCAAGATCCGCAGACTCAGCAGGTCCAGCGCAGTTTTGGTTCCGGTTCCGCCTCCGTCAGATGGACGAACGGTTCTGAAACCCAGAGCTGCTGAAGACAAGAGAAAGTGATGATGAGGCAGGAGGAGGTAATTAGAGAGAGAGGAAGAGGAGACACACACTGACACACACTAACACACACTAATACACACTAACACACACTGATGCACACTGACACACACTAATACACACTAACACACACTGATACACACAATAACACACACTGATACACACTAATACACACTAATACACACTAATACACACTGATACACACTAATACACACTAATACACACTAATACACACTAACACACACTAATACACACTAACACACACTGATGCACACTGACACACACTAATACACACTAACACACACTAATACACACTAACACACACTGATACACACTAATACACACTAATACACACTAATACACACTGATACACACTAATACACACTAATACACACTAATACACACTGACACACACTGATACACACTAATACACTAACAGACACTAACAGACACTAACACACACTAACACACACTAATACACACTAACACACACTAATACACACTAACACACACTGATGCACACTAACACACACTAACACACACTAATACACACTAATACACACTAATACACACTAATACACACTGATACACACTAATACACACTAATACACACTGATACACACTGATACACACTAATACACACTAATACACACTAATACACACTGATACACACTAATACACACTAATACACACTGACACATTGACACACACTAACACACACTAACACACACTAATACACACTGATACACACTAATACACACTAATACACACTGATACACACTGATACACACTAATACACACTAATACACACTGATACACACTAATACACACTAATACACACTGACACACACTAATACACACTAACACACACTAATACACACTAACACACACTAACACACACTGATACACACTAATACACACTAATACACACTGATACACACTAATACACACTAATACACACTGATACACACTGACACACACTAATACACACTAACACACACTAATACACACTAACACACACTAACACACACTGATACACACTGATACACACTAATACACACTGATACACACTGATACACACTAATACACACTGATACACACTGATACACACAAATACACACTGATACACACTGACACACACTAATACACACTGATACACACTGATACACACTGACACACACTAATACACACTGATACACACTAATACACACTGATACACACTGATACACACTAATACACACTAATACACACTGATACACACTGACACACACTAATACACACTAACACACACTAATACACACTAACACACACTAACACACACTGATACACACTGATACACACTAATACACACTGATGCACACTGACACACACTAATACACACTGATACACACTGATACACACAAATACACACTGATACACACTGACACACACTAATACACACTAATACACACTGATACACACTGACACACACTAATACACACTAATACACACTAATACACACTGATACACACTGATACACACTGATACACAATGACACACACTAATACACACTGATACACACTGATACACACTAATACACACTGATACACACTGACACCACTAATCACTAATACACACTGATACACACTAACACACTAATACACACTAATACACACTAATACACACTGATACACACTGATACCACTGATACACACTGAACACACTAATACACACTGAATACACACTATACACACTGACACACACTAATACACACTAATACACACTGATACACACTGACACACACTAACACACACTGACACACACTGATGCACACTGACACACACTGATACACACTAATACACTAACAGACACTAACAGACACTAAACACACTAACCACACTAATACACACTAACACACACTAATACACACTAACACACACTGATGCACACTAACACACACTAACACACACTAATACACACTAATACACACTAATACACACTAATACACACTGATACACACTAATACACACTAATACACACTGATACACACTGATACACACTAATACACACTAATACACACTAATACACACTGATACACACTAATACACACTGACACATTGACACACACTAACACACACTAACACACACTAATACACACTGATACACACTAATACACACTGATACACACTGACACACACTAATACACACTAACACACACTAACACACACTGATACACACTAATACACACTAATACACACTGATACACACTGACACACACTAATACACACTAACACACACTAATACACACTAACACACACTAACACACACTGATACACACTGATACACACTGATGCACACTGACACACACTAATACACACTGATACACACTGATACACACTAATACACACTGATACACACTGACACACACTAATACACACTAATACACACTGATACACACTGACACACACTAATACACACTAATACACACTAATACACACTGATACACACTGATACACACTGATACACACTGACACACACTAATACACACTGATACACACTGATACACACTAATACACACTGATACACACTGACACACACTAATACACACTAATACACACTGATACACACTGACACACACTAACACACACTGACACACACTAATACACACTAATACACACTAATACACACTGATACACACTGATACACACTAATACACACTAACACACACTAATACACACTAACACACACTAACACACACTGATACACACTGATACACACTAATACACACTGATAAACACTGATACACACTAATACACACTAATACACACTGATACACACTGACACACACTAAGACACACTAATACACACTAATACACACTAATACACACTGATACACACTGACACACACTAATACACACTAATACACACTGATACACACTGATACACACTGATACACACTAATACACACTAATACACACTGATACACACTAATACACACTAATACACACTAATACACACTAACACACACTAATACACACTGACACACACTGAAACAGAACTAAGAAACCGTCTGACCCCTGACCCTGATAGTGCCATATTAGGACAAGCTTTGGGCCCCATAAGACCCATCGGTTGAGGTTCCGGTCACAGACACTCAGCCTGCTCTCCGCCTGTGGCTCTGACTGGCAGCTTTGTGGGCGGGGCTTGTCTGCAGGTCAGACGGTGTGTGTGGGCGGAGCAGAGCGTCCCTGCTACAAGATGGCGTATTTCCACGACGTGTCGAGCCGCGTGGCGTTCGGCGAGGCGAAGCAGGCCTGCCTCATGGACGGGGGGGCGCTACTGAGCGTGGAGAGCCAATCAGAGCAGAGCGACGTGGAGCACCTGCTGCAGGTGAGACGGTCACCTGTAGCTGTGAGCTGCTGTCGGTATGAAGACGCTCTGTAAATAAGATCCATTGATCCGTCCCTCCTGCAGGCGCTACGTTCAGGAGCAGTGGGCGGAGCCAAAGGTGGAGGCGGGATTTCTGACGGGGATTTCTGGATCGGCCTGACGCGGGGGGGTGGAACCAACCACACCTTGACCCCGTGCCCTGACCTGTACCAGTGGACCGACGGCAGCGTGGCCACCTTCAGGTGAGACCTTCTACTCCCACCTGGATGGTTTCCACAATGCTAGTGCTGGTAACCATGGTGACCACCTTCCAGGAACTGGTACCTGGACGAGCCGTCGTGCGGCGGCGAGGCCTGCGTCGTCTTGTACCACCAGCCCAGCGCGCCCGCAGGTCTGGGCGGGGCTTATCTCCACCAATGGAACGACGACCGCTGCAACATGAAGCACAACTTCATCTGCAAGTATCAGCCAGGTGAGACTGGCCAGGGAGGGGGAGGGGCTACCTGCAGCTGTCTAACCTGGGCTTCTCTTTGTCCTCAGCTGTGACTGCAGGCGGAGGCGTGGTGACCCAGGCGGACGGCGGTGGCAGCTTCCCCCCTCAGGTGGCTGTGGCAGGATCTTCAGGTACGATCACTTGTGGCCTCTGCCCTGCCGTGATGTCACCGTGATGTCACAGTGACATCACGGTGTGTTTCAGGAATGCTGCTGCTGTACGTGGTGATCCCCACCATCCCGCTGCTGCTGCTCATCCTGGTGGCCTCAGGAACCTGCTGCTTCCAGACGCTCAGCAGAAGGTAGGACTACATTTCCCAGCATGCTTCTGGCTGTTAGATTTCCTACAAAACCAACATGCCGTGGCGTGTCCCTTTAAGGGAGCCACCTTTAGATGGATTCCTGCTCCAACATACCTGGACCACCGAATGCCTCTGCAGGACGAGTTGCTGCTGGAGAGGGAGGGGTTTGGACCTGACCAATCGCTGATCATTCTGATCGATCAGTTTGACTCTGGGGACGATCCGCTGCCAGAGGACCTCAGGGGTTCGTCAGCTATTAGCAGCTCTGCAAGATAAGAGCAGATCACTGAGACGTTTAAAAGCCAGTAAAAAAATCCTAGGACCAAACATGAAATGTGCTGGGAGCCAAAAGGTTAGCCTGGTCAGTGTTAGCATAGTTCAGGTTAGCCTGGTCAGTGTTAGCTTGAACTGGGAAGCTGATCCCGGACCACCAAGCTAGTTAGCATCACGGATCTTTGAGGAATATTTGTCAATCACTGATCAGTGATCAAATCAATAAAAATAGATCTGGCGTTGCTCTCTGCCGCCTTCCTGTTTTATTTTGAAAATCCTGCTGTAACCTCTGCGATTGGTCACTGACGATGTCATCCTGTCTCTCCAGTCGTCCTCGGACCAAGACCCCCGCTGACCAATCAAACCTCTGGATCGCCACGACGCCCAAACCCGACAGCATGGCAGTGTGACATCACTATGACGTCAGCAACAGATCAGTGATGTCAAGACTTTTAATTTGTTACTTTGGCTGAAACAGTTTGTTTGGCTCCTCCCTCCTCCTGTGACTCCCTAAGCCCGAGTTCATTAGGGGGCGGGGTCAGTGATGTCACAGTGAGTGGGTGGGGCTTGTCTGTTGTAACTTGTCCTGTTGTGAGAATCTCTGGCACCCCCTGCTGGACAGACGAGGAGATGAAGTCCGGGGCAAGCAGAGGGACAAACTCCTGTTGCTGGTGCTGCGTTCGAGGGGAGTCCGACGTTTGGACGGCAGGGTGCTGCTGCTGCGTTTCTGATGCATGAAGCTTTGATGTTTAATAAACGATGTTCCATCAGATGCTGCTTGGTCTCTCTCAGTCGGCCTAGTCAAACTCCCGCCCTGACTCCAGCAGAGAATCTGTGAAACATCAGCAGAGCAGTTCTGTCCGGCAAAGGTCAAAGGTTACTCAGTAGAAGGGTCCGAGTCTAGTCAGAAATCAAACCGTTGATTTCTGATCAGTGCCGACTCAATGACCTTTGCCTCATGACTTCTTCTCACAGTCCACTTCCTGTCTGAAGACTGTCAAAATAAAGGCCTTTTAAAAAATAAAACCACCCAACATCAGAAGAAGGTTTTTATTTAAACGAGCCGAGAGCCAGCAGAACCACAGAGGTCCGAATAGAAATCCAACAAAACAACATGCTGACAGAAAGAAAACAGAAATAATCACTGAGGCAGAACCCGACCGGAACCAGAACTGTCAGTACCTCAGCATGACGAAGCAGCTGTTGCTTACTGATTGGTTGACCTGAGCAGCGTCGCTTTAATCTGTCTTTAATCACTCCCAGTTGCCATGGAGACACTCAAACCCCCAAGTAGCAGCAAACACTCCGTTACCGTGCCAACCACACGGTTGTTACGTTGTTACGGTGTCCAAAGGACAGCAGGTTGCGCAGTGAGCGCGCTCAGAGAATTGTCTGGTCAGGTGGCGTCCAGCTGCTCGTCATCATCACCAGCCCCGCCCACAGGGTCCACGCTGGCCCCGCCCACAAGGTCCAGCAGCTCCTCCTGCTTGTAGTTCAGCACATCGTCCTCGTCTTGGAACAGGATGAGCGGAGCCTCGCCGGCCTTGCCCGTGCCGTGCATGCGCCTCTGGTGCTGCTGCAGGTTGCCGCGGCGATTGAAGCGGGCGGGGCAGAGGTCGCAGGTGAACGGCCGCTCCCCGGTGTGGATGATGACGTGCCTGGCGAGCTGCGAGGGACACTTCTTGTCTTTGCCGCAGATGTGGCAGACGAAGCTCTGGGGCGGGCGCGCCCCGTCGGCGTGCACCGCTTGCCGGTGCCTCTTCAGGTGGCTGAGGCGGCGGAAGCTGCGGCTGCAGAAGTCGCAGGCGAACGGCCGCACGTTGCTGTGGACCAGAGCGTGGCTGGCCAGCAGCGAGCGGAACCGGAACGCCTTCCCGCAGACGGTGCAGGGGAAGGAGCTGGGCGAGGAGCCGCGCCGCCTGGAGCCACGTGGCGCTTCGCCCGCCGCCGCCCTGAGGTGCACTCGCAGGTGGTGCTGCCGCAGGTAGCCGGCGCGCTGGAAGCCACGCAGGCAGACGCTGCAGTGGTGCAGGTTGTCGCCCACATGAATGCGAGCGTGTTCGGTCAGCTGCGTCTCAGATTTCAGCCTCCTACCACAGACGCCGCAGGTGAACGGCGTGTCCGGCGCCGCGTCCGGCGGTGGGCCGGGCTCTGTGGCGGCGCGGCTGGGGTGCAGCAGCGCTTTGTGGCGCTTTAGCTGGTACTGGCGGGCGAACTTGCGGCCGCAGATGTCGCAAAGATGCGGGCGCTCGCCAGTGTGAGTCTGGAAGTGGATGGCGAGCTGCGAGCGGCACTTGAACTCCTTACCACAGAGATGGCAGAGCAGCGACGCGGGGCGGAGCGGCGGGACGGCGCCGGAGCTGTGCGCCACGTTCCTGTGGTGCTGCAGGTCATTGCTGCGCATGTAGGCCTTGGGGCAGAGGTCGCAGCGGAACGGCTTGACACCAGAGTGGATGGCCTCGTGTGTCTTCAGCCGTGACCGGCAGACGAACGTCTTCCCGCAGACGGCACACAGCCAGGCCGCCGCCAGCGACCGGCGCTGGCGGCGCGCCGCGCCGTCCGGGTGCAGCCGGCTCAGGTGGTGGCGCAGGTTGTCCCGGCGGTTGAAGCGCAGCGGGCAGAGGTGGCAGGCGAACGGCTTCTTCCCCGTGTGGATGAAGGAGTGGCGCGCCAGGCTGGACTTGTTCTTCATCACCTTCCCACAGACGTCGCACACCGAGCTGTCCAGCTCCAGCTTCACCTGCTGCAGGACGGGTCCAGAGCTCGGTCCGGGTCCAGAGCCCGGTCCGGTCTCTGACGCAGCCAGAGGCCGGTCTGAGGGAACAGAGAGGAGAGGACGGGTCAGATCTGAGATGGACCTTCACCCAGCAGGTTCTGGTTCTGATCTCACCTCCCCTCGGGGTCCAGGTGGGGTCACCGGTGTCTTCGTCCTCCGCCCCCCCCTCCTCCTCCTCCTGCTCGTCCTCCTGGGGGTCAGGTGGCCGGCGGCGCGGCCTGCCCGGTCTCCCGTTGCGTCTGGCGCTCTGCAGAACCGGTCTCTTCCTGGTTCTGGTGTCAGTGGGCTCGTCAGAGAGTTTGGCTGCAGGTCTGATGATTCTGGTTCTGGTCCGATTCGGGACGCAGTGCTGCAGCAGGGCGCCGCCGTCTGACCCGTCGGGTCGGACCGTCAGACACTGCAGCAGGTTGTCAGACGAACCTGCTGGGACAAACCGGGTTAAACTGGGCCCTGGGTTCTGACTGACAGGCTGCAGTCAGTCTGCAGACAAAACTCCAGGGAATAATTAAGAAGCAAACATCTCTGCTGCCTCCTTGTGTGAGAAACACATCACTACACCTGCGAATGGGAACGTTCAGTAGTTTAAGTCAGTAGATCAATTCAGGGCTGAAATGATTCCTTGGATGATTCCAGTTCCTCCATTAATAAAATTTCTCATGTATCTGCCTCGAAGCTTGTTAATTTATATTTTATCATTTAGCGCTGCGTGTTCTGGCCAGGTGGTTATTTGTGTTGCTCAGCTCTCTCACTTCCTCCTGAGGTGTTGACCAAAGCTAAGTGTTAGCAGCACAAGGTCCGGTTTCCAGATTCAGCCTGGGAGGATTTTATCGATTCATGATGATGTCCGGGTCCTTCAAATGACGGGAGCGATGCCTGGAGTCCGGCAGCTTTTCTCCGAGCTGCTGGTTCAGAGCGACCAGCACGGCGGATTATTTTTCCAGGTGAGCAGATGGACTGAACACGGCGGGCGGCTTTAGATGATTAACTTACAGACCAACCGGAAAATCAAGTCATATCTTCCCGGTCGCCACTAATGGTGACGTTACACACCTGGTAGATGTTTCTGTGAAGGAGTTAAATCTCGTCACCAATATGAACACAAACCTATAAATGTCTGGGAAAGCTCAGAGTTCATTTGTTGAACTGACTGGAGATGAAAACATAAACCAAAAGCTGGAGCATAGACATTTTTATATTAGTGAGCCTGCCTCTTTATAGGTAAATTAAATATAAGTTCAGATTCTTGTATAACTTTTCTTCAGGTTAACTTACAAAGTGAGCTGTTGTTGTTACCAGTTAATCAGAAAACTGATGCTGACATCAGATAGTAACACTGCTGTACCAATGTTTCACTTTATCAGTTTTTTTTTATCTGATACTCGATTAATCATAAGAATAATTGTGCTGCCTTTTGTAAATTAAGCTGGACCAGTAAGTTTGAAAACGGCACTAGAGCACCCCCTGGTGGGTATTTTGTTATGTTGTCTGGTGACTCTAAACAAAAAGAAAATAGATCCAAGATGGTGGAACGCAACACCGAGCGGTTCATGGTTAAGCTGTTTATTATTGTGTTGTGTTTCGGACAAGATTTGTTCGTAAGTATTGGTTAGTCGTGAATTATAATTGTTTCTTTGTTTTATGTAACTGTCGTATAATGTAACTTTGATAAATTGTGTATACGCTGAAGTTATTTAGGAAAACGTTATTTTAGCTCGCAGCAAGAATGGCTAATTTGCAGTGTTCGTTAGCTAATACTCAGTTTTGTATGTTACAGTTTACGATGGCTAAAGTGATGGCAGTGGTCAGAGGCCACTCTTCAATAAACAAGCAAAAAGAAAAGACGTTTGGTTATTGTCGTTGTCTGGCTGCTGAAGAAATCAAAAACTCGGGGCGAGGACAGCACAGTAATCATTAGATTACTAGAATATTTGTTTAACAGCACCAGTTTAATTCCTCAACTCGTTAAGCTGTCTGCTTATTGTAATTGTGTGATTACATAACGCACACTGCACTTTTAGAAAATATCAAGATGGCGTCGCTCTAAAATATGTATATTGTTCACAGGGTGAAACGTGAGCCAACGTGTTCAGAACTTTAATAACAGTAAGAGGAAATCAACACACAGCCTGCAGCCGATGGTAGTGATGTAAAGAGTTTCATCTGTTGCTTAGCGACGACGGCACAATCATGGCCTAGTTATCCGGGCCATGATTGACCCAGGTAACTAAACTCCTCAGCATCCTGGTGATTGAATTAATATCTGAATAATCTCAACAATTACAGTCATACTCAACAGTCTGGGTTCATTTATCCAATTAAATTTGAAACAGATAAAAACTTCTATTAATCCACATTTCTGCATTAATAATGTTCTTTATTAGTTTGATGTCATTTCTTATTAATTCTTCAGCTACACTCAGCTTTAAAGGCCTCCAGCACCTTTATAGCTATAAATATAAATAAACTCATGAGATTAAAATTGAGTTCAAATGTACTTTATTTTTGAAAACCCAAAGCCTCCTACTGCATGTCAGGAGGTGGAGAACGAAGCCCTTCTGAAGTAGAGGCAGAGAAAAGGCTAAAGATTGGTTCAGCTGGACGCATTTCAGTTAAACAACGCTAACGCATGCTCCACACAAAGCGCAGTAACGCAGCTTTACTGTACAAACGCGGTTTCATCATAGAAACGCGGTTAAAAACGTAGTTCAGCCTGTTTTGCTTCACGTTTTGTTTGAGGAACAGCAGAACTTCCTTTTCTCCAGTCAGACTCATGATGTTCCAATCAACCATGAGATGAAGGAATCTAACACCCAGCTGGATCAGGTCCTCAGGCGTCTACCTGTGCAGGTGAGGCAAGAGAGCAGCAGGAACGAGAGAGAGGTTGTGTCTCACCTGAGTGTCTCCAGCTGAGCTTCTGACCCAGCAGGTTCTGGTTCTGACCCAGCAGGTCCACCTGGACGGCCGCCTCCCTTGTCTCAGCTCTGCAGCTCTGGCAGCCCACCTCCTTCCTCGTCTCCTCCTCTTCCTCAGGACTCTCCCACTGGCAGCCCACCTCCCGGCTGCTGCCCTGCCTCAGCAACAGGATGCACAGCTCCTCTCCTCCACCAGGGGGCTCCATGGCTGCTGCTCCTGCAGGGTCATACAGCAGAACCAGAACCACGTCAGAACCAGAACCACTGGGCAAACAGGACCACGAGGAGATCTGTCTAGAACAGCCTGATCCAGATAACAGCTCTAGGCTGAAGTCAGAACCGACCAGGCTGGTCTGAGGGTTTCCATCTGGACCCGACAGCAGAACCACCGACACATCCTGTAACCATGGCGACGGAGGGAAGGCGCTCCACAGACAGAGCTGGACCGGAACCAGGTCCGAACTGACCTTTCCCTGGTTCTATCGCAGACTCGATAGAGGTCTGGGTCGGTCACCGGGTTCTACAAAACCTTCCGGGCGGACAACCCGGTTCCTCTGAACCACAACCTGCAGGCTCAGGTTCGGTTCCGGTTCTTTCTAAGGGAACCTCTAGTTTGACCGGAACCGCGAAGGATGAGGAGGTTAGCTTGATGCTAACTCACCAGGTGAGCTCACCTGACGGTCGCGAGGCCAACTCCGCAGGGTTCACTGTGACGTCACACGCGGAATATAAAGATTAAAGTCCGAACTCCATTTTTTGTTCAACACCAGCCCTGACGAACCCAACCGAATCAGAACCACAACAGGCCACGCCGGGATCCCTGCGGTTGCTGCTCTTCTTCTGCTGACCGCTTCCTGCTCGCTACTGCCCCCGGCGGCCGCGACGGGAACTACAGGCTTATTATAATACATTATTAAAAAGTGGGGTTTTTTTTAATAAAAGAAAATATAAATTTAAATGTTAAAAAAAAAAAAAACTCTTCCACGTCCATCCATTGTCCAACACGCTTATCTCTTATCTAACATTTACTGTTATTTATTATTGTGATTATTAAACAGAGAAACTTCTGCTTTGGTTATAGAAGAGGTGGCCCCCTCTACTCTACCGCCTTCTTCTGGAGGGAGAATAGTTGACATCGACTGCTCTCCGCTCTGCCGTGAACAGATTATAGCAAACATCTCCCATAGATTTATGCACCTTATTCAATGTTTTATTTATTTCTTTTTCTTTTTTTTCTCCGAAGAGTTTTTGCAGCGCTGGTGTCTCGCATTTTCCGGGGGTCGCCGGGGCCACCACAGCACGCCCCCACCTTATTCAATGTTAACATGAATAATCCGCCTAGCTGCTCTCCAATAACCGTTGTTAAAGCAGCTAGACAGCGTAACCATGGTGACGACCTGGAAAGCATCAGGTAGAAACCAAAGTTCATAAGTCCCGAATGAATCCAGGAGGATGAAGTTGTGCCTGCAACCGGTACCAGAGACGGTACCTGATGAAGAATAATGAAGCTGCTTCGTGGCCTAGTCAAAGGGAAACTGGTCGTTTCTGTGTATTTCATACAGAACCAGGTTAGTTTTATAAAAGTGATGGCTAGGGGTGGTTACTATGGTAACAGCAGCTCTTCAGATGGCAGCCCACCTGAACTGGACCGGACCAGTGAGCATTTAAAACTGATGTGGAAATGACATGAACATTCTGCAGAACCAGAACCCGGTCCGGTCCGGTCCGGCATGTGTGGCCCGAACATTCAAGAGACTTCAGGCGGTGTGTTCAGTTTTATTGGAATCATACAACATAAATAAAAGCTTCATTACAGTGATGTTCTTCTCGGCACCAGAACCGAGCCTTAACTGGGTCCAGTCTCGACCGGGTCAGAGTCAGAACCATCTGATTGGACCGCCGGCGCCGCTGCGGTTCTGATGGCGGAACAGGAAGATCTTCTGCCATGATTGTCAGCCTCTGTGCTTCACAAGAACGACGACAGCGAAGGAATAAATACTCCCTATGTACACTATTCACATGGACCGGGCCCAAACGGACCGGGCCCACCAGCACCAGACCAAGGTCCAAAGTGAGGCCCGGTCCGGTCCAGTTAGTTTCAGCGATACAAAACACCAAGGAAGAAGACAGAAGATGAACACTGACCCCTGGTGTTCTCCAGGGTGAACTACGCTACTGCGACAGGCCGTTGCCATGGAAACCTGGGAGAGTAAATGCCCCATAATGCTAAGCTCATGACCAGCGACATCAGTAACTGATCCGATATTGGACTCACGAGGGACGGGTTCAGCAGAACTAGAGGTTAAACTGGTTAGAACCGGGTTGGTATGATCAGGATTAAACCGGTTAAAACAAGTGTGATCAGGATCAGGGTTTAGAACCGGTTTAATCCTGATGTGATCCAGGTTACGCAGCGTAAACATGGTTTGACCACATTTGCAGGATCTTTTAATGGTTTCCATAGCAACCATAGGTTGTGTCCACCAGTTTGAGGTCCGGCACCTGAACAGAACCAAAACCAGCAGAACCCAAGTTCCTGCGAAGCCTCAGACTGTCCGTCTCTGTCTGATCGGACGGTGTCCTACATGGCTCATAGATGGGCCCCCAGCAGAGGACCGGTCCGACGGTCTGCAGGAAGACCGTCCAGAACCAGAAGAAGGTCTTTGGATCTGTGAGGACGGCTGGAGTTCTGGAGGAACCATTTACAACATGCATGTCTCTTTGGACTTCCATAAATATAAACAGAAGCAGATTTGGGTCGGGTCAGGTCGGGTTGGGTCAGGGCACCGGGTCAGTCCTGAAAGCAGGACTGGTTCTGCTGAGTCACAGTTCTGATTCTGCCGAGTCAAGGACCGGTCTTCCTGCTGCTGTCCAGGAAGACCCGGTAAGGAGGAACCGGACCTGGGCAGGATGAGGTCATCACAGGTGGGCGGAGCTTCAGTCCGGGTCTCTGCCAGTTTTACGACACAAGAAAAACCAACAAGACGACAAAGAGGTCAGTCAGGGTGTTCATGCTTGCTGCCTGTCCAACCAGGCAGGACACACCTTCCTCCTCCTCTTCCTCCTGCAGCACAAGGAGGAGGAGGAGGTGATGAAGGGCGTGGTGGTCCCAGCTAAGCAGAGTTCAGGAACTCCAGAGCCACTTCATAGCAGAACTTATATTGTTCCTGTGGAGACACAACATATAATTAATATAATAAGTTCATATAAAATAATTCATAAATTCTAATAATATAACATAAAGTCCAGAATGTATAAAAAGCCCCACAAAGTATTAAAAGAAACAATGATATTAATGACCTTTTAATAATAAATAATGCTAATAATGATAAAATAATGACATTTCTCAGCCTCACCAGCAGGTCCACCATGTTGGGTTTGTTGTTTCTGAGCGTCTTGACGGCATGGAAAACGTCCACACAGCGCTGCTGCCTCAGCATCTCACACACGATGCTGACGCTGCAGAAGACGCCGCTGCGCCCGCCGCCGTTCCTGAGGGACATGGAGACATGCTCAGAGAAAACAGCATCTGCTCCTCCTCTATCTTACCACAAGATGGAGACAAAACATCACTGAAGACCCAAGAGACCAGCAACGAGTCCTCCAGGAACCACAGCAGGTCCACTGGCCCACCGGTACCGCCAGTACCACCGGTACCGCCAGTTCGGTCCTCCTCAGTAGGCCTGGTGTGGTTCCAGAAGAACTCGTCCAACAGAACCAAGTTGTGTTGGAGTTTGGATCAAAAGTATCGGAGCAGGTTCAGCAGCGCTGCAGCTAAAGCTGTTAGCACATGTATTACTGCGTAGTACTGAGAGTAGTTGTATAAAATGTGCTGACATTTCAGTGTTTTATTTTGTAATATTGGTTTAGAGATTATCCAAGGAAGTGAGATAAGCCTGAATTCAGTGCTACACTACCGCTCATCAGAGCAACCTAATGTACTTCTGGGTCAGATTGCTGCATTTTCCAAGTCCACCTGGCTGCAGCAAACAGGAAGGGGCGGGGCGGACCGCTGTCAGCCTCAGATCTTATTTACTATTCATTCTGGCATTACTGGAGCCATAAAAGATAAAGTTGCTCAGAAAATACCACATATTTTCATGTCCTTTAGGAAGTACAGCTAATTAAATGACCTAAACAAAACCTGAAAGTGATTCCAGTTTGACTCGATGGCCAACCTGTTGAAACTGAGGCTAATTTTAAATTTCTTGTGTCGTTCCTAGACAGTCAGCTCAGTTTTGCTGAAAACACTGGCTACATTTTAAGATCTGTTTTCAGAGACTCTATTGTTTAACATCTAGTGATGCTGGGGTTACCTAGCTAGAGGTTGTTGAGTTAAAATGTTAAAACTTGACTTTTAACTCATCTCAAGTTGGGTGTTTTAACTTTTCATCTTTTCAGCTGTTTGGTCACATGAGCTGTGGATTAACAGACAATATTTTAAGAAAACTTTCAATGGCAGGTAAAATAATAGGTGATAGTTTGAGCTCATGAAGGTGTTATTTTGTTCCTCTGGTAACTATAGAACATCTATTAGACATGATTTATGGACAGTGCAATAATTATTCTTAGCCAAACTAAATGGTAACATTTACCCATAGCATCCAAAGTGTTTTATTCGATGCACAAATTGTTGATATTGTGATTTTATGAATGAGTTTTATTTTATTGTTTTAGAGTCAAAGAAACTTTTTCACCTTGATAGACTAAATAGTTATTTTTCGTATATATAAGACTCTACCAACAAAAAGTCTCAGAATAATATAGATGGCACCATAAAAACAAAAATGTGAATTTTTGCTTGTATCTGTTTAACAAACCTGGTTATTCTTCTGTACCTAATTCATTTGTTTGTTACTGACTTTTGCTCAATTAAATTTCTTGTAAATGGTATTTTATTATCATTGATCATGTCGTTTTTCATGTCTCCCTATTTCTTTTGCTCCTCCTATAATTGATGGAGTTATATAGATATTATTTATTATGTATAAAAGCATTGTTTATGTCATTTAATTAGCTCTACATCCTTAAAAAAATTAACAAATATGGTGTTTTATAAGATAATTTATTTTGTACAGTTCCAGTAATGCCAGAATTAATCATAAATGATAAATTATTTGTGCTATTCTGATTTAGTAATGTAATTATATTAATTGTATTTCCTCCCCCCGCCACTAGAGGCAGTATCAGGCCCGAAAAGATGCGACTAAGGAGCAGAATTTCACAGAAAGCTACAGAATCTGTTAAAAACTGTGACCTGCACTGAATAATAATAAAAATAAAAGAGAGCAGTTCAAATTCATGCTGAGAGTGAAAATCCTTCCTAAAGGTGAAAAAATAAGACAGATTTCCAAAGAAAATAGAAACGGGAGACCGCGGATAATAAAGGAAATAGCGCCCCCTTCACTTCCGGAGTGCAACGGTCCCATTTCCAAATAAGGTAAGAGACTGACAGCGGTCCGTCCCGCTTCCTGTTTGCTGCAGGTCCTGCTCGGGTTTTCCGCATGTGAGACCGCCTTCCTGGTGTAGTCCTGAGAAGTGAGTGAGAGTGAGTTCTTGCAGTTAACAGGGCGGGTTTGTGATGTTTGGGTCTCTGGACGCTGGATCTCTGTTGAACCTGCTTAACTTAAATCCCATAAATCCCATAATTTGTAACTGCATTCCGGCTGCATCTGTTATTGCTTTCCGATGACTTACAGCGGCAGATATAATGATTCAGGAAATGCGCCGCCCGCTGCCGCCATGCTGTAGGGATTTTATCTGGCCACATGATGGCGCCAAAGTGTCTGTTATGTTAAAGTGAGCCAGAAGCTGTTGGTAGTTTTCACTGAGGTTGAGCCTAATGATGTAATCTTTACGTGAATTGAGTTATTTGTGTATGTTGTGGATTTAAATGCACATATGGATGGGTGAGTTTATTTCTTGTTGGATATTTTTGTCTGAGTTTGTATTAGTTGAATCTCTATTGCTGTAATATATTATCCTAATGGTAATTTGTTATTGCAGACTGCTGGCAATACTGAGCATCAAGACGAAATAAAAAAGCTCACATCTACGGTTAAAGTCTGTCTCATTTCCTCCTTCCTGTATCCTGACCGACACACCATTTTGTTTGCTGCAAATACCTGAGAACCTAACCTAAAAGTACTACTGGGTAGTACTGGGTTGTACTGTGAGTAGTACTGTGTGCAGCCTCACAGGCAGTGAACCACAGTGCGTCCCTCGCCGCCATCGTACTCGTCCTGCCATTTGTCCACCTGGTGGACGAGCTTCAGGAAGGAGCGTTTGGAGACGGGCGTGTCCCGGTACATGGGCCAACCCAGGAACTGGAATTGCTGCACCATGCGGTACCCATCCTGCGGCTGGAAGGGGACAGGAGGAGACGTTTAAACCAAACGCACCCTGAGAGGTGGGTGAAGAGCTGGATCAAAGGAAGGAAGTTCTCACAAAGTTAGCAAGGTTAGGGTTAGCAGGAGGTCAACAGGAGGTTAACAGGAGGTTAGCAGGAAGTCAGCAGTACATTAACAGGAGGTTAACAGGAAGTTAGCAGGAGGTTAACAGGAGGTTAGCAGGAAGTCAGCAGTACATCAACAGGAGGTTAACAGGAAGTTAGCAGAAGGTTAGCAGGAAGTCAGCAGGAGGTCAACAGGAGGTTAACAGAAAGTTAGCAGAAGGTTAGCAGGAAGTCAGCAGGAAGTTAACAGGAAGTTAGCAGGAGGTTAACAGGAGGTTAGCAGGAAGTTAACAGGAAGTCAGCAGTACATCAACAGGAGGTTAACAGGAAGTTAGCAGGAGGTTAACAGGAAGTTAGCAGGAGGTTAACAGGAGGTTAGCAGGAAGTTAACAGAAAGTCAGCAGTACATCAACAGGAGGTTAACAGGAAGTTAGCAGGAAGTTAACAGGAAGTTAGCAGGAGGTTAACAGGAGGTTAGCAGGAAGTTAACAGGAAGTCAGCAGTACATCAACAGGAGGTTAACAGGAAGTTAGCAGGAAGTTAACAGAAAGTCAGCAGTAGGTTAGCAGGAGGTTAACAGAAAGTTAGCAGGAGGTTAGCAGAAAGTTAGCAGGAGGTTAGCAGGAAGTCAGCAGGAGGTCAACAGGAGGTTAACAGAAAGTTAGCAGGAGGTTATCAGGAAGTTAGCAGGAGGTTAGCAGGAAGTCAGCAGTACATCAGCAGGAAGTTAACAGAAAGTTAGCAGGAGGTTAGCAGAAAGTTAACAGGAAGTCAGCAGTACGTTAGCAGGAGGTTAGCAGAACGTTAGCAGGAGGTTAGCAGGAAGTTAGCAGGAAGTAAACAGAAAGTTAGCAGGAGGTTAACAGAAAGTTAGCTGGAGGTTAGCAGGCGGTTTACAGGAAGGTGTTTGAAAAAGAAAGCACAAGCTTATGGAGGGTTGTGCTTTCCCAGGGCAGCTCGAAGACTATAGGCTCTAGACCCTGGAGCTGAAGGTGTGAAGATCAAACGCACCCTTGCAGTGTTGTAGATCCTGAAGATGCGGCTGATGACGTCTTCCTCCAGGTCCGCAGAGACGAACTCTACCTGCAGCGAGCCAAGGCGGTGGACGCCGTTCTCCGGCCAGTACTGGGGGCACAGCTAAGACAGAGACGTCCGTCAGCCGCCGGACCGCGCTGCTCACTGCTCACCACTGACCTTTGACCTCACCTGGGCGGGGTCCACGTCATTCAGCATCACAATAGACGTGCAGTGGTAGTCTAGAACCAGGCGCCAGAAGTCCTTCACCGTGTTGGGCAAAGGATGCTGGGTAACGATGAAGGCCGACGGCTGCTTGTAGCTCTGCAATACACCAATGCAGGAAGTGAGGTCACACGGCAGAACCCTGTTGGGGTTAGCACTAGCGTAGCGTGACGTACGTCCATGAGCGCGGCGTTGATGTAGTTGGAGCTCTCGCCGTCGATGGTGATGAGGAAGGGCAGGCAGCGGTCCGGCGGCAGGACGTCCATGCAGCGGTTCTTCTCATGGTTCCTAGGCAACAGTGCAATGCTGCAGTCCTCCACGCGCAGGGTGGGCGTCACCATGTTGAGGGTCTGAGCGTGTGCAGATGGAAGCCATGTTGGATGAGAAAATTGGAAAGAAAACATGAAACGGATTCAGAGCAAAATATTCTGGACTTTATGGATCAGCAGAGAAAAACTTTAAGATTTATTTCATTAAAAAAAAATAGTATTATTAGTATTGATAACAACAATAATAATGAATTGTAGATGATTTAATCTGAACTTTTAAAACAAATGAATTTTTACTAAAAATATAATTTACTATTGAAAAATATAATTTTAGTTTTGTTTTTATATTTAATTCTTAATATTTGATATTTACAATATTAAGTATATTAAGTAATATAACCAGGTACTGGACTGTTATGTCCAATATCATGTTTTCATAACCAGATTGGCTATAATGTCATTTTATTTCATAATAATAATAATAATAATAGATGAAGTTATCAAAACACAAATGTGTTTTAATCTTTTAATTTTCTATATTCTTTTGGCATGTTTTCTGGATATCTGGTGTGATTTTTTTCCCCATAATCCTCCAGTTGTAATCATGTGCTGGTGGCGCTGCCCCCTGCTGGCCGTACTCTGAACTCCTCCTTGATCTGGCAGGAGTTGGTCTGGGGGTCCAATCGGTTCATCTCGTAGTAAAGCGAACGCAGCTGATTGGCTGGAACGGCGGTGTTTCCGCAGAGACACGCCTCCAAGATGGCATCATGGATGAAGACGTACTGCTCCTGTGGACACAGAGGGACGGACAGCGTCATGGCAACGGGCAGCAGGACGGGGAAATGTCACGTCAGCCATGATTTATGTCCACAGGAGGAAGAGGAGGAGGAAGGGCGGAACGTTATGCTGCTGTCACTTCCTGTCAGTTGGAGGACGGCAGGAGATGAAGCAACCCGAGGAGCTTCGTCTTCCTCATTGAGCTCAGAGTGAGGAAGAGGAGGGTGGTGAGGGTGTGTCAGTGGCAGAGGTCAAAGGTCAGAACCCAGGGCAACAAGGCAGCTCAATGTCAAAATTATGAAAAAGCATTTCACAATAACAACAATAAGAAGAGAAGCTATGACTAGATTAGCAAAAACCACAAATTAGAGTGAAAAACTGAGACTTGAAATCGTTTCCACAGTAACGCTCTAAGTAATAAGGTCAATAACTCTAGATCTACAGCTCTAGATCTACAAGTCTAGAGCTACAAGCCTAGATCTACAGTTCTAGATCTAGTGTCTGTGTGTGTTTGTTTCTAAGACCTTGTGGGGACTGAGGCCTGGTCCCCACAAGGGGAAACGCTGTTTTTGGGTCAGGGGTCAGATTTAGGACTAAGGTGTGAATTGAGTTTTGGTTGGGGTTAGGGCTAGGCTGTAGAAATGAATGGAAGTCAATGGAAAGTCCCCATAAACATAGCTGCGCCAAGATAGCTGCCACATGTATGTGTGTGCGTGCCCGTGTGTGTGTGGTGTGTGTGTGTGTGCGTGTGTGTGTGTGTACCTCGGTCTGCACCATGTTGACCCTTCGCGCCCTCAGCTCTCTGACACAGTTGTAGATGTCGACGACTCCTTCTCTCTCTGCCATGTCCAGCATGATGTCGATCACCATGAAGCAGCCGGTCCGGCCCGCGCCCGCGCTGACACACACACACACACACATCTGATGAGCGGCAACAGCGGCGGCAGGGGGCCGAGCACAGGGCCGGAGTCTGACCTGCAGTGGACCACGGTGGGGCCGGCGGTGGGCGGAGTCTTGGACTTGACGCAGCGGATGAATCCCAGCAGGCCGGTGGCGTGCAGCGGGACGCCGTGGTCCGGCCAGCCGGTGAAGTGGAACTGACGGATCTCCCTGATCTCAGCCACGCCCCTCTGGGGGCAGGAGGGGTTATCAATATGAAGACCAGGGTCACAGCTTCACCTTCATCATCATCATCATCATCCCCACCTTCTCCACGGCGAAGGTGCGGATCACGTACTCAGACAGCAGCTGCGTCTCGATCAGCGTCACTTTCATGTCGCCATAAATCTCAGTGTCATCAGGCCAGTACTTACAGCACTTCACCTGCACACACACACACACACGCTGTCATTAACTGATTGACACACAGCTGATGGAGGCTCCGCCCCTCACTATTAGACTACAGTCTCTGTCACCACGACAACCAGTCAGGTAAGCAGAAAGAACAATCAATGTGGTGTGTGTGTGTGTGTGTGTGTGTGTGTGTGTGTCAAGGAACGATAGCTTCAGATAATCAGCCTGAAATCTCCCAGAATCCCTCAGTACAGTGCTGGCAGTTCAGCCAGGCAGGTCCCTGATGCATTGTGGGTAATGAGAGCAGGCGGCGCCTCCAGGTTCTGCTCTCAGGTCAAATCCTCCAATTTCAGGAAGAAATTAGCGGCGCCGGCGCTTCAGAACCTCCCACTGCATCTGACATGACAACAATCTGCCGAGAGGTTCTGGAGCCCACAGCGCAGGCAGAGAAGGACAGAGGCATTCTGGGAAACCAAGTCCCAAACGCCATGAGGCAGAAAAACAGCAGCAGACTCACCCGGCCCACTTCCACCAGGTTGGTCACCATCACCAGAGCTGCCGAGTTCTCCTGCCACACCATCCTCCAGAAGTCATACACCGTCTCCTGCATGGGCCCTGAACACACACGCACACACACGCCCACACACGCACACACACACACACACACACACATTTCTATATGAATATGCCTCATCAGGCCTCTGGTTCCTCCCGTTGCCATGGTGGAGCGAGTTGTCGGCCTTCCATCAATGACGGCTTCTAGACTCTTCACTAGAAGCTAATGCTAAGCTAATGCTAGCAGTTACCTGCTGTAGCTACAGCAGGTAACTGCAGGGTGTCCAGAAGCTGTTGGACGTGATCAGGAGGAAAAGGACGAATGTCTCACCTTGTGTGGCGATGTAGTGGTTGGGTCTGTGGTAACCCTGAGGAAGGAGGAGGAGGAAACGTTTCATGAAAGCTCAGAACCTTCAGATGGAGGTTCTGAGTTTGGTCGGGTTCTAGAACATTTCAGCAGGAGGAAACCTTGGTACTCACATCCACATAGTTAGCATTGATGTAGTCTGAGCCGCCGTCTCCATCCTGAGGCTGCAGACGCACACGGGAGTGATCGTCTAACACACACACACACAGCGGGGAGCGTTAGTTGTTGTGCTCGTTGTCACTGTGAAGCTCAACACAATCAGAGCTAATTAGCTTCCAGTGGATTAAAGATCTATGAACATATTAATAATCTCTTAATTAGATTCAGCTCAATGTTGCAGTGAGAAAAAAACACAAGACTTTAATTACATCTGATTGACTTCATTAGAGAGACAGGTGGAGGACAGGGGGAGGGTAGGGGGAGGACAGGTGGAGGACAGGGGGAGGACAGGTGGAGGACAGGGGGAGGACAGGTGGAGGACAGGTGGGGGACAGGGGGATTACAGGGGGAGGACAGGTGGAGGACAGGGGGAGGACAGGGGGAGGACAGGTGGAGGACAGGGGGAGGACAGGAGGGAGGGGAGGACAGGGATTACAGGGGGAGGACAGGTGGAGGACAGGGGGAGGACAGGGGGATTACAGGTGGGAGGACAGGTGGAGGACAGGGGGAGGACAGGTGGAGGACAGGGTAAGGGAGGACAGGTGGAGGACAGGTGGAGGACAGGGGGAGGACAGGTGGAGGACAGGGGGATTACAGGGGGAGGACAGGTGGAGGACAGGGGAGGACAGGGGGAGGACAGGTGGAGGACAGGGGGATTACAGGGGGAGGACAGGTGGAGGACAGGGGGAGGACAGGGTGGAGGACAGGTGGGACGGGGGACAGGTGGGAGGACAGGTGGAGGACAGGGGGAGGACAGGTGGAGGACAGGGGAGGACAGGTGGAGGACAGGGTGGAGGACAGGTGGAGGACAGGGGGAGGACAGGTGGAGGACAGGGAGGAACAGGGGGAGGACAGGTGGAGGACAGGGGGAGGACAGGGGAGGACAGGTGGATACAGGGGAGGACAGGGGGAGGACAGGTGGAGGACAGGGGGATTACAGGGGGAGGACAGGTGGAGGACAGGGGGAGGACAGGTGGAGGACAGGGGGATTACAGGGGGAGGACAGGTGGAGGACAGGGGGATTACAGGGGGAGGACAGGTGGAGGACAGGGACACAATGTGCATTTAAAACTGATCAAAAGCCGGTCTGATCTCCAACTGGATCCCATCCTCTCTGGATCACTTCGACAAACTATCAGGACATTCAGGGAGCGGTGGAACCCCGGGGCCGTCCGGTGGAACCCCGAGGCCGTCCGGTGGAACTCCGGGCCCCATGTGGGTCCGTTGCCCCCGTCCTCCAGCCCAGACCCGGTTCTTACAAGCGATGATGTTCCCGTATCGGTTCTTCATGCGGTTCTCGTCCTTCTTGGCTGAGTCCCAAGGAGCAGACTGTCCCTCAAAGAAGCTCTGTTGGAACACAGAGACAGTTTGTTACAGATCACTGCAGCTATGAAGGACATGAATAATGCAGAGGGTGCGTTTGATTTGCTGCTCGGCGTCAGCCTCCATGGACAAAACACATGATTAAGTCCAATTACAGACGAAGGCTGTGAGGGAACAAAGACTCAGAGATTCAGAGCAATCCAGGTTCTGGAAGAGGAAACAAACATTTAAATTCCTCCACCACACACACACACACACACACACACACACAAACGTTTGTACTGTCAGACTCTGTCTGTGTGAACGTCTCCCACTTTGATCCACAGCAGGTTCCTAAGTCGCTCATTAAAATGCCGGGAGACATAAGAATGTGTGTGTGACAGCTTTCTAACAGCTTCAGACATCCATCAAACTGAGAGGTGAGCAACACACACACACACACACACACACACACAGAGACAAAAGTGGCAGCAAGGAAGAAAGACAGGAGAAACGGAAACAGAGCAAAGAATGGAACTAATGAGTGCTGGCAGAACCTCTCCTTGTTTGTGGCCCACTGTGTGTGTGGGTGCGTGCGTGTGCGTGCGTGCGTGTGGTGCGTGCGCGTGCGTGTGTGTGCGTGCGTGCATGTGTGTGTGCGTGGGTGTGTGTGCGTGTGTGTGCGCGCGTGTGTGTGTGCGTGCGTGTGTGTGCGTGCATGTGTGTGTGTGCTCTTCAGACGGTGGTTTCCGTCCTGTTTCTGAAAGGTCACAGATCAAAGCTTGTACTACAAGAACATGTTGCAGCTGCTCGGCTCCTTGGTTCCGGATTTTTGGTTACAACCAGAACCTTGCAAGAACCCAGTCGTTTTCTAAAGTGAACCTTGGTTCCAGCAGTGGTTCTGTGAGGTCCAGTCGTCTCTTTGGTGGTTCTGAGGCTCACTTGGATGATGGTTGAAAGGTTCTGAGCGACACTGAGGACTAAAGTTTTCTGTCAGTTCCTGCAGCTGAAGCAGAAGGTTCTCCTCCTTTTGGACTCGTCTGGACTCAAAGGTAAACTGTGGAGATGTTCTGGTTCTCAATCCCACAAATTCATGCAGCACTTGAGTTTAACTCCAGAACCTTGGAACAATTTGTGGTGTTACCCAGGGTAAAATCTGCCATGCAGCCCGTCTTTACTGCTCTGGATGCATTACAGGTGGAGGACAGATAGAGGACAGGTGGAGGACCATTGCTTAGAATGGTCCTCCACCTGCCAGAAGAACCTGTCAGTCTCTCCTTCTGGGTCTGGTAAGACGCTGACGGTCTGCGCTCCGTCTCACCACACTGACACCAAGTCGCTATTCGTCTCTTGTCCGTTGAGGACAAACTGCACTGGGACATTTTCCTCTCAATTAGCTGGACGATAAAGTCATGGACCTTGTGGGTCAGTTGTTCTGCTAGTTAGTGAGGAAATCTGGGAGTTTTTGAAAACATTCACATACATTTTGAAAGTTTTGGATCCGTCTGTGTTTGTGTAGTTCACCAACACTTGGAACTGAAAGCAATTATTGTTTTTATGAATTACTGAGATCAGCTCCAGTCTTCTGCTCTCAGATGCCATCTAGTCCTTCGCTACAGCTGGACGACCTGGGGACTGAAGTTGTCCCTCTAGATCAGGGGTCCCAAAGTGGGTCCTGGAGGGCCGGTTGCATCCTGCATGTTTTAGTCTCTCCTTGGTGACGGTGAAAACCTTTTCAGCAGGTCAGTGTTCTTCTCAGGTCTCTAACGAGCCTCATTTGATCCAGGTGCGTTAAACCAGGGAGAGAATAAAACATGCAGGATGCGGCCCTCAGGGACCCACTTTGGGGACCCCTGCTGTAGATAACCAATGTAACCATGGCAACCAGGGGCGCCGCCAGGAATCTTGGGCCCCATGACAAAACGTTAAATTGGGCCCCCGACCAACTGCTGTTAGTTTCTTGAGTCTCTCTGACCCATCAAAAGCAACGCAATTTTAAAAGCCTTGTTTATTGTCTGGTTGTCATAATGATAACCAGACAATATTTACTGCTAGTGAATTTTACCTGCAGTCTGCAAATAGGTTGCTTAATTTTCTTATTACACTTAGATACTGAAATGTCTCCCCACCAGCAACAGACACAGACAACATGCAAAATATACATGAAACAATCCAGACTTCTCAAAAAATCCCATGTAGTTGCACTTCATTCAAGCTGCAATAAATAACTTTAATAAAAAATATGTTTTCTCCATATTTGTTAAAGCTTGGCACCGTGCTGTGCAAGTTTATGAGACAGATAATCTGTGAAAAATGCTAATGGTGGAGAAACAACTTATTGTTACAAGAAAATAGTTTATCTGCTGTCATTGTCTATGTTAACTAAAGTGAGCATTCACAACAGGCTATGCTAGCTGCAGCATAGCGGTCACACACCTACCACATGAGCTTGTGATTGACAGCACTAAATCCCGCCTCCTCCCTCTGATTGGTTGTTTCTAGATAGCGCTGGGTGAAGGCAGAGGAAATCATTTTTGGTAACTCTTTATTTAACAGGTTGTGAATAAGATTGACATAACACCGTCATAAACATGAGTAAGGCTTCATGAATATTTATCACTGTTGTCATAAAGTGTCATTCAGTAAATAATAACATTTTAAATACAAAGTTGATTTTATTTAAAATGTCTTTGTTATGACAACTTGTCATTAACCAAGAAATCATGATCTGACATAAATTTGTTATGAAGTATTACTGATTAAACGTTTAAAATTATGTAGCTTTATCTGGTAATATGTTGCTCTGCCATTTTGTTTAGTCTTAAATTTCTAATTGATCTGAAGTTTTACAGCAAACAAGTGCTTTGTTTCAAATACAAACACTTATGAACTTTGCATTTGAAACATGATTTCAGGCTGATTTAAGTAGTACACCATCTCCACCAGGGAGAGGCAGCAGTGCACCAACAGACATGTAGTGAGTTGGAGAAGAAGGAATCTTCCATCTAGTGGAGCCAACCAAACACAAGTTACAACGGCCAGACCTCCTGTTTAAAAAGAAGATGAATTATGTCACCTAATACTTATGAGGTATGTGTCTCATTAACTTTACATTTTCTTTGAGAAAATAACATTGACAATGTTCTCTTTCTTTGTAATGTTAGCTATGAGCAATTCAAGCCAATGCTACCTCACTGTAAGTTAATGTTAGCTAAAGTTATTAAACTCCATTACTGTAATGTTAGCCTTTAATATTAAACATATTTTAAAGGCAGGCAAATAGGTTTTTTATGGAGGATCAAAACTGACATAATAAGAAATAAAAGCATAAATATATAGTTTTTCCTTGTCCTTCCACATGCATTTCCGTCAGTAAATGTATATATTTTCTTTTTCATTTCCCAATAACATGCGTTTTTATTTTTATTCACCTAACAGAGTCTCCGCCTCTGTTAGGTGAATAAAGTAACTATGCAACTCTGAATTTGTTAGAGCAGAATGATTCTCGCCTAATGCATTGTGTTTTTGCTCTCTGTCTGCAGATGTATTAAAGATTGTTCTTGCTTCCTGACTTCTGTCTAGATCTCAGTCTCTGAATTGTTCACTTCACACTATCATTGTTCTTAGCAGCACAGCAACAGCCACAGTCGTTCTTGTCTTGATCTGAACATCGTCGCGAAGCAGGAAGGAACCGTTTCATGCAGATCAAGGAGCTTCAGGGCAAATATGGATGTGTGCTTTTTATTCTGCTTTTTACTGCTATAAACAAATTTAGAAAACACATTATGATTAATTTTGTAATTGACAGAGCCCAAATTTTTAAAATTTTTATGAAAAAAAAAATTTGTGGGGGCCCCCAGTTGGTCAGGGGCCCTGGGAGTTGTCCCAACTTTCCCCTCTATACGGAGCCCCTGATGGCAAAACATGAGGTAATATCAGGGAAACTAATACTAAAAACCGCTTTTTAAACCTAATCTGACATGTGATGATGGACCAGACCCAGAACCTGGCTGGACTGGAGCGGCGCCAGCGGCGGCGCTGCTGAAACCTCCTACTGAACCGAGTCCTGGAGCAGGAGGTTCTCCTGGTGGCGGAAACAGAACTAGAGTATCTAGAAGTCTCCGTACTCCTGGGAGCACAGCTGTCACCCTCACACAAAACCCAAAGCTTCTGTGAAAATAAGAATAAACAGACAATCTGACACCAGGAGTCCAGTCATCTGGCTCCAGAGGTCAGCTGGATCCAGCCACCACTGGACACCGACAGAACCAGTTCAACTCCCAGTAGGATGTAACTGGGTCCTCATGCAGACCAGTGATGGGATGGAAATGATCAGATTCACAAACTGGCCACCAGGGGGCATCAGTAGTGGAGTGATACTCTCTTCAAGCAGCTACTGGAGCATCTGACAGTCAGAGGGAAAGTCAACATGCACAGAGGATGAGCATTAGCAGCACTGATGGAGGCACACAGGGGTCATGGGTCACAGGGAGGACGGGGTCTGCATGAGGGTGGGTGGAGGAGACGGATGTCCCAGTGAACAGGTGTTAGAACCATTATGTCAGTGAGGATGCCCAGTCCCTGTGAGATCTTTGGATGTTGGACTGTTTCTATCACGGGTCGATTGGATCTTTGGGTGTTCCTCAACGACCCAATGGTTCCAGCATCGGGGCAGCCGGAACTGGTTTTCCTTTACTGGCAGTCATTAGACAGGAAATGGGGAGAGACACAAAGAGGAAAGCATGCAGCAACGTTCTCACAGTCAGCAACTCTAGAGCTATAGCCTCCACTTACGGGGTTCCCATTATGCCCCTCGGCTACTGGAAACCAGATCCCCTCTGCTGGTCGCCCTGTAAATCAACTCTTTCCAGTTCTGTCACTAGTCTGTATAAGAACCCAGTTCCATGCTGGTACAGAGGTGCTGACCAGTGGGTGTGGTGCTGAGTTCCCCCCATTAACACCCATGTTACCAGTTCTAACCCCAATGTCTTCCAGGAACCATCCCCTGAATCAGACACAGCGATCCTGGGTGCAGGCGTGTTTCAGGGTGGTTCTGGAGACTGGTGTGCAATGCAGATAAACAAAGTGGGCCTGGTGGAGCTAGGCAAGCAGAGTGCTAACAGAGGTGCTAAACCTGAAGCTACAACAGAAACACAGAAAACCAGGAAGGTGTCTTACCTCATTGAGCTGTCCAATCAGATAAATTAGAAAAGCATGGAGGGATCAGGGAGACAAGAGTCATGAGTGGGGCGACCCTCTGAAGGGTCCCGACCCATCAGAGGGGTCAGGACCCATCAGAGGGTCGGGACCCATCAGAGGGGTCGGGACCCATCAGAGGGTCGGGACCCTTCAGAGGGGTCGGGACCCATCAGAGGGTCGGGACCCATCAGAGGGTCGGGACCCTTCAGAGGGGTCGGGACCCATCAGAGGGTCGGGACCCATCAGAGGGTCGGGACCCTTCAGAGGGTCGGGACCCATCAGAGGGTCGGGACCCATCAGAGGGTCGGGACCCATCAGAGGGTCGGGACCCTTCAGAGGGGTCGGGACCCATCAGAGGGTCGGGACCCATCAGAGGGTCGGGACCCTTCAGAGGGGTCGGGACCCATCAGAGGGTCGGGACCCATCAGAGGGTCGGGACCCATCAGAGGGTCGGGACCCTTCAGAGGGTCGGGACCCATCAGAGGGTCGGGACCCATCAGAGGGTCGGGACCCTTCAGAGGGTCGGGACCCATCAGAGGGTCGGGACCCTTCAGAGGGGTCGGGACCCATCAGAGGGTCGGGACCCTTCAGAGGGTCGGGACCCATCAGAGGGTCGGGACCCATCAGAGGGTCGGGACCCATCAGAGGGTCGGGACCCATCAGAGGGTCGGGACCCTTCAGAGGGTCGGGACCCATCAGAGGGTCGGGACCCTTCAGAGGGTCGGGACCCATCAGAGGGTCGGGACCCATCAGAGGGGTCGGGACCCATCAGAGGGGTCGGGACCCATCAGAGGGGTCGGGACCCATCAGAGGGGTCGGGACCCTTCAGAGGGTTGGGACCCATCAGAGGGTCGGGACCCTTCAGAGGGGTCGGGACCCATCAGAGGGTCGGGACCCTTCAGAGGGTCGGGACCCATCAGAGGGTCGGGACCCATCAGAGGGTCGGGACCCTTCAGAGGGGTCGGGACCCATCAGAGGGTCGGGACCTATCAGAGGGTCGGGACCCATCAGAGGGTCGGGACCCTTCAGAGGGGTCGGGACCCATCAGAGGGTCGGGACCCATCAGAGGGTCGGGACCCATCAGAGGGTCGGGACCCTTCAGAGGGTCGGGACCCATCAGAGGGTCGGGACCCATCAGAGGGTCGGGACCCTTCAGAGGGTCGGGACCCATCAGAGGGTCGGGACCCTTCAGAGGGGTCGGGACCCATCAGAGGGTCGGGACCCTTCAGAGGGTCGGGACCCATCAGAGGGTCGGGACCCATCAGAGGGGTCGGGACCCATCAGAGGGTCGGGACCCATCAGAGGGTCGGGACCCTTCAGAGGGTCGGGACCCATCAGAGGGTCGGGACCCTTCAGAGGGTCGGGACCCATCAGAGGGTCGGGACCCATCAGAGGGTCGGGACCCATCACAGGGGTCGGGACCCATCAGAGGGGTCGGGACCCATCAGAGGGGTCGGGACCCTTCAGAGGGTTGGGACCCATCAGAGGGTCGGGACCCTTCAGAGGGGTCGGGACCCATCAGAGGGTCGGGACCCTTCAGAGGGTCGGGACCCATCCGGGTTCCATACTCTCTTTTTGGCTAGATTTAAAGGCAGCCATTAATGTATCCTGAGTTAGATCAGAACCAGCTCACAGCACCTACTGGTGTAGAGAGACATGAACTGGGAGCCATTCTGGCTAGAGACTGGGTCAGAACAGAACCAGAACAGAACTCCTCTCTGATAACTTTCTGCAAATGGAGAGTGAAAACTCTTGAGTGTGTATTCAGTATGTATAATGGATCAGCCCTGAGGGCAGCCCGCAAGCACACTGCTCACACACACACACACACACACACCCACACACCGCTCACACACACACTGCTCACACACACACTGCTCACACACACACACTGCTCACACACACACACTGCTCACACACACACTGCTCACACACACACACACACTGCTCACACACACACACACACACTGCTCACACACACACACACACACTGAAGCCATTCCCTGTTTGGGCCCATTAGCTCCAGGGAAGATCTATAATGTATGTCTGTGAGTGTGTGTGTGTTCAGGTAAGTAACATCCATTAGTAAGTTTCTCCTGTTAAAATGGATAAACACACCCGCACACGCACACAACACACACACGCACACACACACCCACACACACACACACAGAGATTTTGAGAAGCTCCAACCTGCAGCTTTTACAGAATATTATTGGAAGGATTTTCTGTGGTTTCTGTTTTTGCCTGTGCCTCCTCTAGAACCTCTAGAACCTCTAGAACCTCCAGACTAACCATCACTGATGATCTTCCTCTCAGCAGATGATCAGATCTTTCAGGGAGGACTCTGATGGATTGATATCGTTGATCGATGATTGGATCAGCCAACCAGAAACTGTCGGTCGGGATTGGCAGAAAATGGCTGCACCACACTCCACTGCTGAAGTACTTGGACAGAGAGGACCTAGTTTGTTCAGACCAGAACCAGAACTGGACTCCTTGGACTCACAAGGTGTGTCTGCAGCAAGTAGCCAAGGAACCCAGAGAAGTAAGAATGGACCGGACCAGAACTGAAGCTGGACCTAAAGGTCAGAGGGGGCTGAAAACCAGACCTGAGCAATGGATGCATGATGGCAGGTTGTGAACCCGGGCCGGTCCGTTAGACTCCCTTGGTCGACGCTTGGCTTCGGCCTCCTTTACACAAACATCTTCCTTTAGTTTTAGTTCTATCAGAAGTGATGGTAACCCTGGAGGACCGGAGCAGGTTTTGGTTCTGATTCCAGTTGAGGAACCGTTCCACCAGGGCCGAGCAGAGCCCCTCCGGTTCTGATCCGTTTGATGTCAGCTGTTCGTGTTCTCACCTCGTATTCCTCCTTGAACCCGTAGCCCTCGGCACACTTCATCTGGGTGATGTGCTGCAGCAAGTCGGCGACCCGGATGGCCGGGTGCAGCTGACCCGTCTGGTAGGGCAGTGCCTCCCGCTCCGCCTCCCGCTGCTTGTAGTGGGACTGGACCAGGCTGCTGGTTTCACTGGTCATGGTGTGGCTGCTGTCGTCTGCAGAGGAACAGAAGACGGCTGATCAGACTGGGGACGACAGGACACCTTAGGCACGAGATGGACCGGACCAGGCTGACCCAGATAGAACCAGAATCTGTTCATTTCTAATGATCCAGCAGAACTAGATCTGGTTCGGTCTGAAGGCCGGCTACTGAAGATGATTCTGGACAGACTCTGATTGGGTGAACACTGATGAAGGCTGTTCCGCACAGAACCAGGAGAACCCTCTAGAGGTCCATCCGCTCCGGAGAAGACATCTCTACTGACACAAACCACAAGTCCTCTCCACAGAAAGACCTCAGAGCTTGACTTCCAGGACCAGCAACCCATCCTGCAGGAGCTGGAGAACCTTCGGGTTTCATTCCAGACTGGAACACCCCGAACTTCGCCTCTCTGTACCTCCTGATCACTTCCCGGCTTTGGACCAGACCATCAAACCCTCCAGGTGGTCCAGAAGCTGGCTCATCTACACCAACCTCTTCTGAGTTTCCCAGATCGTCAGAATCTGACTCCAGCCCCTGACCCTGCCTACAAAGAGAGCCTACTCTAGTCCCTAATCCCTAATCCCAAGCCCCGTAGCTCCTGTTCAAACGATTCTCCTTCTGGACCACAGAGTTCCTCTAATGATCTTGTCTGTTGCTGTTTTCCTACCAAGAAGCTTCAAACTATTCTCCTTTGTGTTGCGACTGAAGCCCTGAGTTTCTGAAATTGTTTTATTCCCAAACCAATTTAGGCTATTTTCCCACATCTGGGTCAGGTAGGCTCGGTTCTACTGGGACCAGAACTTCAGCTGCTGTGGTTCTTTTTCTCTCTGCTCTGTCAAGCTCCTTTGTTCTGTGAGGAAACCTTCCACGTGTTAAATGGTCTGATTAGAGTCAAATGTGGTCTAGTGAAAGTCTGGAGTGAGCTTCATTTAGAGAAACCAGCCTGCACTGAGTCTGTCCAGAACCAAGGAAAAGTTCTGGTCCACATCCACTCCTACAAGACTGTTACCACGACAACACAGATGAATGACATCACATGACATCATTTTACATGTCTGGACAGAGGATGATGATGGACCCTTTCCACACTACGGCCAAAGATCCCAGCTTTAGTCCCAGTAAGGGTACTGGTCTACATCCAGTCCAGATCCAGTATGGTCTGGTACAAAGAGTAAAACTGGACCAGTCCAGAACAGCCTGGTTCTGCCTGTGTGAACCAGTCCAGAACAGTTTGGGTTCTTGGAGCGGCAGTGTGAACAGAGCAGAGTTCAGAGCCCTGGAAAAGAACAAACCTTGGTTGTGAAGTGGACATCGGAGCTAAACCCGTCCAGAACTCTGGCAGGGACGTTTCAGCAAAGACACGGCGGACACAACTTCCATTACGCTCTCTAGCTGTTCTTATTGGCTAGCCTGGGGGCTGACTGACCAATCAGAAGCTCTCTACCTGAACAGTCCAACCAGTCAAGGTGAGGAAGATGGACCAGGTGATGGAGGTGGTGGCTGGTGAATGGATGGATGAAACAACCAATCAGAAGACATCAAATGAGCTGATTGATTAAATACAGAATGATGGGAGGGGCTTGGGTTGTGACATCATGACAGGGTACAAATGAAGCTCTGCCATACTAATGATGACATCACAGCAGGTAATGGGTGTGGCTCCATGCGAAGTGGTGACACCCCCAAACACGAGCCCCCCTACTCAGCCCCAAGTTTAACCACTTACCATTAATGGGCACTTTACACAGAGACGGAAAGAAGAGAAGAAGAGAGGAGACACGAGATGAGCAACAACTTTAGCTTTTAGCTAGCTGCTAACACAGCTAGTACCAAACACTGCAAGAGCTCTGCTGAACCCTGGACCCCTCTACCAGAGGATAGCTAACCCTGACCTAGCTAACCTAGCTGACCTGAGTAACCTAGCCAATCTAGCTCACTTTGCTAACCTAAGTAACATGACCAACCTAGCTAACCTGGCTAATGTCCTGAACCACTCAGTTCCTCCAGCTAGCTAAGCAGAGTCTCTATTGCCTGCATATCCACTGACATTCCTAAATTTTAGCTGAGGCATATTGGGGCTATTTTAGGTAAGAGAGGAATATCTTGTTTTCAACAGAATATAGGAGACATTAATTGCTACTAAGAAATGTCTTTGAGCGTTGTCCATCAGAGGATCCTTATTGTCTGGATGAAACTGATCACAGGACTTCCCGGATGCTGGAGGACCCCTTCACACTGGACAAAGACCCTTATGGGGCATTAGAATCATCCAGAGCAGTTGGTGGTTTCTGGAGCGTCTGCAATGCAGGAGGTTCCTCAGCTAGTTTACTGGAGCATGAAAGACCGTAGAAGGTTGCATTCTGAAAGCTTCAGTTTGGGGTACTGGGTGGAAATCGGGGTGCGGTGCTGGCAACGTCTCTGTGCAGTGTGTCAACTAATGACCCACAGGATGGGAGGACTCTGGATGTCCTGAAGGTGTTTGGGATGTTTGGCAGGGGCCGATGAGAGCTCCATCTGATTAAACACAGTGCGATCATGGTGGACAGTGAAAGCCAAGGTTTCTGTTCAAACTAACGCTCTGTGCCCTGGACTGCAGCTATGAACCCGTAGGTCCAAATACTGACAGGCTCCTGTGGTAGCTAGAGGTTCTTTAAATCAGACATGTCAAACAGAAGACTGGTCAAAGCTCAAACCAACTGTTGACATTTGCTAGAAAATATCACAAGTTAGTGAGCGCTCCATTAGTTTATTATTCTCAGTTTATTCAGATTTTACACTGAAGATGAGGAAGTAAAAAATCTCCCGTGTTATTCCCACTCCCAAAGTCCACCAGAGCGTGTTGTGTCCATGCAAAGGTTGAAGGTCACAAACAGACGTGACGTCAACACGACACGCAGGAATGTTGTGGATGTGGGGATGGAGTGAAGCCCACCGTCGTTTTAGTCACAAAGCAAGAAAACAGGGTGAAAACCAAGGAGCCAGAAAAAATGATTCTGGATTGCAAATAAAACAAAACGAAACAAACTGAGTCTATTCAATCAAAGAAAAACATGAAGGAACTTAATTCAAGTTCAAAAGTAAAAGCAAAACCGTTGGAGATAAAACAGTAAAGATGGCAGAACTAAAATAAAATAAACAGAAGAAAAACTAAAGAAAAGCAGCTGAACAAGCAAGCAGGAATGGATGGAAGCCAGAGAATCCCTGTCTCTCTTTCTGTCCGTCCTCTCCCTTCACCTGCTGGTCCACTTCCTGTCTGTCTGTCTGCCTGTCTTCTTCTGGTCTGTCTACCATTAAACCTGAACTTTAACCTCCTGCAGAGAAAACAAGGAAGAGAGTCTCACCCAAGATGGCTGTCGGTACGAATGGGTCTGCCATCAGGACACAAGAGCAGCAGACAGACAGAGAGAAAGACAAGACAAAGAGACGAGTCAGTGGACCACAGCGCTACTGAGCGTCATGGGTCTGGCTGGTGGCCGAAACGCCAAGGAATTTCAGTAAATTCAGCTGAAAGTTCATCATTTACACCAAATGTGTCATAAAACTGGACCTAATGACGACTCTGCTGCCGTCTGTCAGTATGATGCGTTCACTGACAGTGTGATGCATTCACTGACCATATGTCTTGCTATGAAGATTACCTGGGTAGTAGGAGTTGGGGACGGAGGTGCTGATGGTGTTTGTCTTCAGGGTGAAAGAAGACGGAGACGACATGGCTGCAGAAACAGAGCAGAATTTATCAACACCATGACCCCGCCCATATAATGACTCCGCCTACAGCGTGACCCCGCCCACATAATGACTCCGCCTACATGATGTTGAGATGAACGCTCCAGATCATGTTCCCATCTGTCCACCTGGCATTTTGTCAGATTTATGCCTATTGGACAGTGTGTGTGTGTGTGTGTGTGTGTGTGTGTGTGTGTGTGTGTGTGGACTCACTGCGGCCGTTCAGAGTGTGTGTGTCCACCATGGCTGTGTGTTGGGAGCTGTTCACCATCAGAGTCATTTCCTGTCTGGAGCTCAGTGTTTCCTTCCTCTTCTTGGCCAACTTCCTGCAGATGGAAGTGATAGGGCTGACATGAGTCTCTGTTGGGACCCAGATGGATCCAGATGGATCCAGGTGGATCTAGATGGATTCAGATGGATCCAGGTGGATCTAGATGGATTCAGATGGATCCAGGTGGATCTAGATGGACCACTACCTGAGGACCCATCAGACCAGCCAAAACCAACTGAATCCTTGGAACCACTATCTCTGGACTCCTCCACCAGAGGGAGCTGTTTGGACTTGACGTTCATTAAATATGAGCTGATCAGTAAATAAAAATAAATATTTGACGAAAATCAGCCTAGAACAGTTTGCAGCTTCATTAGAACCAGTAGAGCCAGTAGGACCAGTAGAAACAATTAGGGCCAGTAGAGCCCTTATGGTCCATTTAAGACCCACTGGTCCTAAATGGACCTACTGGTACTAATTTGTTCTACTTATCCAATTAGAATGGTAGAACCAGTTGGATCTAGATGAAATCCAATCAGAATCAGAAAAAAAAGTCAAGCGGAATAGCAGAACTTAATGGTTTTAATGTTATTCTGATCTGGTTCGGTCCAGTTGAATCAGCCGCTTGGATCTTACGGTGGTTTTGTGGGTGTGTTAATGTGTAATGTTCTGGATAAGTGACGGGTAGAACCAGCCTGCGGTTCTGTGTCTGTCATTAACAATCGGGCTTCATGGATTCCCTTTAGCAGAACCAAACCCAGATGGGTTCCAGGTTCTGTGAAATGTTCTGGAGAGCATCAACTCAGTTTGGACTGAACCTGACTGCAGTCTGGTACCCCAAGGAGGGTTCTCCTGTTGGATCTGGTGGACCTCTCCAGGTTCTGGTGGTTCTGATGGACCTGAAGAGGCTGCCTCCCTTTAACTCTGTTCGGTGCTGAAGAACTGCTGCAGAGGAAAGCGTGTTTCCTCACCTCTCCTCGGTCTGCCTCCTCTCTGCTTGTTTCTCTCTTTCTATTCTGAGGAAAGAAAATCCATTTGTCCGATTGCTCACAGAATTTAACCCCGACCTGAGAGCAGATATAGAAATAGCAGAGCGGGCTTTTAAAGGCGCAGCACGGCGTGCGCGCCCTGTCAACATGGAGGACGCTGAAAGAGCCCCCAGGCGAGGCGCTGCCCTCCACCCCCTCATGTCTCACTTGCTCTTCTTCTCTGCTTCAGAGCCCAACACAAAAACAGCAACAACAGCTCTTCGTTTGCTCCTCTCCCAAAACACCAGCAGGCGCATCGGCCTGCTGCCGCGGCTCAGAGACACAATCCACACAAAGACATCTGATAAAACACCAACGCAATGAAGCACAGAGAGGCTCCGACACCTGAGATCAGGCTAAACCCAGCAGGCAGAGCTGAGATCAAGAGGCGGAGCTGAGACCAGGAGGCGGAGCTGAGACCAAGAGGCGGAGCTGGATGGAGCTGTGTGATTGTTTCCCGGGTTGTCCAGACTCACGATTTAGTGGTTTCTCACTTTAGCAGATGCTGATCCCCAGGCAATCACTGAAACCAGAACCAAGACCAGTACCAGAACCTGCAGTCAGAGGCTCGTGAACCAGGAGGCGGAGCTGAGACCAGGAAACAATGGGTCTCCAATGGGTCTAACCTGATCTTGTTGTTACAACCTGGGTCTGGTTCTGGAATGCGCGTCTCTCTATGCTGATGGTTCCTCCGTGTTTCTGCTCAAGCTAGCAAGAAGTCCTTCAGGTCCACATGTGTGCAGTTCTGAACCGGTTCTGATCATGAGACTCCTAAAGCAGCTAGCAGTTCAGAATGAAGCCCACACCTCTGACCTCCAGCAGCTGCATCCTCCTGACCACCAGGAGGCAGTGTTCCCTGCATTCACTGTTGAGGTGCTGCTAACAGCCCCAGGATTTCTGCACATAGACATGAATACGTAGATGCCTCATTGAGCGCTGAGTTCTGCGTTACATCGCCGCCATCTTGTGTGTGGCAGTAGAACGGTCGGAGCTCCCTCAGTCCTGCGCTATCTGGACTTGTTTCAACCGTTTTACAATACAAACTGGATTCACTGGCTTTACCTTTCACAGGTAAGGATGAAAGAGCACAATTACTTGACTTTGCGGCCAGAAATATTTTCTACGTAGCTAAACTGGCCTGAAGTAGCCAGTGATTGTTAGCGTAGCTAACGTTTCCATACTGTTTTCTAATAAGAAACCTCTGCTAGAGGGGAAGTTCATTTAAACCAGGGGTTTTTGCGAGAAAAGTCAGTCAGGATCAGAGCTGAGCTGCTGTTCTTCTGTTTCACAGCTTCACAATGTCGGTATTTAGCTATAAAGATGCTGCAGTCAGAGCCCAACATGATGAAAATACTCTTTCTGAATGTGAAGGAATCAGATATGTATTTTCTGTTAAACCTTTGGATAATTTCCCTTTCATCCTTAGCTTTAGCCTGAGTACCAGGATGTCTCAGAACTCACTGGACTTCTCCCAGTTTGATCAGCAGACTGAACCAGTGGCCAGTGTTCCCAGTATAATATAAATAGATACATTTGTGTTTTACTGCACACTTTTAATCTTTCGCTTTTTGTGTATTTTTAAGAGCAATATCTCTATCTGAATTATTAGTGTATTAAGACAGCCTTTGTACTGAAAGAAAAATTGTCATGTTGGGAGCAACTCACTTGACCCACATGCAAAAACACATACAGGAGAATGAGAATCAGGTAAATACAAGTTTATTTTGGAGCTGAACAATGAATATGTGGAGAGTTTTTTTGCTGTGGAACCACGGGAGCTGGATCGTCTTGGTTCTGGAGGCGAGTGGGATGAGGATGTTCCACCGGGGGAGAGTGGTTGGTTCACTGGAGCTTTGGTTCCTTGTGTCGGTTAGAGGTGTCCGGTCCAGGTTCTGATGATTTGAGGAGTTCGGAGGTCACTGCAGGTAGATGGTGGTAGTATGTTGGAGGGCGGACAGGTAAACGGCAGACTGGAGGATGGAGGAACGGGTATTGACCAGTTATGGATGAACAACCAGAGGAATCTTCTTGAGGTGGTCTTTGGTCACAGGACTGAGGGACTCGGGCAACTCTGTGGGTAACTACCAAGGTCCCACGAGGGCATCAGGCAAACACTCAAGCGGTGGAGATCTGGGTGCCTGCTCCTCTGATGCTCAAGTAGTTGATGTCGATTACATGCAGGTGTTGGTAACCTAAAGAGATTTCAAACGGAGACAAACCAGTTGCAGCAGAAATGTGAGTATTGTGAGGGTTTTCTACCCATGGTTGAAACTGACTCCAGTCAGATGGGTTGGCGGAAGAAAAACATCGGAGGGTGGATTCGAGTTTATCCTTTCTGTTTGGCTGTTTGACTGAGGGTTATAACCAGAAGTTAATGTAACCCTTGCTTCTAGAGATGAATGATTTGCTATGAGGGTAGGACAGGTGAGTACGTATTTCTTTACATCCCTGTGAACTGATGGCCACCAGAAACGACAATTGATTAAGGCTAAGGTGCGACTTGTACCGGGATAAGCAGAGAACTTGGCGGTGTGAATCCAATGGCTGAGACGGGCTCGGACAGAGGGAGGGACGTTTCTGAAGCGTCCACTTCAACAAACTGTTTGTTGGGGTTAGGTTGGATGAGAACCGGAGCGAGTGTAAAGAGACTTGAGACAGAGAAATGCCATGTCAGCTTCAGCTGACCACTTGAAGGGAGTTTTGGTGGATGTCAGAGATGTGAGAGGCAGTGCTGTTTGGCTGTAGTTGCGTATAAAATGTAGGTAAAAATCGGCAAACCCCAGAAATCTCTGTAATTGTTTGTGAGTCTGTGGAATCGGCCAATCCAATACTGCTTGTATCTTTTCTGAAGTAGGCCTTACTTGTCCGTCCTCAAGGATGAAACCCAGGAAAGTTACAGATGGCTGAGGGAACTCGCATTTCTCGGCTTTTACGTAGAGTTTGCTTTCAAGGAGGCATTGTAGAACCAGACAGACGTGTTTCTTGTGTCCTGTGATATTTTTGAATAGATGAGAATATCATCCAAATATACAAACACAAAAACATTAAAGAAATCTCGGAGAACATTATTAATCAGGGCTTGAAAAAATGCTGGGGCATTGGAGAGAGCGAACTGCACGACCAAGTATTCAAAGGAACCTATGTGAGTTGTGAATGCGGTTTTCCACTCATCCCCCTGGCGGATGCGGAGCAGGTGGTAAGCGTTGTGTAAGTCAAGCTTTGAAAAAAACATTTGCGCCATGAACAGGTTCTAATGCTGAAGAAAGAAGAGGTAAGGGATATTTATTCTTAATAGTTATTTGATATAGTCTATAATCAATACAAGGTCTGAAGGAACCATCTTTCTTCCCCACAAAAAAGAATCGCACCCCTAAGGGAGAGGAGGAAGGATGGATGATGCCAGGGAATCCTTGATGTATCCTTCCATTGCCTCATGTTCAGGTCATGAAATGTTATATCGGCGACTCGAAGGTAATGGAGCGCTAGGCAGAAGGTCGATTGTGCAGTCGTAAGGGCGATAGGGTGGAAGTGAGAGAGCCTTTGACTTGCTGAAGACGGGAGCCACATCGTGATAATCAGGGGGAATAAGAGTTAAATCAGGTGGATCAGCCTCCTGATGAATGGCAGGTGATGGATTTGGCGGAGCTGCAGCACGGAGACAAGAAGAGTGACATTCATGTGACCAGGATTTAATGTGCAGCTCAGACCAATTGATGTGGGGATTGTGTTTTTGCAACCCACATAAACCAAGAACTAAGGAAGAGTTAGCTGTGGGGAAAATGTAGAATGAGATCAGTTCCCGATGATTGCTGGAAATAAGTAACTCTAGTGGTTTAGTCATGTGAGTGATTTAACCAAAGATTTACTATCCAAGGCAGTTATGCAGAGAGGAGTCAGGAGTTGAATAGCTTCTAGTGACATCTGCTGTATGAAGGCTGAATCAATGAGACTATGTTCGCACCCCGACTCAATCAACACAGACAGACTGAGGGAATCGTTGTGAAATAGTGTCGCGGGGAGGAGAAGTCGAGGAGAAGCCTTGTCTTTTCTCAACCGGCCTGCTAGCCTCCTCGTTCCTACCAGCGACCCGGGGACAAGTGACGATGAAGTGGTCAGGGGATCCACAATCCAGGCACAAGTGAGAATTTATTCTTTTCCGTCGCTCCTCAGGTGACCACCGGGTTCGACCGGTCTGCATGGGTTTCAGGATGTGACTGAGTCTGTGAAGGAGAGGGCAGTCGAGAAGGAGATGGAGCAGGAGAGAAGGTAACTTTAACTGACGGACTCTTTCTAGTTTCGTCTTTCTCTCTCTAATTTGAATAGCAACTGAGACAAGTTTGTTCAGTGTGCTAATTCATCTTGAAGAGAATTGTTAAGGGCGTGGAAAAACATGCTCCTTAAAATGGGTTCGTTCCACCCGGATGCTGCCGCTTTAACTCTGAAATCCACTGCAAAATCTGTTCCTGTTTGTCAAAAGGTTTCCTGAATTTGATGTCTTGTCTGACTCTTGATTGAATGTCTGCTTCAATTCAGTGAGGAATTCATCAAAGGTGCAGCTAAAACCTGACGGATCTTTAAATCTGGCTTCAGCCCATTTCCGTCAGGTATGAAATTATATAATAAATCTTGGCACCATAATAAGAGAAACTTTGAGGTGATGATTCAAGGCAAGGGTGCATTATAAGAGTTCCACCACAGCGATTTACTTCACCTGAGTATTTTCCTGGGTTTGGTGGACGGACTTTCGAACACACGGAGCGGACTAGAGGAGCCGGAACGGGTTCAGGAGCTGGATCAGGAGCCTGTTGACGGGTCCTTTGTATAAGTTTAGCCAATTCATCCAATCACTGGTTAGTTTCTCTCTGTTGGTTACCCAGAACTTTTAATGCTGATTCATGGGAATGAATAAGAGTGTGTTGTTCAGCTATGGTTCTCCTGAACTGACCCAGTACTTCAGCTGGGTCAGTTTGTTGGCTTGAGTGTTCTGTCATGTTGGGAGCGACTCGCTTGACCCACATGCAAAAACACATACAGGAGAATGAGAATCAGGTAAATACAAGTTTATTTTGGAGCTGAACAATGAATATGTGGAGAGTTTTTTGCTGTGGAATCACGGGAGCTGGATCGTCTTGGTTCTGGAGGTGAGTGGGATGAGGATGTTCATTAAATTATGGAGTCATGTAAATATGTTCCTGAATTAAACACTGTAAAAGTGTGCACCTGTCCATCGCTGTAAAAACTAATTATCAGAATCATTTCTATCAAATGAAAACATTTTGCTCTTTATTCAGAAATCCCCCAAAATAATGAAATAATCACATCAAGATGCTAGAGCTTTCTTTGATTACTAAATATATGAGTGTGTGAGAGAGAATGTGTCAGTGACAGGAATGAACTTAAATACTTTGTAGAACGGCGCTTTGTGAAATTCATTTACTTCTATTAACTTATTACAATATGGCGGACGCTGCGACGTATCGCAGCAACGGAGCGACCCGCTCCATCAGGCGTCTTCGTATTCATGTCTGAGTTTCTGCAGAGCTGTAGCCTCTGACCAATCAAACCCCTGACCTCTGACCCCCACAGAGAATGGCAGGCCGATCATGAGCTGAACTCTGGTTTCCAGGAAGCTGCAGCTGAAAAGCTGTGAAACGTTCTCTGATTTCTGAAGACAGTCGATTTGCGTGTGTGTGTGTGTGTGTGTTCAGGTGTGTGTGTCATGACATCATCAGCAAGGTGTCGGGGATGATTGATTTAACAACACTCAACATGGACACACACCACATGTCAAGGCTAATCTATGCTAATCTAATGAGAGGCAACACAAGCTGTTAGCTTCAAGGAAGGAGACACTCTGGGTGTGTGTGTGTGTGTGCAGCGATGCAGGGTTAATAGAATTAGCTGCTTGTAATAAGCCCCTCTGATCAAATGATCGTTGCTCTCACACACACACACCCACACAATAACAGAAACACACACACAAAGAGAAACACACACACACACACAGAAGTGTCGGCGATGAGAAACATGCTGTCAGTGTCCAGTTAAAGGAAGATGACACCAGCGGTCAGATCTGTTTAAACTGGTTTCTGACAAATGGAAGTCTGGTGGTTCTGATCCGGTTCTGCTGTGGTTCTGATCCATCGTAACGCTGGTCCTCTGATGGACCCAGTTTGTTTCAGAACCAGATTTCGCATCAGAATCCAGCATGGAACAGTGCACCATGAAAACGACCCCTGACCCCTGCAGCTACACTGTAAGTTCTCTCAGCAAATATCCATCATCAGGTTTAAAGATGGAGTCTGATTATTGATCAACACTTGTTCAGCTTTTATTGGTTTTTCATTGATCCAGCTTTTTTATTGGCTGCTGATTTATTTCTTTATCAGTTGAATTAATTTATATTTTAATGAAAATTATAGCTTCTGTAAAACACATCAGGTCTCTGGTAGGGAACAGTTTCAGGCAGGAAACACTCAGGTGTTGTTAGGGTCAAAGGTCAAACAGGTTACTTACAGGTAGTAAGTGTAGGAGTGATAATTTCTTCGTCTGAATGGTGGGGGCGAAGCAGAGGGATGAAATGGAGGGAAAGAAAAAGAAAAACAGAAAAAGGAATAAAGATTAATGTCTGAAAGAAAAAGCAACAGAAGATCAGATGAGTTCAAATATCAGAGGCTTGATTGGCTGGTGGTGGGGGCGGCGATGCCGATTGGCTGGTGATAGTGGTGGGGGCGGGGTTAGGGTTAATGTGTGAAATGGAAACAGTCTGAAAGCAGAGCTAACTTGGATCTGAACAGAAAACCAGAAGCTGAAGGAACAACTTGACCTTGATTTAGTCATCTGGAGCCAGAGGAGTTCCTCTGGGCTCTGTCCTCCACCACAACCAGTTCTCCCAGTCCTTCCAACACCTGAAACCCCTTCCTCCACTGGACACCCCAGATGTTCCCTGATTCACGTCCTCCTTACTCTCACGCTAATCTGCAAACAGCAGAGCTAAGTTTTTAGAGGTACAGCTAGCTTTGAAGACATTTAGTGTACCTAGCTTCGCCTAAATTAATTTGCCAGATAAGTTCCAAAGCGCTAGCTTACTCAGCTGTTTTGTAAACTTTCAGCTGAATAAAGTTCAACATCTATGTTGAAGTTTTAGTTATCGATTGATTACAATTCTTCGAGTGGAGGAACACGGCCCCGGTTTGGGACCAGTCCGGGACCAGGACCGGGACATCCTGTGAAACTGCCTCTCAGCTCCTACAGTGATTCCAGTCAAATGAAAACGATCCTTCATTATTTCTGTTTGACTGTTAGGAACGACTCTGACTGTTAGCAATATCCTTGTTAGCGATATCTCTGTAGCGATATCTCAGGTTTATGAAGCTTTGTGTTTCTGAACACATAATTTCTCCAAACATCCCAAATGGACAGATTTCAAGAGTAAACATCAGCTCTGTGGCTGCAGAGCGTGCCGCAGACTCTTCCTTTCATCATTTTCTCCACTTATCTGTGATGCTTGTTTGCTTGTTGCTGATTTGTTGAAACAGGCGCTCTCAGATAAATCTGCAGCTGTGTGAAGGAGACAAAAGGCCGTTTCCAAAAGCTCGCCATCGACATGACAGAGTCCGCTAACGAGGGCCGGATGTTTTTCATGTCAGGAGAGTCTCCTCGCCCTGCAGCATGCAGCCTCCCGCAGTAATGAGTCTAACCTCCGTTTGGTCACAGAGTGGAAATCAAACCCACCCTGTCAACATTAAAAACCTCATTAGAGACCGAACAAGCGCCTCTCGTTTCTGCGTCTCTGTAGCATCAGGAACACAGATCAGAGCTCGATAGACCCGACAGGCGGACCAGACTCACGTTGTGCCCAAACACACACACACACACACACACACACACACACACACACACACACACACACACACACACACACACGTGTGTTTCTAGCCTGCAGCCATTCAGCTTGAGGAGACCAAGAAAAAAAGAATAAAATGTTCTTTCATCTAAATTTCTCTCTAATCTCCAACGTTCTCCAAAAACTGACGCTTTTCTGTGTGTGTGTGTCCCAGCGGGGCTGTGTGTTTGATGTTGGAGACTAAAGTCAGTCGAGATACAATTTAATGGTGATTAGTGCAATCTGCTTCATTATTCATCCTCTTCCTTACTGTCACCAGAGAGGTGTTCAGTCAGTGGGGGGGGTTTGGTCAGTTAGGGAGGTTTGTCAGTGGGGAGTTCTGTGAGTTAGGGGGTTCTGTCAGTGGGGGGTTCTGTCAGAGGGGGGTTCTGTCAGTGGGGGGTTCTGTGAGTTAGAGGGGCTCTGTCGTGGGGGGGTTCTGTCAATGGGGGTGTCTGTCAGTGGGGGGGTTCTGTGAGTGGGGGATTCTGTGGGTGCGGGGTTCTGTCAGTGAGGAGGGTTCTGTAGCGGTGAGACAGCGGTGGATTTCAATGTGAAACCAGTGACTTGTTAGCATTGCAGCATTGTTGCTAAAGCATTGTGCATTGTTGCACAGTTCATTGGAATTGTGCAGACTCACATTGTACACACACACACCTAAAGACTTACTTGTTTCTCCACATCAGAATCAAACTGGTACTTTGTTATTATTTAGAGCCACTGATGACACAAGACTCCAAACCCAGAAATCACGTTGAAGATTGTCTGTGTGAGTTGGATTCTGACCTTTTCTTCATCAGGAGGATGACTCCCAGGAAGATGATGATGAAGAGGAGGATGCCAGCGATGGACCCAGCGATCTTCACTGTGTGGTCCGTCTGTTTCTCCTGCTCTGGTTCTGGCTTCCTGGTTGCAGTTCCTGAAAACAGTGACTAGGGTTTACTGGCTTCAACTAGTTCATTCCTAAACGACTGACCGACTGCAGAATATGTTTTTGCACTTCTTCTGTCTGTTCATGTTTCTCTATCGTCTATGTTTTCTTGGTTGTGATGGTACATTTGCTGTGGAACTGCTAAACAAGGTCATCATTTTTGTCTATCTCATTTTTTCATCGCATCACTGCGATGCATTCGTGCAAATGCTTGGTTCTGCAGGTTCTTCGTTCTGCTCTGGGTCAGACTCCGGCTCCAACAGGGACGGTTGGATGGACGGGTCTTCCTTTGTTTACATCTTTAATAAACTTTGGAATAAAATGTTTCTCAGCTGGTAGATAATCATATCGCTGCCACCAAACTACGAAAATGGCCAAAGAGGGTGGAGTGTAGTGTGTGACCAGCAGGGGGCGTTTCGTGAAAAGTTTCATTAACATTTGAAAAGACACATTTCTGTGAACACCTCAGACCAAGAGTGATGCCTCAACAACATATTGCAAGTTAAAAGTTCCAATTAGTCAACCATTCAACCAGCTATAACCAGCTATACATTTAGCTACACTTAGCATGACCTTAACTAGCAGTAACCCATTTCCCTTACAAATTAATTATTGGAAATTATTCAACGAGTTCAACTGAGATCACATTTACAAAAATATAAACATTAATTAGCATCAACTAACCAACAGACCAATCGACTAACTAATCAATTGATTAACCAACAAAATAACTAACCAACTTTGACAGAAGTTTAACTTAAGGTCTTTTAGACAGTAAACCCTTTGAGCTGATGCTGCAGCTACTAATCAGTAGGTTAGTAATGATCAACCATGTTAATTAGCTGTGAGGTTCCACAGCTGGAGAACCGGGCCGGTTCTGGTGGAACCATCACATTTGAAACAAAGAGTTGCTTTCCTCTTAGATTCCAAGGTCAGAGGAGATCCTTGGTTTGATCACACGCACAGTAACACACACAGTAACTCTCTGTTCCTCATTGCTGCTGTTTCAGTTTAAATGTTATCAAAATTCTTTGAAGACAGAATTTATCTCAGCTTCTGTGTGTGTGAACAGGTGGAAGCACACACACTGATCCAAATTACATTTAAATATTTACTAGCCTGAAGGTGGAAACTTTCCACTGACAGCAACACATCATTTAGTCACTGCACTCTAACACACACACACACACACACGTTTGCGCGGCTATCTTTGCGGGGACTTTCCATTGACTTCCATTCATTTCTACAGCCTTACCCTTATCCTACCCCTATCCCCTCATACCTAACCCTAACCAAAGCTCAATTCACACCTTAGTCCTAAATCTGACCCCTGACCTAAAAACAACATTTCCCCTTGTGGGGACCAGGCTTCAGTCCCCACAAGAAGCAGTGGGTCCCCACAACGTAGTGTCAGGAAAACAGTCCCCACAAGGTCTTAGAAACAAACGCTAAGAGAAACACACACACGCGCGCACACAGCCAGGTCCAGATTGAGATGTGCCAGATGTCAGTAAACGCCATTCAGGTTTTCTGGCACATTGAGCGTCAGAAAGCAGTAGACTCTTCATCATTCTGTTGGAACCTTTTAGAACCTGCGATGCTGCGGTTCTGTTAAAACCTGTTGGGACCTGCTGGGGTCCTGGTTGGGGACCTTACGAGGCCCGGGGGCACCCTCTGCCTTCTGACACTGGGGGAACCGGACCCACCGATCTGAGATACTTGGAGAACATAAGACTGAGTGGAACCAGAGCCGTGTGGAGAACGTGGAGTCGTGTGTTCCTCTGACCTGTCAGCTGCTTGTCGCCCGCCGCCGGGGCCACGCCAACGTACGGCGTGGTGAGCTGGGTGGCGATTATGGCGGCTGTTGGTCCAGGAAGGCATGCAGAAACGGGACAGAGACAGAGAGACGGCTGAAGCAGAGACATCAGCGTGGGACTCCGGCTGTCCTGAAGGAGGTCATCTAGAGAAACGGCTCAGTTCTACCTGCGGAACGCCAAACCAAAACCCTCTGTGACAAAGCAGAACCTCCTTCAGGAGAACCAGGAGCCTTTCAGTTCAACAGGAAGAGGTTTAGTTCAGGAAAGACACCTGGAAGAGAAGCTCGTTAATCAGCCAATCAGTGCTCAGACATTAGTAATCAATCATTCAGCCAGAAGCAGAGGTTGGACTCCAACAGGTGCCTTCACCTGTTCAAGACATCAGGAGGAACCTGGGATCAGACCAGGATCCCCTGATTCTATCGAGCCTCCTGAGTGGCTCTGACTGACTCACAGGAAGTTCCATCCAGCTGCAGCTGATTGCTGTTAATCTGGATTATTGGGTGTAATGTCCTGGTAATCCAGACCTCCTCTTGCTCTGCACCATATCAGAATGGTTCTACTCTCTGATCTGATCAGAAAGTTTCAGCTTCATGTTTCTAAACCAGTCTGGGGTTTGAAACGAACCGGAGCATCTGCTGATGGACTGTTAGTCCATAGGGAGACTATGTTGGCTGCTGCAGCAGGCCTGATGGGAGCCACTGAGCCAAGCAGCAGCTACTGTGGTTCCCCAGCAGAACTGCTGGTGTTGGTTCGTTGGCTCAAGTGGTCACGCTAATGTTCACTGGGAGGTGAAGCTAAAGCTAACCACAGAGCTCAGACTCGTCGAACTTTGCCCAGTAACCAGTGCTTGCTTCTTTTGCTGTTATTTTTATTTTGTCTTTGCCTTTCTGGCCTCTAAGTTACATAAAACAGCTCTACAACAGTCTAATGTGCTCTCTTCTTCAAGCTAACAGAAGCTAAGCTAACTGTGGCTAAGGCTACATACAGCTTTTCCTGCATTGGTAGTCTTAGTGAACTGCTGATGCTCATAAATAATTTATATTTGTGTCTTGGACTGAAAACATTTAAGCAGAAAGGGTTAGGGTTAAATTCTTTAAATTCATTAAATTCTTCATTCCAAATTATTAAACTGTTGATGACTTCAATAATTCAATAATAAATAAACAGAATAAGAATCAATTCCTCACATTGCTACTTTCTATTTATGTCAAAAATGATTAACATTAAGTTCTGTGTTTGAACTTGATTAAAACTTTTCTCCAATACATTTTATTATTTAAAGTAAATAAATTGTTAATTAATTCTTGTATATTGGAGAGAGTTTGTGTTTATTCCCTTCGTGTTATTTTAATTTCTCAACCTCATTGGGAAAAATTTACAGATAATTAATGAGACTAAACTGCCTGGCAATCATCATCCTGGTGATCACGTATCTCAGCCATTTTCATCTAAATTATTAGTTTTACTCATACTTTCCCTCAGCAGTTATGAATAACCAAACCAGAGTCCTTCAGTTGTTGGACGTCCCACCGTCCCCCAACCCGTCCTCAGTCTGACCCCCAACCCGTCCTCAGTCCGACCCCCAACCCGTCCTCAGTCCGACCCCCAGTCTGTCCCTTCATTCGTCCCCGTCTGTTTCTATAGGAACCGGGTCTAGTGGTTTACCTCCCTGCAGTAAATGAAAATACAGAAACTCGTTGACAACAACCCTTCTGGAATGACTCAGAAAAGTATTTGTAGTATAAATGGGAACAATCAGTTTTGAAAAACGGGAAAAACCTTTTAACAGAACATTTTGTTTGAAGTCTATTAATAATATTCCTGAAATATTCTGGAACAATTATTGCAAAACAAATGGGAATCAATGAAGCTAAAGTTTCTGGAATAACTGGGCACTCCTTTAGAAACACATCTGGAAGAAATATTGTTATTTCTACATGGTCTGGGACCAGTGCGGCTGAGAGGAGCCTCCATCTTACCTTTGGTGGCAACTCTCACACAGTCGATCTTTGTCTCCTGGTGGAGAGAGAAACAAATTAGTTTCCTGTCAACACAACTGCAGACTTATGAGCTGTCACATCTGGCTGCATCCTGCAGGAACACACACACACATGCACACACACACGTTTGCGCGGCTATCTTTGCACAGCCTAAACCTTACCCTTATCCTACCCCTACCCATTACATACCTAACCCTCACCCGAACCAAAACTCAATTCACACCTTAGTCCTAAATCTGACCCCTGACCCAAAAACAGCGTTTCCCCTTGTGGGGACCAGGCTTCGGTCCCCACAAGGGGCAGCAGGTCCCCACAACGTAGTGTCAGGAAAACGGTCCCCACAAGGTATTAGAAACAAACACAAACACCGCCCCCTCCCCCCAACACTCACACACAGAGACAGAAAGACTCACGGACTCATCGTAAACAGAGCAGGCAGAAGGCAAATGGCTGTGGATCAGTGCCTCTGGTGGCATTTAACAATCCTCACACACACACACACACACACACAGAGTGAGGCTGGCTTGGTGAAAGGCGAGAGAGAACATCTTGCATGTTTCTGGTTTTAACAAACAAGCGACAAATTAACCACAAGAGCTCATGAATATTCATGCTCTCACACACACACACACACACACACACATGTCTGTGTGTGGTGACAGTAAAAAGCTCTACTACGCCTGCATTATTCAACACACACACCAATTAAAGCTCTGAGCATCAATAATGAAACTAACACACTCTGATCTGTGTGTGTGTGAAAATGAGCAGTTATCCTTTAATTGCAGCAATATGTGAGCTGAGACACACACACACACACACACACACTGAGTTCTGTGTTCCTGGCTCTGGCAGCAGGATCAGGAAGTGAATGTGAAGCTTTGAAGGAACAAATATTGCCCATCATGCTGCTGCTGCACAGAGGCATGCTGGGAAATCCTGGCCTCTGACCCCTTTCTGCAGACCACAGAGACGCCTGCGTCCCTTCATGCATCCTCCTGGAGGGACGCCTCCATATAACCAGTGTACCCAGTGTGACCAGTGGACTCACCCCGTTAGCCGTGCTCACAGCCTGGTAGTAGACGCCGTAGCTCTTGTGCGGCAGCAGCGGCGCGTTCCAATAACCGCCGTAGGTTCTGTTGTCTCCTGTCCAACACACAGGCAGCGGGTTAACCAACCCGTCCCACACACTGTTCACCTGGTAAAGGCTACAACCAGCTCTAGGAACTACACCACAGCGACCTCTGACCTCCTACTTGTTGCTACAGGTTACCTTAAAGAAGCCCAAACAGAAACATGCAGGTTTAACCTGATAACTGGTTAACAGCTCCTGTTCAACAACTACACAAGAGTAGCCTAGCTAGCTAACTAGCCTGGTTAGCCAGCTAGCCTTGTTAGCAGGGTAGCCTAGTTAACTAACCAACGCAGAAGGCCGTGGGGCTCCTCAGGTCGGTCATGGGCAGCTCAGCGCTGAAGTAGTACTGGGAGTTCAGCAGGGAGGCGTTCTGGAAATGGATGGGAACCGGGTAGCAGCGCAGGATCTCTGCAGTTCCTCTCTTCAGCCTCCGGGGGCGCTCCTCCTCCACCACCACCTGGTACTTACTGCCGACAGCCGGGGACACACGGGGTTATGAGTCTGCAGCAAAACCTCAGAAACATAACTTGGTGTTAACCAGCTGGTCAGGAAAGTAAACTGTTGGTCAGTCAGTCAGCTAGTTAGTTAACAACCAGTCTAAAAACAAAACAATCCAGTCACTTATTTTCTTGACAATTAAGGCATAATGAAATACTATCAATAATAATGAACACCATTTATTGTCAATATTCCCTTGAACGCACCGCGCTCGGCGCCCCGACTGCGCCTGTGTCCTGAGGGATGCTGGGAACAATAGTTGTGTTTCATACGTCAACACATGCTGCTCTAACAAGCTCTCAGGGTGTAGGACTGCAGCATTGTCACATTTCCTGCTGGACAGGAAATGCATGGAGGCCAGGAAGACGTGCGTGCTCCTCCGTGCGCTGCGTCTCTCATTGTTGAGAGGACCTGAGCCCATCTCTACTTCCCTCCAGAGGCGGAGCCAGAGACATCTGATAGGCCCCCATTGACTGACATGGAGCACCAGGTCATTCCGATAAAGTGCTTTCTCTCTAGACTTTCTCTTTAGGCTTTCTCTCTAGGCCAGGGGTAGGCAACTCCAGGCCTCGAGAGCCGGTTTCCTGCAACTCTTAGGCGTCTCCCTGGTCCAACAGCTGATTCAAATGGCTGAATCACCTCCTAAATGCTGTCAAGTTCTCCAGAGTTCTGCTAATGACCCCTTTATTTAACTCAGGGGTGTTGAAGTAGAAACACATCTAAAAGTTGCAGGAGACCCTCGAGGCGTGGAGTTGCCCACCCCTGCTCTAGGCCTTCTCTCTAGGCTTTCTCTCTGGGCCTAAAGTGAGAAAGCCTAGAGAGAATGTCTCTCTAGGCTTTCTCTAAGTGCTGCAGGCTCAATGCGCCAGAAGCCCCATGATGTAAATAGTTCTGGTTCGATCTAGAGCAGATTTTGGGTCGGGATACGGATCTAAGTTCTAGCCAAAAATGCATCTTTAAATGTAACGAAGCATTTGCAGATTTAGCCATCATCCGAGATGAAGAGCCAGCCAGTTCTAAATACCAACTTGTTCAATTGGTTCCAGTACCATCAAGAACCTTAGATTATCAGAAAGACTTGATCTTAATTGTCTTAAATATATTGAAGTGTTCAAAGAATAGGTTTAAATATCCAAAAAAATTATTTAATACTGTTGTGTTCGATCTACTCTACACACACACACACACACACACACGCACACACACACACATTCTCATCTGTGGCCTCTCACTCCGCCACGACTTCCTTCTCTCTTTCCTCCCACTCTTGTCTCTTTATCTCCTTTCTTCTTTGACAAACCATCTCACACTCCTCCATGCTCGCAGTGTGTGTGTGTGACAGTAATCTGATTACAGCTGCAGGTCGCCCGCGGCAACACCTTTTGTCCTGCGATGTGAAGCTGCGCTGTCGGAGCTCAAAGCAGTTAAATTTAAACACGACAACATGAAGCACCGAGTCAATTACCACGGCAACACACACAGTGGAGTACCCCCCCCCCCGCCGCCAGTGTTCTGCAGCTCAGAGGAATGAGGCGGTTCCATTCGAACCCGACCCAGTTCCGAACTGGCCCCACCCACCGCTTCCATGGTAACAACTTGCAGGACGACTGCAGGTGTGAGGGTGGGCGGCGTGCCCAGGGCTACCTGACGGGGGCGCCGCGGCTCTGAGCGGGCTTCAGCAGGACGGTGACGGACGAGTCGGTCTGGTTGAGGGGAGACTCCTGGTCATAGGGTGGCATCAGGGGGGCTGGGGGTAAATAACAAGGGGGGTTAGCGACAGGGGCAGCTTCACCAGAACAAACCAAAGCCGACTGACCGGAGATCCTGGTGGTGAACTGGGTGATGACTGGGGGCCCAAAGCCCTTGATGGTAGAAGCTCTTATTGTGAAGGAGTAGGTGGAGCCTGGTGACAGCCCCGAGAACACGTGGCTCGTCTCATTGGCCGCCTTCAGCACCTTGCCGCTCTGATTGGACAGGTCGAACTCCGTGTCAAAGGAGCTCAGAGCTTTGTAGGTGATCTGCGGAGAGAGAGAGAGTGAGCGCCCAGCGGCCGCACCACGGCATTGTGGGTAAAGCGTTTGCTCTGACCTCATAGTGGCGGATCAGGCCGTAGGCGTGCTGCGGCTCCCTCCAGCTCAGCCCAATCTGCTGCTCATAGCTGCGGCCCAGGATAGAGTCCACAGGGACCGCACCAGGCACTGCAACCAGAACCACACACCGGGTCACCGGAACTGGGTCAGACCCACCTAGACCCACTCAGACCCACTCAGACCCACCTAGACCCACCCAGACCCATTCAGACCCACCAAGACCCACCCAGACCCACTCAGACCCACCAAGACCCATTCAGACCCACTCAGACCCACCAAGACCCACCAAGACCCACTCAGACCCACCAAGACCCATTCAGACCCACTCAGACCCACCCAGACCCACCAGACCCACCAAGACCCATTCAGACCCACTCAGACCCACCCAGACCCACCTAGACCCACTCAGACCCACCAAGACCCATTCAGACCCACTCAGACCCACCCAGACCCACCAAGACCCACTCAGACCCACCCAGACCCACCAAGACCCACTCAGACCCACCCAGACCCACCAAGACCCACTCAGCATCGTACCATCCTGGTCCGTCAGCACCAGCAGCTCCTCGCTCTCCTTGTGTCCCTCTTGGTTGCTCAGCAACAGCTTCAGGCTGACGTTGGTGAACGGCGGAAGGTTACGCACGGTGTGCTGCGGCTGCGCGCTCATGGTGTCCGACACCACCTCCTCCCCCACCTGCTCCTCTGCCTCCCTGCAGGACACAGAGGCTGAGCTCCACCTGCTGGCCCCGCCCATTCACTGGCCCCGCCCACTGCTATCACCCTGCTTACCTGGTGGCTCCTGCAGGCCGGTAGCGGTACTGCACCGTCAAATTGTAGCGGTGGCAGCGCGTCACGTTGTATCCGAACGGCTGCCATCGGACCGTCACCTGTTTGGATTGAACATCTGCCACCAGGAGGCGCCGCGGGCCGTGCATCGGATCTGACAAACACACCAGGCAACGATGAGACATCGTTGGCATCGTTGGAAACCCTAACCCTAACCCGAACCCTCCAGGCTTTACCACTCCAGACTTACTGCCCCAGTGGTCTCAACCTCTGGGCTCAGCCAGTTTTCTGTGGTTCCTCTGCTGAGCTTCTGTGACCCATCTGGACGGTCCAACAGGTCAACTCTATTAACGGGTCCAACCATCCTCTCACTGGACCAGAACCATGTGGAGGGAACCGCTGTGTTCTGGTAATCCCAGACCTCCAGAACTTTTAACTTCATCTGAGATGGCGATTAAAGAAGCGCACTGAGCGCGCTCAGACACACACCTAGACACACACAGCAGCCAATCTGAGTTCAGTATTTCTGTGTTTCTGGATGACAGACAGAGATCCACTCAAAGGAGGAATGATGGATGAAAGCAGCTCAGAGCAATTTCTCCTGACAAAAACTGCCTCCCTGTCAGTGTGTGTGTGTGTGTGTGTGTGTGGTGCATTCAGAACAATACCTTTCCTGTTCTCTCTTACCTTTCATCTGTGTGTGGTCGATGAAGGCTGCTCACGAACGTCTTGTTATTGAGCTGTGGCTGCGCACACACTCACACACGCAGACAAACTAACACACACACACACACACGCACGCACCCCCCCCCCACACACACCCACACACCTACACACACACACACACACTCTGAGGCTGTTAGTGCAGCACAATCACAGCACTTGTGAGCTTCTTCTCGATTGTGGGATGAAAGATGGACAGAGAGCTAAAACGCTGCTGCATGTCGAGCACACACACCGTCACACACATACCAACATCGCCACGGCAACAATTGGGGTTGGGGTTCAAGGAGAGAAGGAGGGGCTGAGGTGGATCCCATTACCCATAATCCCAAGGGGGCAGAAAAAACTGCCTCATGAAATCCTTCAATTCCTGAAGAACAAATGTTTCTGAGTGACAGTTGGACACGTCTCTGATGGACACGTCTCTGTCCAGCAGCATTTCTAGCAGCCACTTGTTGTGTTGGAACTAATGGAACCAAATGGGGTTTTGTTCCAACTCCATATTTAAGGAACCGAGTCTGTGGGTCCAAACAGGTCGGCAGGAAACTCGGTCTGGACCCGTCTTCAGGTCCGCCTGAGGAACTGTTTGTAGAAACAGAGTATTTGGTTCCGATGGAGGTTATGCAGAGCGGTTCCTGTCCACTGTCGCCATGTGCTTGCTCAGGCGGCGGGAGCTACTGCCTGATGCAATCAGCTGGGTCCAACCAAAGATCTGGACTGGAATCGGTCGGAGCGGGTTCCTCTGGAACAACAGCTGTTCAGGTTCTGTAGCGGCTCGGACCTCCAGAGTGTTGCTGCTAAATGACTTGAGGTCTGATGACCCCTGCTGCACCATGTGACCCGCCTTCCTCCTCCTCCTCCTCCTCCAGTCTGACTGTTGGAAAGTCGCCGCCTCGCTGCCTGACCTTTTCAGCCAACGCCGCCCTGACTGATTGAAACAGATTTCCTACATGACTCTGGCATTCAGCCACTGGGACACACACACCTTTACACACACACACACACACACAGAGCAGCGGCTCTGAATGATATTTCCGCCCTCAGTCTCAGAACTCCTGCTTCTCTAACATTTACTGTGATAAGGACAGGTAGCAGTGGCAGCGCCCCCTGCAGGCAGCGCCCCCAGCAGAAGATGCATTCAGGCACTTCCTGTAAATATGAGGACCTGTTGGATGAAGGTCAGAGGACAGAACGCTGGTGTTGGTCATTTGTGGTCCACCGCCAACATGCTGTTATGACCTCTCTGAGTCACCGTACTCACATTCTGTAGATCTGCGTTCCTTCAGAAACTAACTGACTAACTTCTACGCTGTAATATCACAAAGTTCAATTCATTCTAATACAACAAACACCAACCCAGTCTGATCCGGTTCAGAACTGGAATCCAACCTGCACATCACTGCAGGTTGGATTCACCGTTTGTCGTCGTCGTGTGGCGTTTGTCGCCGCGGCGAACAGAGCGTGAAAATGTGAGGTGGGAAAAGCCCGGATGGAGGGAAGTGAAATATTGATGGTGTTTTCCTGAGAGCCTGCAGACAAACGGACCGTCGCTCTTTAATGGATGTTAACAGAACCGGGCTGGATCTCAGCACTCAGCGCTCCGCTGGGCCTTCTGGTTCTGGCCAGGTTCTGAAGCCACGAGTTGGGCTGGTTCCGACCTCGGCTCCAGAACCTTCGCCAAGTTTATCTCAGGAACGTCTCTGGTTGGTCACATCAGCAAGAATCACTTGTACCAGACTTTAGGTTCTGCAGGTTCTGGTACCACCACACCATCCAGCTGCTGGTCCAATCAGAACCTTGGGATTAATGGGCCGGTCCAGAGAATCTGGCACCAAACTGCTCTCTACGGATCGCCGCAAGGAACCCGACAGATGCTGCAGAACATCTGCAACAGAACCACCAGCATCAAACATTTACTTTCCAGAACTGATTTATAACAAACCATGTGGTCCAGAACCACCGGGTCAGGGTGGTCCAATGTACTGCTACAAGTCTGGTTCTGGAGCAGAGGTCCAAACTCTGGATATGTTCTACAGAACCAGAAGAATGGACCCTAAAGTTCCTCATTTCAGGTTCTTCCTGAAATTAGGTTCTGGTCCCAGGACCGGTTCTTCTCTGGTTTCATCCAGCAGATGTTTGGACCTCCTGGTGTGAGGCTCTGCAGGAAGATCCGGGTCGGGGAATCAGTGAAGATTTGATTTGGGTGTAAAAGTTCTTCTGGGACCCAGTCGGGTCTGGCTGGATCAGTGGAGGATTTGAAGGTTCTGGATCAGAACCGAGCCAGAGGTTGGTGGCAGCAGATGTTTGTGTCACCAAGTCGAGACGCCTGACTGAGCGCCGCGTCCTAAAGCGGGTATGATGGGAACGCTCATTCATTATTAAACACACACACACACACACACACACACACACACACACACACACAGCTCCATAATTCATCTCCAGTCAGATGAATAAATAAAAGCAGCTGAAGACACAGATGAGTTTTATCAGAGCGAACATGATCGCTCAGAAGCTCACCGAGAGCATGAGCTGCCAATCACACACACACACACACACATCTTTTCATGTTCCCTGCTGTTCTCTCTGAGGAGCGTTTGTTTTTATCAGCTGACAGCTCAGACGGGTGGAGAACACCAACCTGTTGGAGAACCTCCACCTGCACCAGGCAGAGCAGAACCAGAACTTGTCTCACTAAATACCCAGAACTTCCTCATTACACGGTTGTGCAGGCCCAATCAGAACCGGTCCAACATGTCCGACCCAATCAGAACCGGTCCCTGGCCTTCAGGCTGCAGCTAACAGTTGTTATGGTAACCAATGAATTTTGGTTGATTGCTCTGATTGAGTGAATAAACATTCTGCAGGTTTTTCATTCAACAACTTCCATCCATTTTTTGCAAAATGGGAAATAAATTAAAGATGCAAATGAAGAGAATTTAATTAATTTTAAAAATCATAAACATTAAATGCAGTAATCACATTCCTGACCAGGTTTGAGTCATAACTGCTTCAAGATCTTGTAGTTTTTAGCTTCATTAATGCTCTGAGCGTCTTGTTCTTTCAGTAGAAACTTTTTATAATCTCCACTTAATGATTTATCAGTGACTAACTTAGTTCATGAGATCAATTCATCAGGTTTGTGTGATCGATCATTTCAGCCCTTAGAGCTCATCTTCATCATAGAAACCACAGACGGATCAACCCGATCAGACCAATCAGTCGGTCATTAAATCCATCAGAACCAGCAGAACCTCGGTCAAGTTTCATCTCCAAACCGTCAGCAGATATGCTGACCCGAACGCATCATCTTCCCAGAACCAGTGCAGAACCTGAGAGCGGACCTGCAGCGAGGAATTGAATAATAAATCAATAACTGAATTGATTGTGATGTTGAGTGAACCTGGAGGGGAAAGCAGCATCTAGAAACTGATGATAATTATTATTGTTAGAAGTGAAGTTATTGGCGGGTCCTTTTGTTCTGCTCATACATATCAGAGTAATTACTCCATAAACATCTTTCACTCTCAATCTATTTTTAATAAGCTGTAAATATTCATTATTTATGGAAGCTAAATATTTTATAACTGAGTGTGTTATCAGTGACACGAAAATAAACGGAAGATAAAACCTCCAACAGAACCAAACCCAGATAATAACAATAATAATAATAATAATAAACATAAATCATAAATAAGAGGGAAGAACCTCCAAAGTTCTGCAGCTGCTGCACCTGTTTAATTAGCTAGCTAATTGCTAATCACATCCTGTTTGTTGTTTGCACACATTAAATCAGTGTGTGTGCGTGTGTGTGTGTTGTGTGTTCACCCAGCCAGTACGCAACAGCTATGAGAACTAATGAGCGGAGCACTAATGAAGCAGGCTGTCTTAACGAGCTCACCGTTGGCCATTAGCTGCCTGATGAGTTAGCTTAGCATTAATGGTCCAACACTGACCTCCTGAAGAGACGAGGCGGCTTGCAGACGAGCCATCCATCAGGTACCACTGGATTCACTCACCTGCACATTTGGTCCTGGCTCTGAGCGGCGGCCCGGGGTTTCCCGTCCCTCCTTTCAGGGGCCTGGTCAGCAGAACGCTGATCTCGTATTCTGTGTCTGGGTCCAGGTGTCCGATCTTGTGGGTGGGCTTGTCGACAGGCGTGGTGTCAATCAGCATGCCCGCCGTCGTACGGTACTCCACCTGGCAACCAGGACAACATTACAACCCGGCAGCTACACAGAGCAACCTGTTCCCCTCCTGGCCTGTGGGGGCGCTGCACCAAGAACCTCTGAAGACACTGAGAGCAACTTCCTGCTTCACCAGATGGAAACAAGATGGAGGCGTCAGATTTTAGTGTTGGAGGATTTCTCTTTAAGCTAAAAACCAGGAGCAATTTCTGCTGCTAGCGCTAGGCTAGCATGTTAGCTTTGGCTGTATTTACCCAGAATGCCCTGCGCTGTAGTCCACTTCCTGCTTTTGGAGCGGTCTCTGGGCCGCTTGTCGTTCACATTCAAGCTGAGCACAGACCGTGGTTGGGAGGACCAGAGGTCAGAGGTCAATTAGTGTTCACACCTTAACAACCAAACCGGACTTTGACTAGGAAAATGGACTGGAATCGAGTTAAAGCGGACTACAGCAGGTTTGAAGAAGATCTGGTGAGAAGGCATTATTACACCATGTTCCAAATTATTATGCAACTGATATTTTCTCAGATTTTCTTAAATGGTCAAATGATGGTCAGTTTAATTTACAAGTCATGAACTATTACACTATTAAATCAGATTTTACTGAACAAAGCTCCCATCAGAGCAGGATTTCTTCAAAAATAAAAACTCAAAGTGCTCTGTTCCAAATTATTATGCACAACAGATTTTCTAAACATTTTATGGATTATAAAGATCTGCAAACGGTTATTTGAATGTGCAGCTTTAAGTGTCACATGTATTAAAATCAAAATTTGTTTCAATCAAAAACATCATAACAGTTACATGTTAACTTTGGACCTTCTCTGGTTTCACTGCACAATTCTTGATCCATTGAACTTGTGAGTTTCTGGAAAGTTTCTGCTTGAATTTCTTTACAGGATATCAGAAAACCTTCCCAGAGCTGTTTGACATGAACTGCATTAACCCTCAGATCTTCTGCTGGAGGAAACGCCAAAGTTTCTCAGTAGGGTCAGAGGTCAGAGGAGGATGGTGACACACCATGAGTTTCTCCCCTTTCATGCACCATCAGCCTCTGGAGGATCCTCCACCTTGAGGCTCCAGCAGCTGCAATAACTATTTGTTAGGACATTTTAGCAGCTGCTCTCTTTAATCCCAGGAATCTAACAGAAACTTTCCTCATTATGTTTATCTGTACAAACCATCTTTGTTCTGAATCAGACACAGATCTCTCCACAGCACGAAGATAACGCTTCAGTTTCCATTAAATATCGAATGTTTTCATACGGCACTGCACTATCTGATGGTTTTCATCAGCAGAGATCTTTTCTCTTTCCCATAGATTGAAACCTGTGGCCTGCTGAATAATGTGGAACATCCTTCTGCAGTAGATTTCCTTTAATTGGATCTGAACTGATCAACCAGCTCTCTGAAATTAATTAGTGATTCAAAGATCCTTAAGACACAAAACCATCTGTAAACTAATATCACAACAAAACTTTAATCTTTATGACACTTTAATCCAGTTTGCATAATAATTTGGAACACGGTGTGACGGCTGGAAGGCTACATCGAAGCTCAAGAGCTTTGATATGCAACCAGAACGTCTTGAGAACCGTCTCAAATATTTCTAGAATCTCGTTAGCTGATGTTTACAGGAGTTCAGTGCCATAAGGGGTGGATGCATCCAGAACCAAACAACCATGGGAACATTTTCTGAGATCTTCCACAATCTTACTGGTTCTACTCCTCAAACACACCAGAACCTCGGTAGAGTCCAGTGAAACCAGGAAGGGCGAAGACCAGGCTCCTGCGTTGGACCTGCATGACGTTGCCAGTAGCTTGCAGGAACTCTCTTGAAGGTTATTGGACTCCATCTGGGCCTTACATGAGGAACCACCGGCCCTTCAGACCAAGCAGACCTCCGGAAAACCACAGTACGTCAGCAGAGAGCCGGAGAACCTCCTGACCCATCCCTAAGGGGTCCAGAACCTAAGTTGATGACTAGAACCCCCCTCAGACCTCTGGACCTTCCCGGCCCGCCACCCACAGACCACCACAACCAATGGTGAGTGACAGACCAGAACTCACCTCTCTGTCGATGATGGGTCCATCTCCGTTGATGGAGTTGGCGTTGAGTTGGATCCAAAGGTAGGTGGCGCCGACCGCAGTGAGCTGAGGTGGGGCAATTGGTACCGGTGGTTCTGGGGGAGCGGGAAATCCAGGATCAGTCCAACACACACACTCACACTCCACAGGGTCCCTGGCTTCTTAGCGAGGGGGGAAAAGTTAACGAGTTAATTAATATTCGTGACCTTCGGCGAATCACAGCAGACCTGGATTCTATTACCCAGAATCCTCAGAGGAGCTGCTCCACTTCCTCCTAACCCAGTTCGAAGACATACACACACGGAAACACGTAGGTCTCCTACATTCAGGTTTAATCCCTTAAAACAGTCAGACAGGTAAAAGCATCCAGCAGCCAATCAGAGGTCAGGACTCACGTTTAACTGTGAGGTCAGCATAGGAGGACACGCCCACGCCTCGATCTGATTGGATGATGCAGCGGTAGCGTCCCGAGTCGCCTTTGGTCGTGTTCTTGACGTCGAAGCTCGCCACGTAACGCCTGGAGTTCACCGGCCTGGTCTCCTTGGCAATGGCCTGCCGACCCCCCATACCCTGCGACCCGGAGACTGGTGGTGAGAAAGGAAGGGGGCGTTGCCAGACCATCGCTGCAGGAAACTCACCTGCAGGTAGAGCAGCAGGTGGTGCTGCGGCTGGCCGTTCACCGTGCATTGGAAGGAGGCCGTCTGGCCGGCGTTCACCTCCACCGCCTTAAGGTGCAGCGGGTGGGGTGTGCTCACTGCACAGGGAGGTCAGAGGTCAAACACTGAGCCAGCAACACAGAGCAGACACACCTGGAATCACATGGGATGACTGCCTCTGACACACACTGATATACACATGTTTGTGTGGCTATCTTTGTGGGGACTTTTTATTGACTTCCATTTATTTCTACAGTCTTAACTGTCATCCTAACCAAAACTCAATTCACACCTTAAATCTGACCCCTGACCCAAAAACAGCGTTTCCCCTTGTGGGGACCAGGCTTCAGTCCCCACAAGGAGCAGTGGGTCCCCACAATGTAGCATGTGTCAGGAAGGTCCCCACAAGGTATTAGAAACAAACGCGCACGCACACACACACACATCAAAAACAGGGCAGCATCTAAACTGCGGCTGGCTGGATGAGCAGTGAGATAAACAGACGCATGGATCAAAGTCCATGCTAATCAATTTATATTTTAATGAGCTCCCCTGCCTACACTCACACACACAACGATACACACACACACACACACATTTTGACCTTGTTTTTAAGAAGCCAGTAGAACTTTTAACATTATTATCCGATTAGGTACCCAAACCTCGTTAATCAATTAGAGACCTGCTCTGGTAAGGGGCGGAGCTTGCTGTCATTTTGTGTGTGTGCGCGTTTGTGTGTATGCTTACAACACTGGTGTCCCTGCAGAGTGATGTCTCTGATGGCCAAGACTCCTCTCTGCCCGGTGCTGACTGCCTCAAACAGAACCTGGAAGAAACCAGAGGAAAGTTGGGACTCGGTAGAACCAGCTGGAGTCAATTTGATGAATTTTATGGCTAATGAAATGCAGCTACAGCGGTTAAGGCACAGACTAATTTTCTAGTTGCATACTTAACGTAAAGTGACAATTATTAAACCATTATGGACTACAAATTGCAAATAACTGCTTAATTAACCTCTGTTCTACAGTGAGGTGTTAGCGCTAAGCTAATATATATTCCTATGGGCCCCATGTGGGAACCTCAGGAACATTTTCCATATTATTAATGTCCAGTGTGCAGTTAGCGCGACTCCAGGTCAGTTCAGGTTCCCTGCTGAGAAATCCATCGTACCTAGCACAGAGCTGGAGGCACCACGTCTCACAGCAGCTAACAACTCATTATGACGCATCTCTTCTTCCTCGTAACGGTTTTATTGTAATAATAATAATGATGACAATACATTTTTTCTGAAGGCAGGGGTGCCTTTCAAAACTCTTTAAATCAAGAAACAAACTATAAACAATAAAAGGCAACAGATCAACAGATTTTTTCCTTTTATTTATGTAACTTTATTGTAGATTGAAAACCTGATAGAATTGAGACTGTTGGACATTTGGACAGAGACGCTCTAGTTAAGCTCAGTGTCCAGGTCATCACTCCTCCACCACTGTGCCATCCAGCAGGACGTCCTGATCCACTGTCCAGACGCTTCCACTGGTTTCTGTCCTCTGCCTGAACTGAGACCTTGTGATCTCAGCAACATGTGAAAGGACAGACGTCTCTCCCTGTCCAGTCGTGCAGCAGAGAGGACCTGTTCTCTCAGGCCTCAGGAACAAACAGGAAGTTGATGATGGATCAACTGCGATCTTCTCTGGGAATACGGACACATTCCATGGTCTTATCGTCACGGAAACTGCTGCCACACTTCCTGTTAGTGGCAAGAAACAGGAAGCGCTCCTCCCTCCATCTGTTTTCCTCCACTTCCTGTTCCAGAACTCTTCCTCTGCTTCTCTCCATCCTCCTCCTCCTCCTCTTTCATTTACTCCGTCACTAATGAGGTGGATAAGCTGTTGCCGTGGTGATGCAGCTAATTAGTGCGCCTCACTGTGATGATGGGCGGCACTTCAAACACCTGCATGTCTGTCTCTGATTGGCCGGGAGCCGGAGACCAAACCAGAGGAGACGATTCAGAACATAAACAGGTTCTCCAGGAGAGAATCTGGGTTGGTACTAGGTTGGGAACCAATGGGGAACCCAAAGCAGGGGTGTATCTTTATGCTACTAATTGGTGGAGAGGCATTGTGAGGAAAAGAAGGGCTCTGATGCACCGCAGTTCTGTGACCTTTTTGTGCAACGAATCCAAACTGGAATGTGAATCTGACTCAGTGAATTCAGAGTCGTCCTCATTCGGATCCTCACATTAATGGCACCTTTTGAAAGTTAGACCTTTTAGCAGCTATTAAACACACTAAGAGTTGTAAAGATGTTAAAGCATCAGCGGTCTAGTTAAAGAATACTGTCATTGCCTTGGTGATGCAGCTACTAACATATCAGTAACATAAGAGTCTGTAGATTTGCTCACAGCTGCAAACAATCACAAAATCCACCAACATTCCTGTGAACAATTATCAGAATCGCGTCGTTGCCTGATTTTACCGAGCCCTTCATTCCAGAGAGGACAGGCGGGCAGCAGAGTGAACACGGATGCATCAGGCCTCAGCATCAGGCCGCAGCATCAGGCCGCAGCATCAGGCCGCAGCATCAGGCGGCAACCTGGAGACGCTTCAGAGGTTTGGAGCTCAAACTGTTTACCGACCTGTGCAATGGGATTCCCTTGGATCTGATCTTGCTGTCGTAGCGTTGACCATTAGCAGCAAAACATTCCGTCCTTTTCAGATTCTCTGCTTGGTTGTGTCGTTTCCAGACCAGCGATGTTCCAGACTCAACGCAAAGCAGCAGCAGGTCACTGACAGGACTTGATGTTTATGATTTGCAAAATAATGTTCACAGCTGTTAATAACGAGCTGCTGCTGCTGCTGCTGAGTTACTGTCCGCTAACAGATGCAGGAGCATAAAGGAAACAAGGTGGACATGTTGGTGGACACGTGTCCCCGTCAGGACGAGGGTGGGGACACGTCCACAACTGTTCTTCAGAAAGTTAAACCTATGTGTTTCAGACAGGTGACCCTGATGATGCGAAATGCAGATGCAAGTCAGGAAGTGTCTTTCTCTGGTTCCAAACAGAGCAAAATGGATCACAGTGAGTAGCTGACGCCCTAAATGGGCTGGAACAGTCGAGGTATCTCAAAAGATAGGACTATATTTAGGATATGATCCATATTATCTCTGTAAAAAAGACTTGTCATATAATCTTGAGGATTTACCCGCATCGAGGCGATCCACATACACAAACCCCGATTAAAGGATGGTTCCACCAAGCAAGGGCGGCTGCAATGAGATATCTGACCTTACATACGAATGCCTGTCCTTCTAAGTAGCTGTCCAATAAAACATCTGAAAATACAATTTAAACGATGGAACGTTAGTTTTCACTCCGCCTGTTTGTAGCTGTAGATTATTGATCCACTTTTCTCCTCTTTTTTCTGTAAGTTTTAAAATTAACTCCCTTCTGACCGACAACCTTCGAAACACAAGAATAAGGTTTATCTTTCTGTCCATTAGAACGGCTGGAAGAACCGAACAGAACTCAGACTTTAGACATTTTGATGCTGATCAGCAGAAATAAATACACTGTATTAACTTCCTGCCCTCCATCTGCACTAGGTGACGCTGATGCTACGTCAATCGAACCCCAGAGCTTGTAGACCAGGTGTGTGCGTGTTTTACCTGGTAGTGATTTGGCCAGAAAGTGGATACAGCAAGCTCCACCCCTTTCCAGATGTGGTAGGCGGGGCCAGAAGAGTTAATGACGGGAACTCCCAGAGGGCTGTTGTTCTCTGCAGGTAAAACAGACACACCTGAGAGCTCCACCCACATATCCAGAGCCCCGCCCACAGACAGCCCCGCCCCCAACCTACCTGTGACGTAAACGTTGAGTGTTGCGGGTGCGGCCCCCTCGCGGCCCCCCGCCTGGTAGAACTGGAAGCTGAGGCAGTGTGTGTCGTTCTCGCGGAGTGGCGGCAGCAGCAGGTGGGCGCGCTGGCCGCTGTAGCGACCCGATGTGTTCACAAACAGGAAGGAAGAACCTGGAGGTCACCATGAAGACAAAATAAAAACCTGTGGACCTTCAAAATCAAAGACCAGGTCCCAGACTGGTTCCACCTTGAGCCTCCTGGGTTAACCAGGCAGCTGCTGACATCACAGGCGTAGTTTTCACTGTCAAAATAAAAGTTATAGCACAAAACTTTCAGACTAAAAGCCTGAGCTACAAAAAGACAACGGCGAATAAAAGCAGAAAATCAATGATTCATCTGCAGCGCCAAGACACAAACTGCTGGTTTAATTGGAAGACTTCAGAATAAAAGCCCCTGCTGCCTGTGAGTGTGCATGTGCACATTCATGTGCACACTCACGTGCACGCCCTCATTAGTGTGCATTGACGCCGCCGACCCGACTACAGCTGTCAGTCAGACGCTTCGCTGCTGCAGGTCGCTTTGCAAAGTTTCTGTGAAATTTAAATCATTCCCACTTTGTAAACTCGCTGTGTGGGTTGAAGGGCGTCTCCATGGCAACCAGAGGAGAGAGCGGCATGCGGCGCGGTGACGGCTCTGGGGCTGTCACCCTGTTGCCCCGGAGACAAATCTCACCTGGCCAGAAGTGGTTGTGATCAGTTCAACAGATTAACGACTGGACCCGTCCGGAACCAGAACCAGAACCAGAACTTGTATGGATATTTATTTTGTTTTATCATTATAATAATTATTATTTCTATTTGTTTTTGATTTGCAGTAAAATTAATGTGGCCTTTGGACTAAAACCTGAATCTATTTTAATAACTATTATTTATTTTTAATATCTATATTAATAAACTTATTAATTAACCGATTCATTGTTGGATGAAAACAGAACTGCCGGTGGGCGGGGCTAAGCCTCCCTTGCCGGTGAGCAGCTTAAACTTTGGACCAGAACCAGCTAACACAGCAATCTAATGTTTCTGTTTCCTGAAGTTCTGCCTCATCAAAACCCGTCTGATTACATCTACTGGGTTCTGGACCACAGGATCCTCCTCCAGGTTGGGTTGGAGCGGGTTCTATCCGACCAGGAAGCAGACAGTTTTCCTCTCTGCAGGAATCTGTTGAGAACCGGATCGACCTCCAGCCTCAAACAGACGATTCTCCAATCTGAGAACGGTTGACTGGCTCTAACAGGACTGTGTGTGTGTGTGTGTGTGTGCGCGTGTGTGCGCGTGTGTGTGTCAGCAGATCAATAGCCCTTGAGGAGAATCGATTAGAAAAACAAGAGCTTTAATCACAGTGGAGGGAGGAAGAGGAGGACCGATGAAGAAAAAAACTTTGGTTCTGATGGGTTCTAATGAGTTCATTCATATGGAAATGTTCTGGTTCTGATTGGTTCCTGAACACCGAGTTCTGTCCCTGTGGCTCGGTCCAGCCTGTTCAGCCCAAACGCTGAGAGAGTTCTGCTTGGTTCTGATCCGGTCCAGAACCATCAGGTGGTTCTGAAGGAGCTGCAGGCGGACCCTTCTTCATCCTACGAAGACCTCCGTCATCGGTGGGTTCGTGACCCCGTTGACCAATCACAAACACTAACAGTGCCTCCGTCACGTCCCGCCCCTTTTTCACCTATCGGCCAATCCCAGTTGAGCCCTACCAGCTCTAAGCCAATCCCAGCAGGGCCAGTTCACTCTCTCTCACACACACCCACACACCCACACACACACACACACACACACACAGATGGAGGCATAATTCTATTACCAGAGTTGTATCGAGACGTGAGGAGAGGCAGCTGCAGCGCATTGAAGAGATTTACTGACACACACACCAGCAGGAAGTGTGTGTGTGTGTGTGTGTGTTGGTGTGTGTGGGGGTGTGCGTGTGTGTGTGTGTGTGTCCTGCCTTCCTGCTCTCAGGGATTTATTTCAGGAGCTGATTGAAAGTTTAAATTTCTGAAAACATCAAACTGATCTTCAGTTTAAAGGTGCAGTCACGCATTCATTCAACACACACTGGTTCCAAAACCAGTATGAACCAGTAAAGCCGTCATGAACTGGTGATAACAAATAAGCCAGTTATCCCTTCAACCTCTGACCAGTAACCAGATATCTAACAGTCAGCAACCGAACAGCTACTAACCAGTAACCTACCAACCAGCTAGCTGCTAGCTGACCAACCGTTAACCAGTTAAACTCTTGACCAACCCGCTGCGGAGGCGAAGTGCCTTCTGTTTCCAGGTCATGACCTCTGGAGGTTTTCTGCTCACAGCAATGTGTCTAAGTCAGCTGGTGTTCAGTGTGCAGCAACAGGCGGGAGAGGGGCAGCAGAGGTCCAGATCCAGACTGCACGAGGACACCCAGCCTAAAGGGACTGGACCCAACAGAACCAGAACCAGAGTTCTGTTGGGTCTGAGGCAAAAAGACCATCAGAAATCAGTTATGATCAATGATTCCTCTGACAGAACTCAGGCCTGAGGAGAGGTCACAGAGAGGTCAGGGTCCTGAGGTACAGAGGTCACAGAGAGGTCACCATCTCTCTGCAGAGTCGACCTATCAGATCTTGATGGGAGAGTAAGAGTCTACGATTTGCTTGTCTAGGACAACAGGACTAGTCTGGCTGTAATATGTCTAGTGTAATGTTTGGTGGAAGGAGGACCTCGGTGGCTCAGCTCGGTAGGAAAAGAACCCTGAGGGATGGATCTAATGCTCTTTGGCCAATGGGAAGATAAACATGGAAATCATCACCAAAGCAGCAAATACAGAATAGACAGAGCCTCAGATGGGAACCCATGTGTGGCAGAACCCAGTGGTTCTGAACGGTTCTGGACCCGTCAGAGAACAGCACAGATCAAAGCAGCCAATAGGGAGGCGGCGAGCTCTCACCTGATTGGCTGATGTCCTTCTGAGGCGCTGCTCCAGCGAACCGTCGCATTCAGCAGCAGAATGTGCAGCAGCGTGCCGACACGCTGATAAACCCGTTAACACACTCGTTAACCCAACAACAACACACACACCCACACCCACACCCACACACACACCCACACACACACACACACCCACACACACACACACACACACACACACAGTGTGTATTATTCATAAAGAATCAACTTCTTCCTCTCTGTCGCTCACCCTGACTCACCTTTAAACACTGTTTACCTGCAGCTGTGTGTGTGTGTGTGTGTGTGTGTGTGTGTGTGTGTTATCTGTTTTCACTTTAAAGCCAGAACGTGTGTGTTTGTGTTTAACCCGTTTTAACAGACACACACGCTGAAAAGTGTTTTTGACCTCCAGGTCTCTTTGACACAGAAAGGCATTGTGGGAGTTATCACACGACGCACAGCCAGGCCGAGTTTGTGTGTGTGTGTGTGTTTATATTTGCCTTGCAGCTTCACAGAGTGTGTGTGTGTGGGTGTGTGTGTGTGTGTGTTTGTTGTGTACAGCTGGCAGTGAGCTGATAACAGGCCTATTAGAAATATTAATACACCCTGAACCCACAGAGACACACCAAAGGCTTCCACGGAGCGGGGTGTGTGTGTGTGTGTGTGTGTGTGTGTGGAGGTGTGTGTGTGTGTGTGTGTGTGTGTGGTGTGGGTGTGTGTGTGTGCGTGTGTGTGTGTGTGTGTGTTCCCTCTGCTCGTTCTGATTGGAGCCAATCAACTAAAATCCAGAGAGGCGGCGTTCCTTCAGCCCTCAGCAGTGACTGACAGGCGCACAGAAGGAACCGGACCGGACCTGATGCTGGAGAACCAGACCAGAACCTCACTGAGAGACTCCCGGGTCCAACCTGCCGCTGAGGGGTCCGATCAGTGCTTTCCAACCCGGTCCAGGTCACTGGTGAACAGGCATTGGTTGAACCAGGACCCGGGTTGGACGCACTGGTCTACAGAACCAGACAACACAGCCGGAACTTGTTCTACGGCCTGCAGAACCGGGACCAGAACCGGGACCAGTGTTCTGTGTTTGTTCTGGTCGGCTTCAGTAAACGCTCTGGTTGCTGGTGACGTAGCGGTCCAGTTGCTGGGGTAAAACCGGTCTGAGGCTCCTGGTTCTGTTTCAGATCGGATCCGGGCTGTGGAGGGTTGGTTTGATTTAATGTCCTGCTCAACGCTGCACACATCAGCTGGGAGGAGACTGACCTACAGAGGTGTGTGTGTGTGTGTGTCTGGTTGCTGGGTTTGGCTGCAGATAGTCACATGGTGAAGCAGGAAGGAGGCGAGCTCTTCCTCCTCCTCCTCCTCCTCCTCCATAACTCACAGTGAACAGACTCTAACTGCCTCCTCCCTGTGTGTCCTCGCTCAGCCTGTCTCTCACGTGATTGGCTCTGTGATTTAGGACTGCTGCATTCTCATTCGTCAGCGGGTTAACCTCTGTGAGCATGAGACAAACGGCGCGTAGCCGGCGTTATCTGCCCGGCTCGTTGTGAACTCCGGCTGTCTGTCCATAACTCAGGCAGGAAGTGATGCAGGTCAATAGGAGATAAGACAACGGCGGCGGCGGCGGCGGCGGCCCAAACAGAGAGCCAGCGAGCGTTAAAGCGACGGTTCGATACTTCATTACTCTGACAACAGACCTGCAGGAACAGCAGCCTGACCGCATGAGGACTGCACCACTTCACCGAGCTTCAATAGCTGATTAACTCCATCACCTGACGGTGTTCAATCATCACAACAACACGAGAACCCAGAAGGATCAGACAAAACCTTCTGAAACTGCAGTTAGGAAACAGGAACGATCCAGATTCATAGATCTAGGGTTATAGAGCTAGAGCACGGTTGACCTTTGACCTCTGCCCTGACCCTCCAGTCACATAAAGCCGGTTCCACAGCGGGCCTTCTAGCAGCTGCAGAACATTTCCAGAACCAGAGACTAAAGTATCCAATCAGAAAAACTTTGATTCCTGCAGCAGGTCAGACTGACAAACCAGAACCCGCCGGTCCAGAACCTGCCGGTCCAGAACCGCCAGTCCAGAACCTGCCGGTCCAGAACCCGCTGCTGGAGTTCTGACCAGAACCGGATTCGTAAAGCCAACAGGAAGCCAGATGTTCATGGACCGGAATCAGTGCGACTGCATGTTTCTGCTCCATCCCAGCTGATTCAGATGGTCCAAATGCCTCTTCAGCAACTCAAAGTTCTGCAGAGGTTCTGCTAATGAACCTTCATTGGATTCAGGTGTGCAGAACCAGGGAGGGAGCTAAGACATGCCGGGACTCTGGACACCGCCGAGTTACACCCACAGCAGGAGAAACGAGCTGCACAGATCTGCTTCAGTTTGACAGTTAGGAAACATGTTGGAAAAAGGCCCGAGACGTTCCCTGAGGAACTCCACCTGGACCAGCACAGCGTACCTGCAGGGATCCACGGGTTGCTGTTGGGCCGCCCTCTGGTGTCGCCCTGCTCCCAGTCGAAGTCGTCCTCCTTGGACTGGACCAGAGTGCAGTCTGGACCCTGACCGGCCAGGCACGCTGAAAAACAACCAGAAAGATCTCAGTCACGGTTCTGATCCGCTGTGAATCTGGACCCAACCACAGGTTGGCTCTGGTTCTGATGTCTAGGAAACATCCGACCCAAAGATCTGAACTAACCTCAGAGTTCGTGTTGAGAAATGAAGTAAAGTTCATTTAAAGCACAAAGTGTTTTACAAAATGTCAGACATAAAAGCAGAAAGAAGTTCTGGTGTCAGTTCTACATGTCACCCTGAGGCCGGGCCGACCCGCCCCGCTGGGCCGACCCACCGGGCCGCGATGCCAACAGTTTGAAGACAAACAGCCTGAATGAGACATTTCCGCCTCTCTGCTTGGTTCCTGCCGTCAGTTTCAAGCTGTTTCAGTGACCGCCTCAGAGGAGCCGACCAGTTTGTCCCTGTGTTTTACTGAGCGAGTGTTCTTCGATTTTACTTTGACTAGGAGTTCTTGCTGCCTCAGAGCTCACAGGGACCACAAAGACTTCAGACTCGGAGCATGAATTCAGAATCAACTCAACTTAGAACTAGTTGTTCAGGATGAACTGGTTCAACACTGGATGAAGGACTGAACTGCTACCAGTTCAGTTACTGGGCAGTTTGATGGACCGAGCCGCCGTGCACCGGCGCCTCCTGCTGGGCCGTCTGACCACCAGCAGGCTGGGCGGTGGAGAGTCTTCTTGCACCGGCGGCAGCATCGCCATGGTAACAACGCATGGCTCAGAACCAACCATGTCGTTGGGTTGGTACCGGTCTGTTCCAGAGCTGCTGTTGACCCTTAAGACCCAAGAACCTGCTGCGTTCAAGGACCTTCTTCTTTGGTCTGGACATGTTCTCCAGTTCAGAACCAGTGTTCCCAGTTTCCATTCAGTCGCTCAAGTTTGGGGTTCTGGATTCTCCAACTGGATTCAGATGTAGGCTGAAGAAGCTGTTTCTGCGGTCCAGTCGGGCCTTCGCGCTGCCTTCGCGCTGCCTTCGCGCTCGGCAGACGCAGCAGCTTGTAAACATGTCGTTCTTCAGAGGGAGACGGTTCCAGTTCATTACCATTTCCCAGCATGCTCGCTGCCGGCTCCTCACACACTCATAATGGATGGAAGCCTCCTCCTTCCTCCCGACTCAAAGACGTCTAAATCCCTCCATTCATGCCGGCACACACACCCACTCTGATATGTGTGTGCGTGTGTGTGCGCGCGCATGTGCGTGTGCGTGTGTGTGTGGCTCTGACGCCTCGTCAGCCTCTTCAATGTAATGACTGCGGGTGTGTGTGGCCGTCATCTGAAAGCCTTGACATTAAATAGCTGGAAGGCTCATTTTCTTCCTTTGTAACAGAAGGCGCATTAAACACCACACACACACACACACACACACACACACACAGGATCATCCCGCTGGGCAGTGTTAGCTCGTCAACAGATACCAGACACAATCTGTTTAATCTGCTTCTATGAATTTGCATCTATATAGCAAACTGAACACACACACACACACCACACACACACACACACACAGCCCAGCGCTGCCTCAGGAAAACAGAAACTAATCTGAGCCTCTGAGTTGCTGAACAGCAAAGATGAATCTGGACTTGATGACATGAAGCTAAATATAACCGTCAACCGAGCTGCTCCAGTTGGGACAGGCTGGTTCTGCTGGTTCCCTTGGGTCCCCTGGTACCACTGGTACTACTGGTTCCCCTCGTACCGCTGGTTCTGCTAGTACATGTGGATCATGTGGTTCTGCTGCAGATAGTTCTGCTCCGTCTCCTGTCTGTCCAGTGGACTTTGTCCCAGAAGTCTCGTCGTCCATCTAGCTGCAGTTTTGCTAACGTCGGTCCGGCAGCCATTTTGTTTCCAGAGAGGAAACCTTCCCAAGCAGTCAGACAGCTTCATAACATCGTTATCCTAAACAGCGAGGAAGGAATAAACCTCAATCCTGGTTTGTTCAAAATTCTACAAAAGGAACTTGCAGCTAGCCGCAGACGCTAGCCGCAGACGCCAGCCGCAGACGCCAGCCGCAGACGCCAGCCGCAGACGTGCAGGAGGAAACAGCCTGACGCTCATTAGAAACTCCAGAATAAGGACCACTGATGCTCACGGCGTTTGGATATAAAATGTGTGAACAGAAAAACATTCAGTTCTTTGTGTTCATTTAACTCTTTGTTTTCCAAGTTAGTTATTGATCGCTGCAGCACCTGTAGATTACCTATCAGTACTACAAAAGGTGATTTATTTCTAATTTAATAAAAATGATCAAATATTATTTTATTGGAATATTTACCAGGCATCCATTTGCTAAAGCTAATCTCAGTTAGCCGGATCCGAATCTATCTGGTTTGTCAACATTCACAGCTGATGCTGAACTATAATATCCATCATTATTGAACTGTTTCATAGTTATTATTGTTATTATTATTATTATTGTTTTGGATAGGATACTGGAAACAGGAAGACTGGTGATGTTATGAATTAATGAATGGAAACCAGATGTATGATTAAAGAAATTAAATTTCATCACACTCCTTTTCAGACTCATCATCAATTTTATGTTGCAGAAAATTCATTCATCCACTTCTGGATCTGATGATGGATCAGCCGCTGTTCACCCTGATCACCGATCTGCTCCCCGGACCGGACCACCGGACCCGACCGGACCTTCTGGTTCTCTTCATCACTAACTGCAGCCATTACTATATGTCAGGATCAGGACCTTGACCTGGTCCTAGTTCTGGGTTTCTGTGAACTGGGCCCAACCCAGCGGTACCTGTCCTGGTGTCAATGGAAGGCTAGAGGCGTGGAAAGGTCAGAGGTCATGATCCGTTTCTCTCATTGCCTCGCAAGAAATGAGACAGAAACATCTCCTGGGATCCTCAGAGCATTCCTGGCTGAGTGTGTTGGCAGGACACACACACACACACACCTGTCTGAATGTGTGTGTGATGAAGCAAGGCTGTAATTAATCAAAACAAACAGTTATTGATCAACAGCTGAAGGAGGTCGGCTGGGGGAACCGACCCGATGGAACCAACCCAGCAGAACCAAGCCAATGGAACCGACCCGGGGGAAATGACGTTCCTGCGGCTCCCAGAAGGCGTTCCTCGGACCCGGGTCAATTGGTTCTGATCTGTAGCCGGACTACCGGGTTCTTCTGATCCAGATTCTTCTGACCCGACCTTCTGGGTTTGGACCCAGTTTGTTCTCCAGAGCTCTCCTGAAAGGTTCTGTGGTTCATTGTCCTGGTTCTGGTTCTGTTTCCCTTCGGACTCAAGAGGTTCTTGTGTTGTTGGTGCTGTTGCCATGGTTACAGAAACCTCGCTGCACCAATCCTGATGAAAGCACGCGTTTAAACCCGAGGAGAGGTCGTGACCTGCGACCTTTGGGAGGGGAAGGGGACGGGCCGCTGTGGGCCTGCTGATGTTGCCATGGAGACGAGTATTTCCTGCAGAGCTGGCGCTCAGGCGACGCATGACTTTTTCCAGGCTGTGTCTACTTCCTGTTGCGATGGAGCTGGAAGGTTTTTTCCTTCCTGCCTGCTGCAGACAACTGGCTCTGCTCTCCTCCACAGCCTCACGGCTCCCATAAAGCTGTGGGGCTCAAACACCGACGCTACGCCCGGAACGCTGACCGGACCCGTCTGCACGGATGACTCGCTGTTTCAGGTGGATGGTAGCCTGATCTACCACTTGTACCTCCTGCTGCAGAGCTGCTAAAGCCAGTCTGGTGGCCCAAAGTACAGACCCCGGAAGTCTGGGACAAGATTCCTCTATGTCATGAGCTAAGGCTAACAGTTAGCCAGGGTTAACCATGAGCTAATGCTAACTGTGAGCTAATGCTAACCATGACCCTGGGTTAACCGTGAGCTAAGGGTAATCGTGAGCTAATGCTAACCGTGAGCTAAGGCTAACCGTGAGCTAATGCTAACCGTGAGCTGAGGCTAACCGTCAGATAAGGTTAACTGTGAGCTAAGGCTAACCGTGAGCCTGGGTTAACCGTGGGCTAATGCTAACCGTGAGCTAAGGCTAACTGTTAGACAAGGTTAACCATGAGCTACGGCTAACCATGAGCCTGAGTTAACCGTGAGCTAAGGTTAACCATGAGCTTGTGTTAACCGTGAGCTAAGGCTAACCGTGAGCTAATGCTAACCATGACCCTGGGTTAACCGTGAGCTAAGGCTAATCGTGAGCTAAGGCTAACCGTGAGCTAATGCTAACCGTGAGCAGAGGCTAACCGTTAGATAAGGTTAACCATGAGCTAAGGCTAACCGTGAGCTGAGGCTAACCGTTAGATGAGGTTAACCATGAGCTAAGGCTAACCGTGTGCCTGGGTTAACCGTGAGCTATGGCTAACCGTGAGCCTGGGTTAACCATGAGCTAAGGCTAACCGTCAGACAAGGTTAACCGTGAGCTAAGGCTAACCGTGAGCCTGAGTTAACCGTGAGCTAGGGTTAACCGTTAGCTAAGGTTAACCGTGAGCTAAGGCTAACTGTGAGCTAAGGCTAACCGTTAGATAAGGTTAACCGTGAGCTAAGGCTAACCGTGAGCTAAGGTTAACCCTGAGCTTGGGTTAACCGTGAGCTAATGCTAACGTGAACCTGGGTTAATTGTGAGCTAAGGCTAACCGTGAGCTAATGCTAACCGTGACCCTGGGTTAACCGTGAGCTAAGGCTAACCGTGAGCTAATGCTAACCGTGAGTCTGAGTTAACTGTGAGCTAAGGTTAACTGTTAGCTAAGGCTAACCATGAGCCTGGGTTAACCATGAGCTAAGGCTAACCGTGAGCTAAGGTTAATGCTGAGCTTGGGTTAACTGTGAGCTAAGGCTAACCGTGAGCTAATGCTAACCGTGACCCTGGGTTAACCGTGAGCTAAGGTTAACCGTGAGTTAATGCTAACCATGAGCCTGAGCTAACCGTGAGCTAAGGTTAACCGTTAGCTAAGGCTAACCGTGAGCCTGGGTTAACCATGAGCTAAGGCTAACTGTGAGCTAAGGTTAACCGTGAGCTAAGGCTAACTGTGGCTCTCTAACCACGCTAGCTTCATGGAAACCAGGAAACGCTTTAAAACGCTTCCCTCTGATTAAAACTTTTAAGTTCATCCATCAGTATAGAACCAGCACCAGGCTGTGATCTGAGTCACCAACAGTCAGTACGTATCGGAACGGATCATGTGATGACATGTTCTCATCAGGAAATCGACCCGTTTATGGTTTAAAGTGTCTCCAGCTTTTCTCTAGTCCAGCAAAGCTGAACTCAGTCAGGTATCAAGTTCTAACAGTCGGCTGGTTCCGGTCCACCTCAGGAAACGTTTAATCCAGAACACTTCTTTCCTGCAGTTCCAAGTCTGCCTAAGACTTCAAGTCCTTCAGAGCCAGTGACCCGCTCCGAGGTCCGACCCGAAGAACTGATCCGTTTCAATCAGAACCACCCAGAACCAAACTGATCCATCTATCAGATCCTATGATTTACTCATTGTAAACCAAGGAGATCCAGTTTGTTTGGGTGTGACATCAGAACACACACACACACACACACACACACACACAGAGTCTTGGTTGTTCTGCGGTCGCCAGCGTTGGATCACCAGCTGAATGTTAATGACGCGCTGGGCTTCAGAACCTTTCCTGTAGAATCAGGTTCTGTAGGCGCCGACCCGCCTTCCCCAGCAGAACCAGACCTGGTCAACAGGTTCTGCTGGAGCTGGTCTGGCCGAACGGAGCCAAACATCGAGCTCCGTTTGGCTTCATGGGGCCAAATAGAGGAGACTTTAATAAGAGGACAGCTGGACGAGAATAAAAGAGAGATTAGAAAGGTTCAGATTAAAATAATCCAGATTATGATCTTCAAGATGAAATTTAAACCCCAAGAAAGACACAGACGTGTGTCCCAGAACGGGGTCAGGGTCCCGCTGCGCCGGCTGAAACCCAGCGAGGGAAACACCTCAGGCTGAGGCCAAAACAATCCCAGCTTGAAGCAGAGCGGACAGGAAATGAAGGAATAGGAAACAGGAAACAGGAAACAGGAGGCAGCTAACAACCCTGGACTCAACTGGATCCAATATGGAGCCGAAACCAACAAAACCTCCAGCAACAGAAACACCACAAACAGAAACCCAGACTGCCTTGCTTTAACTAGGACACTCAAAACATCCATCATCGGTCCGTCTGTCCGTCCAAACCAAAATGATAAAAAAAGAACCTGGTTCTCTTTGGTACTCTGGGTCGAAACTAAACGATGCTTTCTTACTGTCTGCTGGTTCTGATCCAAACTAACTGCCTGCAGAACCCCAGAGAATCGGTTTAGACGGCGCCGCAAAGGTTTTGGTCGGTTATTCAAGAAGAAGCAGAACCCTGAAGGCTGGAAGCTGCTCAGTCAGCTCCTGACCCGCTGACACTCTCGGCCCAATTATCTGGGTGGAACCAGGCTCAGCTAACGTGTCATGTGGCTAGTTAGCCGCGAGCTAACACCCTGGGTCCTGACAACTGATTGGACAAGGCGTGATGACAGCAGAGGGACAGAAGCTGTCCAGTCGGGTCCGGCTGGACGGAGTTCTGCTGGAGACAAACTGAAGAACCGAAGTCCAAACCGGGCTGTCTGAACCGAACCTGACGCTCCATCAGTCTAAGAGAAGTAAAACGAGCTCTGGAACTGTGTGTGTGTGTGTGTGTGTGTGTGTAAACTGTGATCTCCAGCAGGAACACAATCAGCATCAGGGTTAGCACACCAAGCTAACTCGCCTGCGGCCAAACATGAATTATGCAGAACTCAGCCTGCTGCCTCTGGCTGTGTGTGTGTGTGTGTGTGTGTGTGTGTGTGTGTGTGTGTGTGTGTTATCTGGCTGCACTCGAGGCTGTCTGCATGACGGTATTAGAATAATATGCTAATTACTAATAATTACCCTGTAACATACACACTGATTATCTGACCCTCCTCTTCCTCTTTCTTCCTCCTCCTCACTCTGGCTGCAGCGTCTCCAGGCGAGGAAGAGGAAGAGGAGGAAGAGGATGGAATGGACCGGTTCTTGAGCAGAACCTTCTGGTTCTCCTGAAAAGTAACAGATGCCGGCCAACTCAGAACCAGAACCTGTATCAGAACCTCTATCAGGTTCTGCTGGAGGTTTCTGCTTGTCGGGGGGAGTGGACCAGAACCGGATGAGGAGAGCCTCAACAGAGGACAGCAGACCTGCTGTGGATCCAGAACCCGAACAGAATCGCACCAGGACCTCTGTAGGAACCAATCAGAGAAGTCCTACTGCTCCCCTTCCTGACCTTTGATCTGAGAAGGTCACCTGCAGCTAAGAGAGAGAAACTGGGCTGGTCCGTCAGAACCAGGAAGTCGCTCAGGGAGTCGTTAGCCTCTCTTAACCCGGGCCGGTGCCAGGGGTCCCGGTTGCCATGGTTACACTCTGACACACTTGCAGACGATCGCTAAGCGGGTCGGTGCCGCCCGGCTCGCCGTGACCCAGAAACTCAAAGACGTCTCGGCCCACAGAGGTTACCGAGCGCGATCAGACGGACCCGCAGGCAGCGAACGCACCTCGCTGCCTTCACTGTCGCGCCGGACGCAGGAAACCCAGCAGGTTCTGAACACGACCCGCTTCTGACAGGCAGAAACTGGCCTGAGCCCGACCAGAACCAAACCCGTTTGTCCAAGTTTCTGAAGAAAGGTCCAGTTCAGGTAACCGGGTCCAGAACCGAACCTAGCACTGACAAGAATAGTCACACATCAGAACCGGGTCGAATACGACACAGCAGCAGGGAGTGTGGACACACACTCACACTTACACACCGTTACACACAGCAACACACACAGCAACACACACACAGTTACACATACAGCAACACACACACAGTTACACACACAGCAACACACACAGCAACACACACAGCAACACACACAGCAACACACACACACTTACACACACAGCAACACACACACAGTTACACACACACAGCAACACACACACAGTTACACACACACAGCAACACACACACAGTTACACACACAGTTACACACACAGCAACACACACACAGTTACACACACAGTAACACACACACAGTTACACACACAGTAACACACACAGTAACACACACAGTTACACACACACAGCAACACACACACACAGTAACACACACAGTTACACACACACAGCAACACACACACACAGTAACACACACAGTTACACACACAGCAACACACACACAGTTACACACACAGTAACACACACAGTTACACACACAGTTACACACACAGCAACACACACACAGTTACACACACACAGCAACACACACACACTTACACACACAGCAACACACACAGTTACACACACAGCAACACACACACAGTTACACACACAGTAACACACACAGTAACACACACAGTTACACACACACAGCACACACACACAGTTACACACACACAGCAACACACACACAGTTACACACACAGTAACACACACAGTAACACACACAGCAACACACACACAGTTACACACACAGTTACACACACAGTAACACACACAGTTACACACACACAGCAACACACACACAGTTACACACACACAGCAACACACACACAGTTACACACACAGTTACACACACAGTAACACACACAGTTACACACACAGCAACACACACACAGTAACACACACAGTAACACACACAGTAACACACACAGTTACACACACAGTAACACACACAGTAACACACACAGTTACACACACAGTAACACACACAGTAACACACATAGTAACACACACAGTAACACACACACAGTTACACACACAGTAACACACACAGTAACACACACAGTTACACACACAGTAACACACACAGTAACACACACAGTAACACACAGAGTTACACACACAGTTACACACACAGTAACACACACAGTTACACACACAGTAACACACACAGTAACACACACAGTAACACACACACAGTTACACACACAGTAACACACACAGTTACACACACAGTAACACACACAGTTACACACACAGTACACACACAGTAACACACACAGTAACACACACAGTAACACACACAGTTACACACACAGTTACACACACAGTAACACACAGCAACACACACAGTAACACACAGTTACACACACAGCAACACACACAGTAACACACAGCGACACACACAGCAACACACACAGTTACACACACAGTTACACACACAGTAACACACAGCAACACACACAGTAACACACAGTTACACACACAGCAACACACACAGTAACACACAGCGACACACACAGTAACACACACAGTTACACACACAGTAACACACACAGTTACACATTGTCTCCAACAATAATCCTGACTGTGATCAGGGATTTGGACCCAAACACTAATCACACACTGACATCTCTGGACAGGATTAGACCCTCTGCAGCTGTGTGTCGCTGTGTGTTGCTGTGTGTGTCGCTGTGTGTGTCGCTGTGTGTCGCTGTGTGTGTCGCTGTGTGTGTCGCTGTGTGTCGCTGTGTGTGTTGCTGTGTGTGTCGCTGTGTGTGTTGCTGTGTGTCGCTGTGTGTGTCGCTGTGTGTGTCGCTGTGTGTCGCTGTGTGTGTTGCTGTGTGTCGCTGTGTGTGTCGCTGTGTGTCGCTGTGTGTTGCTGTGTGTTGCTGTGTGTGTCGCTGTGTGTGTCGCTGTGTGTCGCTGTGTGTGTTGCTGTGTGTCGCTGTGTGTGTGCTGTGTGTGTCGCTGTGTGTGTTGCTGTGTGTCGCTGTGTGTGTCGCTGTGTGTGTCGCTGTGTGTCGCTGTGTGTGTTGCTGTGTGTCGCTGTGTGTGTTGCTGTGTGTGTCGCTGTGTGTGTTGCTGTGTGTCGCTGTGTGTGTCGCTGTGTGTGTCGCTGTGTGTCGCTGTGTGTGTTCTGTGTGTCGCTGTGTGTGTCGCTGTGTGTCGCTGTGTGTCGCTGTGTGTTGCTGTGTGTGTCGCTGTGTGTCGCTGTGTGTGTTGCTGTGTGTGTTGCTGTGTGTGTCGCTGTGTGTGTTGCTGTGTGTGTCGCTGTGTGTGTCGCTGTGTGTGTCGCTGTGTGTCGCTGTGTGTGTTGCTGTGTGTGTCGCTGTGTGTTGCTGTGTGTGTCGCTGTGTGTGTCGCTGTGTGTCGCTGTGTGTCGCTGTGTGTGTTGCTGTGTGTTGCTGTGTGTGTTGCTGTGTGTGTCGCTGTGTGTGTCGCTGTGTGTTGCTGTGTGTGTCGCTGTGTGTGTCGCTGTGTGTGTCGCTGTGTGTGTCGCTGTGTGTCGCTGTGTGTGTTGCTGTGTGTTGCTGTGTGTGTCGCTGTGTGTGTCGCTGTGTGTGTTGCTGTGTGTGTCGCTGTGTGTGTCGCTGTGTGTGTCGCTGTGTGTCGCTGTGTGTCGCTGTGTGTGTTGCTGTGTGTTGCTGTGTGTGTCGCTGTGTGTGTCGCTGTGTGTGTCGCTGTGTGTGTCGCTGTGTGTCGCTGGTGTGTCGCTGTGTGTGTCGCTGTGTGTGTTGCTGTGTGTGTCGCTGTGTGTGTCGCTGTGTGTGTCGCTGTGTGTCGCTGTGTGTGGCTGTGTGTGTAAATCTGAGGAAGACATGCTAACTTAATTTCGTGTTGCAGGAATAATTTGGTTAATCTAAGAGGCATCAGGAGCTCCCCTGTTGTCACGGTAACGGTCACATGAGCCAACAAGGTGCGCCACCAGGACAGTTCCTGACATTAGGCGGGCTGGGTCGGTACCGGCACCTGGACTTCCCTGGTTGGGTTTTACTCAGCAGCAGAACCAGACCCATGACTGTATGGGTCACATTGAGGTCCACACCTGCAGAGGTTCTGGTTCTTCCTGCCGGTTCTGTTGATGATTTATATTGTGCAGCGAGCGCCTCCAATCTGGTAGACTAAAATAAAGACTAACTGGCTGCTGAAGCAGTTAGCGGCTACGCTTCTAAATCCGCTAGCAGTTGGCCTATTTGCTATTAGCTTTATTGCGTTAGCTTCATTATGTTCTGAGCCAACAATAAAAACAAACTAAAGAAATGCTAGCTTACACGTTTTCCAGCTGCAGTGCTGTGATACTTTTAGCAAAGGATCGGACCGACCCAGGCCCGGTCGGATTCCTGCCTCCAGAACTAAGTGAAGCCATGAGACGGCCAGCAGAAGTTCTGTTGGGTTCTGGTAAAAAAAAAATTGAACTCATTCAGCTGTGTTGGGTCCAGAAGTTCAAACCACCAGATCAGGTTCTCCTCATGTGTGTCCGGTTCGGTCCAGAAGGTTCTCCAGCTGAAAAGAGATAATTACCTCACTGAGGACCCTCACACACACACACACACACACACACCTGAGGTTAGTGTGTTAATCTGTGAGCTTCATTAAAACCCTGACGAGACAGAACAAAGAGCTGACTGCACCTGAACACAACACCAACACACACACACTGCAACACACACACACACACTGCAACACCAACACACACACACTGCAACACCAACACACACACGCTGCAACACACACACACACAGCCTGTAAAACACACTCAGAGGAAAAGGTAAAGTCCTGAATCAGCGACAGTCCTGAACCTGGACCCAGTGGGTCATCAGTGTGTGTTTGTGTGTTCAGACCAACAGTAGATACATAAAACCAGTTCAAGGCGTCCAGCTGCTGGTTCACTCCAGTAGAATTGAGATTCTTCATCACTGCTGTAGAGCCTTCACAAACATCATCATCATCAGAGGCTGATGGGATCTGACCCCCCCTTTCTCCCCCAGCGGATCCAGAGCTGTGATTGGTCATCATCATCATTTATTATTATTAAATGCTGAAGGCCCAGAGTTCCTCCTCTGTGGAAACGTTCCCATCTGACCCGGACCGGTACCAGAACCAAATCAGGAAATCAGAACCAAAGATGCAGGTTTATGAAAATAACATAAGATCAATGCAACAGAACAGGGAGACCCGAACTCAACCAGACGGTTCTGATCCATGTATTAGAGCCAAAAATTTCAACCTGAGTCGGTTCTGATGGGTCAATAGCTCTCAGTTCAGAACATGGTTCCACTAGATTCCGGTTCTACTGGGTTCTACTGGGTTCCACTGGGTTCCACTGATCACAACATGACCAACAACTCACCTGGTTCTGGTTCTGAATGATGGTCAATGAATTCTGCTTTAAGGAATAAAACCTGTTCTTGTTCTAACACAAAGTTCTGATGAGGAGGAGGGGAATGTGACCAGAACCAGAACCGGAAGATCCCGATTCTTACTGGACTGCTTCTGAGACACGAACCGAACTGGAAGAGGAAACAGAGACTGCGGGATGTTCTGAGGGCCGCCGAGTTTCCAGAACCTCCGAACCGAACCGAACCGACGGGCAGAGTTGAGGAAGAGGAGGAGATTTTCCAGCTGGAAACTTGGATGCCAACACTCCGAGCCCCGGTTCCCCACCAGGCACCGAACCGAACCGAACCGAACCGTCCTCTTACCTCGGAAGGTGTCCGCTCGCGCTCCCCGAACTCCCAGCAGAACCAGGAGGAGAACCGCGGGCAGCGGGAAACTTCCAGTCCGCTCCATGATCCGGGAAAACTCCGGAGAACTCCGAGCCTCCTCCTCTTCCTCCTCCTCCTCTTCCTCAGGGGTTCTGGACTTCCTCGCGCTCCAACGCGCCTCACGCGCACACGGAGGGACTGCGGCGCGCGGCCAGGTGAGGTTCAGACAGGTGAATTCGGCTCTTTGATCCTCCGGCTTGTTTCTGCGCTCGAGACAGACGGAGGAAAGCGCGAGACGCCGAGAGGGTGTACCGATGAGCTTGTGACGTCACGGGGGTCGAGAGACACTGAGAGAGAGAGAGGGGGAGGAGGGGGGGAGGAGGGGGGGGTCTCCAGGTTCTTAATGATTTTGTTGCTTCCGGTTAAAATCGGGAAACTTTTAACATTTATTAATTTCATCATTTGTTGAATATTTGTGGGAACTTTGAGATTCTGCTGCGGTTCCATTTGGACCCGGAACCGCTAGAACCACCTTGTTATTATCTCCATAAAGTTGATCAGAACCATTTCCTCAGGCTCGGCTCGGTTCTGGCCGGGTTTCATGTTTTATCTGGTTTGATGAAAGGTGCGTTAGAATCTGTTACATCGGTATTGGCCGGGTTCTGGTGTCGTGACGTCATACCGGGTCAGAAGTTCCGGATCAATCAGAGTTCTGGTGAACTTTTGGGTATTTGTGAAGCCGAACCGGAGCGGCTGCTGCCCCCTGCTGGCTGCTGCCCCCTGCTGGCTGCTGCCCCCTGCTGGCTGCTGTACGTCACTGCCCTGGTCTCCGGCTCTGAACTGAAGTATTCGGTGGCCGGACAGAACGTTCTCGCCTGAGCACCGGTTCTCTTTTAAAACTAGACCCGATCGTGTTTCCGGTTCCTTTAGGCTGATCTGGAAGGATAAACCAGCAGCACAACTGGAATCAAATGAAGAAATTGGATTCATAACTCAGTTATTTTGGCCTCCGCTTGGTCTGTTGCTGCTGCGTCTCTACCGCCACCTGCTGGACAGGTACTGCAGCACGATCATGATTCAAATCAAGTTCGTTTAATTAAATGAGTTTTAAAATCGGAAAGTCATTAACAAAGGAGCGACTTTATGCTCATTAATTAATGTTGTCTGTCAAAAACAGGAAAATGTAAATAATGTGAATACATTAACAATAATACGTTAATATTAAGTTAATATTAGCTTTCTACATGATGAACATGTGGCCCATGAACCTGTTGACTGGTGGGATAAAGCTTTGCTTTCATTACATGTACAGAAAACAAAGGACATGTGCTTTGATCAGAACTAAACTCACACAGTAATTAAAGGTCAGACAGTAGAAAACCACAAATATCTTGGGACTATTTTGGATAATAAGTTCAAATTTACTTGCCATTCAGAGAACCTGCAAAAAAAGGCCAGCAAAGATTGTTCTGTCTAAGAAACCTTGCAAAGTTTCAGGTTGATAAGATTCAGTTTTATAGATCACATATTGATGTTTTCTCTCCTCTGTTGGTTTGGAAATCTCAGTATTCAGCACAGTAATAAATACCAGTAATAAGATCTTAGGAGTTGAACTGATTAAAATCAAACCATCAGGGAAACTAAATCATCCTTGTTGACGGCTCTGAGCCTTTACATGCTGAGTTCATTTGATTCCTTCTGGCCTCCAGCTCAGACTCTCCGTTTGGACAGAAACAGAAATAGTACCAATAACTGTAACGAAATCAATAACAGCCCAGAGGTCAAGAGGTCCTGAAACGGTTCTGTTTACACTGTGGTGGTTCCAAAGTGAAGAATATCAGCAAGAGCACCAAGAACATGGCTGCTGTTTCCTTCTCTCCATCCCATAATGAAATGTGATGCCTCTGAAGAAGCTCCGCCCACTTCACCTGTCCCTCAGGTGGGTGAAAACTCTGCCTGCAAGATCAAAAAAGGTCTGAAGTTCTGGTTCTTCCAAAATTCTTCGTCATGATTTTAGAAAGCTTCGCTGCCATCCTCAAGAGGGAAGTGACTCCGCCCCCAGGTTTCAGAGGCTCCGCCCCCTATTCACCACCTGATCTCAGGTAATTGAAGAGCGCCCCCAGGCCTCCCTCCATCACCTCCTTCAGGGGCTTCATCAGCGGGTTGTGGACGATGTGGAGACCTTTATCCAGAGGATGGCAGGCCAGCTTCTCCAGGCGGGACAGACGGTGCATCTCCTGGACACACAGCCAACATTATTATTGTTATCATTATCGATAATAAATGATGATAATCACTTATTTTTATATTTATCAGTAGCAGCAGCAGTGTTATTATCACTGTTATTATGATTGTTATTGTCATGATGGGTTCTGGTCTTTTCGCCCACAAACAGGACAACAGGCATCAGATGAATAAAGTTTATTTAAACAACGTTGAAGTGAGCAGCTGTGTGGTTCTCTTCCTCGGGATGGGAGCCGGGTCCTCTGGACTGGATGGTCAGGCAAAGATGGTGAGTTTGAGGTGTGTAGGACAAAAGAGATCTCAGAGGTAAATGGAGTGATCTTACTCGAAGATGATGAGATTCTGTCAGGGGGGAAGTACTGCGGTCTCTGGGACTATGGACTCTTTGCGGGGTCCAGATTCTGGGGTTCAGACAGAGAGTTTGTAGAAGGTAGACAGTAGATCTAGGCTGCGCTGGAGGACGGACAGGTAAGTTTCAGATGAGGAGACTGAGGAACGCTCTGACTGCCAGCTGAAAATCTGTCTGTGGTTCTTCTGTGGAGGTGGAAAGGGACTCCAACAACCAGTGGGTAACAGTCCATGGTGTCACAAGGGGAAAATCCAAAGGGCCAGGATCTCAGGCTACACCGTGGATAAATCCAAGGAAGGAGAATCGACGGGAGAATATTGCAAGGGGTAACTTCAGGAAACTAGAAGCTCAGAGGGGCGCAGAGTATCATTACTGGCAAACACTGAGGCATCCTGCTCCTCATACACTCCTAGATGATGAGACGATAGATCACTGAGTCCATACAGCCCTCCAGCTAGTGCAGCCGCTCGGCACCATCTAGTGGATGGAGAGGGAAACAGCAAGCAGCAGAGAATCCCCACAAAGATCCAAAACCCGGTTCCAACAGTATTATTATCCATCCATCCATTTTCTGTTCACCCTTGTCCCCAGTGGGTCAGGAGGTGCTGGTGCCTCTCCAGCTGCGTTCCGGGTGAGAGGCGGGGTTATTATTATTAGTAGTAGTAGTACCATTATCACCTTTACCACCATCATTCTCATCAGTGTGTTGCTCACCTCAGGAAGGTCTCTGATGTGGTTAAAGTCCAGGTTGAGCAGCTCCAGCCTGAAGGAAATCAGGAGAGCGCCATCAAGTGGAGAAGTTCTCCAAAGCTGAATGTCCTGTGGCACCAAGCGTCCAGGTGGGGTTACCTGGTGAGGAAGCAGAGGCCTCTGGGCAGAGAGTGGAGGTGGTTTCCCTCCATGATGAGGATCTTGAGCTCCAGCAGAGCCTGGATGTTCTCAGCCACGTTCTCCAGACGGTTACAGGACAGATCCAGGAAGACCTGCAGGAGGACAGGGCACAGCGGGTCACCTGCAGGCTGCCTGGTCTGCTGCCTGGTCTGCTCTCTGGCTGCGGACACCTACCAGGGCCTTCATGCTGTAGGTGCAGCCTGGCAGGTGAGTCATGAGGTTGTGGCTGAGGTTGAGCTTCCTGAGTCTGGTCAGGTTGGAGAGGGAAGCCGGCAGCGAGGAGAGCTGGTTGTTGGCCAGACTCAGGACCTGAAGCGGAGACGGAGGTGATCAGAGGACGAGCTCTGCAGGGGGCGCTGCACAGCTGTGGACCCGAGACGAGGCGAAGCGAGGGAAGCGTACCTCCAGCTGGGTGCAGGCCCCCAGCTCCTCAGGAACCTCCGTCAGTCTGTTTCTGTAGACGAACAGAACCCGGAGTCTCCTCAGCTGGCCGATCTCTGCCGGCAGGCCGCCGAGCTGCAGACGGCACAGCGTCAGGTCCGGTTCTGACCAAAGCATGCTGCAGGAGGAGGGCTGTGACGGGGCTCACCTGGTTGCCCCACAGGTTGAGGACCAGCAGGTTGGACAGCAGAGCCAGCTGAGGAGGCAGCGCCTTCAGGTTGTTGAGGGACAAGTTCAGCTTCTCCAGCTCCTGCAGCTGCCACAGCTCCGCCGGAGCGTCCTGGCAGAGCAGCAACATGCACCACTTTTATTTCAATAACACCTGCTCCACCTTCAACCCAGTAGCGCCGCCGCTGCCTCCCTCCAGCAGGGGGCGCTGCTGTACCTTGAGTCCATGGCGGGCCAGGCTCAGGACGTTGTGTCCAGACTGCTTGGTGAATCTTCTGATTTTGTCGGCGGACGTCAGGCTGTCCTCTCTGCCCGGGCTCCGCCTTTTCTCCTCCTTCACCTCCTCCCTGCACACTCTTCCTCCCATCTCCTCCTCTTCCTCTCTGGACAGATGTTTACAGCTGGAGCCGGGCTGATCTCACTGCTGCACCACCGCTGGTCTTCTGTGTAGGACAGATGTTCCTCCGTTTGGTGTTAAATACTGATCGGGTCGCGACCGTGGGAGACTCCCCGGTGACCCCGGTGACCCCGGTGACCCTGAACATTTCATTATAGGAGATCTGTATCAGACAATGCTGTTAAATATTTATCATTTGTGTTTTATTTCGTCAGAGGTTAGGGTTGGGGTCAGGACTCGGCACAAAGCAAGCGTTTATTCTGAGGTTTCCCACATCTGTGATGGTGTCCATAGAGACGCAGCAGCTCAGCTCCAAACTGCATTAACCCTTTGTGTCTGGAGGACATGATGCTGTTGAAAAAGACTTTCACCAAACTACAAAGATTTTTTATCAATAGAGGAGAATAAGAATAATCCCGGGTTTATTCTTACAGGATTCTTCTTAAACTGATTCTATTAAAAATCTAATCCGGTTTTCCTGTTTCAGATCACTTTAGACTCTGAGTCTAAACCTGTTTGGATGTAATTGGTGTTTGATCTGAAGTTTCTGGATAAAACTGAAGTAAAGAACAAACAGACAGTTGATCATTTTAGTTGTGAATCAAAGACAAATAGACTTGTAGTCTTGATTTGAAGGAACTCTGTATTTCAGCAGTTTTCTGAAAGATTTTTTCCAGATTATTAGTTTACATGTTTTGTTATGCTAACCGCCTTTCAACACTTAGAAAACTTACAACCAGTTAAACTAATAACCAGAACCAGTGTGCTGTTTGATAACTGGTACTGGATCGGATTAATGTAATCTGTGTGGATCACAGCAGCGGGTGGAGCTCTGGACCTGTTATCCTGAACAGAACCGGTTCTGCTGTGAGCCAGTGGGAGTTTGGCTCCCCCTGGTGGTGAACTCATGTTCTTCAGGCCTTCAGCTCTGAGACAAACCAGAAGAACTCGATCAGAACCTAAACCCGCCTGGTACCCAAAGGCTCTTCCTGGCCCTTTAAGACCCAAACATTCATGAAAGTTTCCTACCTGACGACCCAAAACGCCTCGACGGCACCAGGAGACCGAGGAACGCCGACCGGATCGCTGAGGGCTGGCCCTCAGGAGACCGGGTCACCTCTGAGTGTTTACCAGGAGAAGGAGCTCTATTTCAGGAGCAGGGCAATGGACACACACACACACACACACACACACCTACACACACACACACACACACACCCACACACACACACACACACACACACACACACACACACACACACACACACACACACACACAGCTGCTGCTGTCTGTCAGCCAACTGCTTACACTCAGTTTCACTGCATCCGTCCGTCTGGTTCGGTGGTACCAGGTCCGGTAGTGACTTGTTTCAAGTCTGTCCTGGTATCACCTCTCCAGAACCAGGTAGAGCTGGACCTGGAACTCCAGGTTCTGGATGAAGCGGACCGAGCAGGAGCTCAGAATGTCTTCTGTTGCAGAACTTTCTGGAACGTTTCCCTTCATTTATAAGACAAACGGGTCCAGTTAATCAGATTCTGATGCAGCTCAATTGGGTCCACAGTCTGAGGTTCTGGTTCTGGTTTATTTCAGCGCCTCTAGTGGCACCAGGTGGTACTACACTACCAACTCAAACATGAGCCTCAGTTTTCCAGAGAGATCTTTGAGGCCAGAACCAAACACAGGAGAATGGATCAGAACCAGACGGAACCGGGGAAGGACTGCAGGAAACCCAGACGGTTCCTTCAGGGTGTCTGCGGCTCCGACACATTCAGAGCTTCTCTGTGTTCAAATAGAGATGGGTGGATGTGACCACCCACCCATGGTGGTCCACCAGCTCTTCCTGTCACTTCCTGTCACTGCGATGGTCTCACAGCTTCGCCTGCAGGCCGACGGGGTGAAGATGAATTCCTGCTGAGAGGAAAACGAGGTCAGAGCATCGTCTGTCCAGGAGTGGCTGGTCCAAGGAAACCCGTCCAGAGTTCAGTGGTCTCCCTCAGAGTCGGTCCACAGGTTGTCCTCATCTGGTTTCCTGGTTGGAGCAGACTGAAGGCTTCCTGTGTTTGTCCTCAGAGACAGATGTTGGACGTGTTTCCTGTGGTGCAGGGGTTAGGGTTAGGGCCCCCGACTCTGACACCACCTGAAGCTGCAGCCTGGAGGCGATGGTCTCCAGGCTGCACGTGTGTCACCCACCACCTGGAGACACGCTTGGACTTTGTTTTAAACTTTTTGTAATCATGGAAGTGGAACTGGTTCCTGTTGGGACTGTGAACAGGAGCTTCAGGTGAGCTGGAGCAGGGAGACAGGACACACACCTGGTGTTGCAGGACTCCAGAGCCGGAGGCCTGGATCTAACAGGAAGCCTCGGCTTCTCCTGCTTTCAACTTTCTTCCTCTTTGTTGAATCTTAAGTTAAACTTCAGTTTTTGTTTTTGTTTCCTCCATCAGGAACAACCAGAGCAGAGATGTGTGTGAGGAGGAGGTTCTGATGGGTCCGGTCTCAACCAGCTGTAGACACTGGTTCTGCAGAGACTGCAGCAGGTCCTACTGGGACCAGTCTGCTCCATCTGGACCCTCCTCCTGCCCCAGTCTGGAGAAAGACCCAAGGCTCTGGGTGGCCTGGTAGGTCCACTAGAACTTAAATCAGAACCGATTGTTTCAGTTGAAACAATTGAACACTTCCTGTTCTCAGGGGGCGTGGCTTTAATATCCATTTGACCATTGGGTACTGCAGGTCACCTGATGATGATCAATCACTGAACGTTTGGTGCCTCTGTGAGTTTTTGTGCAGGAGAGTTTTGTGTTTCATCACATGTTGACCCCTGGTGACCCCTCTTCAAAATGCATGAAAACTCATCGTTTTGATAACTTTTAATTAGCCATGCCTTATGAACAATCTGACCAAGTTTGAAGCCAATCGATCAAAATCGAGGAGTTTGATCAAATGCGAAGGCTGTAAATGTCCAAAATGGGGTCAAAATCAGAACCTCAGGCCAAAATGGCCGACTTCCTGTTTGAGTTGCAGTTTTACATTAATATTCATATTAACGGAGCTTTTTGTGCGTCTTGGGGAGCTCTACAAGTGTGTCAAGTCTCATGTTTCAACAATGAAGGTCAATGTTGAGGGTGTTTTGAAAGTTGCCAGGTGGCGCTGTTGAGCCTTTTGTTGTGTTATTTTTGCAGCAATCGTAAAATCTGTAATTTTCTCATAGTCCTAACAAGTTTGGTGAGTTTTTGAATATGATAAGGCTCCCAAACAGCCAATTCATTTGGTGAAGCATAGAAGAAGAAACGGAGCGATTACATTAGGCCTTCGCGGCGCTGCGCTGCGAAGGCCTAATTCATTTAGATTTCAGCTGATTTCCACCTGTTGCTCCCTGGCAGGTTGATGCTATTTTAGCTTCTTTGTTGTTCTGTTTTTCTAAAATGAACTAACAGTGATCATTACTGAGGTTATTATTTTTGTGGGTCATTAATTTGAACAGATTTTTAAAATTCTTTAATAAAGTTATAAAGCATTTGGATATCAGTGATCAGAGGACCTGCTGCCGCCCAGATCCAAGATGGCTGCATGCTTCACGAGTATCAACATTTACATTCAAGCAGAGAAACAGATTCAGCTTTAAAAGCATCAAATAATGAAAGCAGCTGGCAGTTAAAACTCTGGTCTTCCTGCTCAGTCAGCAGATTTCAGTCTGTCGCTCCAGACGGACGCAGCAGCATTTGGCCTCTGCTCCAACAAACAGACTGGAACAAAGTCCAGTCCAGGTGAGAGACTTCACCATAACATGTTATGAACAGAGGGAAGGAGTCCCAGCATGCATCTCTCTCTACACGGAGACAGAAAGCTCCTGCTGAACACTATGACCTCAACCAGTCACAAAACGAGCGCAGTGAACCCTGACCCCAGTTTCTTTACATAATATTCATAAGTCACCAGAGTTCAAGAAGCTCCACAGACTCATCCAGCTCTTCTGAAGAGGAGTCACTGGGTTACCACTGGGTTACCACTGGGTTACCACTGGGTTACCACTGGGTTACCGTCCTCAGGCCTGGTTTGTGCTGCAGGTCAGAGAGACGACCTGTGGCGGCTCTCGGGTCGCCTCTCTGACCTCCTGACATCAGCGCAGGATTCAGGCTGCAGGTCTTCATGAACCTTCACCAGTCTGTCGATTCTGCCCAGTTTGGGTTTGATGGATGTTTCAACTAATTTCCTCATTTCTCAGGTTGTTTGTGAGAATTGGCCACAAACAATACTCAATACTGACCTCTGACCTTGGGTTGAGGTCAGAGGTCAGCTGTAGCGCTCTGGGTTCAGCTCTGCAGAGGAACTGGTGGAGCTGGACTCACTGGTGGAACTGGACTCGAGCAGTAACGTCCTGCAGGACGCTGCAATGGCTGGACTGGGCAGCTCTCTGTCCAAACTGGAAACCAGTTCATCTCTCCAGAACCTGGCTGAGGTGGTAAGATGTGGTAGTTTCTGTATTTATCTAAATATAATTGATGGCTTTCCTACGTCTGTTTTTGAGTAAAAACTCACAGAAAGTTTGTAAGTTAACTTCATCTGAGATGAAAATAAAAGCAAAAGAAGAGCAGCGTCTGTGCTGGACCAACAGTTCCTCCACTTCTCCACTGGGGGGCAGCAAACTTGCAGCAGATAGAAACTGTAGATCAGCAGAAACTTGATGCCTCTTTGACCTCCTTCATGTTTTCATTACCATAACCTGAGCTGCTGATATTCTGCTCATCTACTGGGAACAATTATGGCAATAATAATGTTCTACTCACAAGGCAAAAATACAGAAAACCTGAAACAAATTCAGAAATAAAAAAAAAACAACCCAACATTATAAATAAAATCCTGAAAGTTTTTAATCACAACAGGAAAATCCCAAAATATCCATATTACAGCTGTGCAAAACTATTCATATCCATTAAACTTTTCCATATTTTTCTACATTATAACTAAATACATATTTTAATGTGAAAGAACAAAAGTGTTTTATAACCGGGAAGCAAAAAATGAAACATGATTCAAAACATTTTCACTGATAAAAAGTTAAGTTATTTCTGATCTGACCAAAGTTCCTCCTGTTTGAGCCTTTAGCTGTTAGCTGTTAGCCGGCTAACGGCTGACGGGGCTTCTGCTAGTTGCCCTAGTTGCTGTTTATGGGTCAGGGGTCAGACTTAGGACTCAGGTGTGAATTGAGTTTTTGCTGATAGATGGGCTGCAGAAATGAATAGAAGTCAATGGAAAGTCCCCACAAAGACAGCCACGCAAATGTGTGTGTGTGTGTGTGTGTGAGGAGGATGAAGATGAAGAGGCGGAGTGTTCCTGAGTGTCTGAGTGAAGTCAGGGAGCAGCTGCTGTTCTCCTCTCTGCTCCTCCATTATTGCTTTCATCAGACCCGGTTCTGGACCAAACGAGGCAGAATCAAGTTCTGAAGCTGAGACTTGATGGACTGAAAGCCGCAGGTAAGAGGAGGAAGAGGAGGATGAAGGTGATGAGAAGAGCCCCCCCCGGCCACCTGCTCCTCTTCCTCTTCTCTACAAACCGAAGCTGAAAATGAAATATTGTGTCTGAATTAAATTTGATCAGAACTTGTACCAACTACACCCAGAACCGGACCAGGACCGGACCAGGACCGGACCGCTCTGGCTGTCTGGACCAGAACTCTGTCCTCCAGCTCAAACATGGCGGGCAGCAGCTGTGTTTGCGGTGGCGCCGCAGAGCATCATGGGAAGAGGAGAAAGTGACGGTCTGTGTGTTTACAGCCAACAGGTGAGGACAGGTGAGCCCCGCCCCCAGGCTACCGTTTGGACCGGACTCTGGTTCTGTTCAGCTCAGTCCAGGAACGACCAGAACCGGACCGAACCGGACTGGATCTGATGCTGAGCAGAACCAGAACCAGCAGTAGGCTCAGGCTTGTTGTTGGACCATCATTAGCCGTTGTTATGGCAACGGCTAATGTGAAAAAACACAAAATTAATATTCAATACAATTATTATAATGGTCTGGTCCAGGTCCAGGTTCTGGTTCTGGTCCAGGTCCAGGTTCTGGTTCTGGTCCAGGTCCAGGTTCTGGTTCTGGTCCAGGTCCAGGTTCTGGTTCTGACTCTCTGACCCAGTAGCGGTTCTGAAGATAAGTTCTGCTGGTCTTCGTGCTCAGAAGCCTGCCGGCTCCAGCCGTCCTCAGGCGGTTCTGATCCGGTGTCAGAACTTCCCACTCCGGTTCTGATCATGTGACCCGGCATAGCTGACATTCCTGCTCCGGATCAGCGCCGCCCGGGAAACAAATCCATCATTCTGATGGGTCCAACACCTGCAGAGGAGCAGCTGGGCCGGAACCAGAACAGGAACCAGAACCTGGTCCAGCAGAACACAGAGACCCACTGACTGGTTCTGATGGGAACCACCGGGCCAGGCAGGATTTATTCTGACCCGGTTTCTGTGACTGTGACCCGGCTGTAACCCCGGCTCAGTGTGACTCAGGTTCTGGTCCAGTGACCCGGCTGGCAGATTATCTGTGTCGGGTCCGGACTTGTTCTGTCAGTCCGGTTCTGACGCTTTAAAGATAAAAGTCAACGTAAACCGACTTCATTCTTCAGCGCTCAACCAGAACCAGAACCAGAACCGCAGCGGAGGAGCTGCCGCCGGCCCGGCCCAGTTCTGAAGCACACGGACGGACCGGGCCGAGCCCGTCTGGGTTCTGGTTCTGGTTCGGTGTCCTGTTCCCCTCCTGCCTGCTGTAGTTTACATTAGCGCGGCAGCGTAGCGGCGCGGCGCCTCCATTTGTCGGCTTGTTTTGAAGACACTTCAAAGCCGCCAGCATGAGGGTCGGGTCGGGTTGGGTCGGGTTGGGTTGGGTGAGCCTACCTTGCTGCGGTTGCTGCAGTTGCTGCGGTTGCTGCTGGCGCGCTGCCAGGACGCGCTCGGCCTACGTGACGATCCTGCGAGTTCTGACAGTGTGACGATGTGAAGATAAGAGGAGATAAAAACAGACGCTGAGGATGGACGGATGAAGAGAAGAGATAGAGGCTGAACAAAGATCTGAGGCAGCAGGAACGGCTGCTTTCAATAAACAGCAGAGGTCAGAGGTCAGGAGACGCTTCCCAGCATGCATTGTGTTTCCTCTGAAGGAACTGAAAATATGGGAGCTGCAGCAGGTTCGCCGAGCGTTCATCGGCCGTGTGTCGCGGCGCCTCCTGCAGGGATGTTGCTCAAATGACAACAACCCAAAATAGTTGCCTGCTGTAGTTGCTGGTCTGTGTTGATCCCCATGGCAACGCTGGGACTCAAACCACAGAACGTTTTGTGTGGCTCTAAATGTGGATCCCAGAGGATCCGCCTTCGCGCCTCTGATGTTTTGTTGCTCCAAACCTGATTTGGTTGCTGTACAGGAGCAACTCAGGTTGCTGTGAACAGCAGGTTATGTCACTCCGTCAACCTCGTTGCTGCTCCAGTTGCCTTTGATAACCTTAGCTAGGGCAACAACCCTGTTGCCTCTCACAATAAGAGCTCAAACATCAGAGTGGTGAGATGTGAGTCAGATCCGCCCGGCGTCACGTGAAGCTTGAAAGATTTCCTGCTGCAGCTGCCGACGCTTATCAGAGTCTGAGTCACAAAAAGATGCTGATTTTCCAGAAAGCTGCAAACTTCATCCGGCCCGATGCTATCGGCCCGATGCTATCAGGCCGATAGCATCGGGCCGATAGCATCAGAGTGGCTGTCATGCTTCTTTAAGAAGACAGTACATTTCTGCTAGTCGTCCTGCTGTGATAACAACTTCTCACGATACCAAGAGGATCCCTGCTGGCAGCGTGAGGAACGCCGTGAGGAACGCCGTGAGGTTCCTCCTTATTGACACACTTTGATCGATTCCATCAGCTGCTTTATCTGGTTTCCTTTATTGGCTTTGAAGTTGATATGATTTCACTTCTGTTAGCAGCAGCAGCAGCGGCGGCAGCGGCTCCATCTGCTGCTTCACTCAGAGGGAATCCGTCCATCCAGGTACAAACCTGGATTCTCCGTTCAACAGCAGAAACACCCCAGAGTGCTGTTGCCTTGACAACCGAACCTCCAGCTGACCGAACTGTTTATGTCCCGGTTTGTTTCTCTTCAGTTCAGTTGCTGTAAACATGAAGATGTTTTTCATAAAATGTTTCAGATTCCATCACATCAAGATCTGACTTTCATCTCTGAGTCTCCAGCAGGAAGTGTTTGCTGCAGCGACCTTTGTGCTGCTGCAGCGACCTTTGTGCTGCAGCAGCGACCTTTGTGCTGCAGCAGCGACCTTTGTGCTGCTGCAGCGACCTTTGTGCTGCAGCAGCGACCTTTGTGCTGCAGCAGCGACCTTTGTGCTGCTGCAGCGACCTTTGTGCTGCTGCAGCGACCTTTGTGCTGCAGCAGCGACCTTTGTGCTGCTGCAGCGACCTTTGTGCTGCAGCAGCGACCTTTGTGCTGCAGCAGCGACCTTTGTGCTGCTGCAGCGACCTTTGTGCTGCAGCAGCGACCTTTGTGCTGCAGCAGATGCCGTCGGCAACTCTGACTGTCATAAATGGCATTTTGTTTGTTTTATTCCTCCTGAAGTTGTTCAGAAACCGGCCCAGTCAGAACCGCCGCTGCTGCTCTGCTTCTGGGGGAACATTCGCCCGGTGGAAGACCTCTGACCCCGAGCTGACATCAGCGTCCTGACCCCAAGTCGCCAACCGTCAGAGCTTCACCCTGCATCCAGTCACTCACCCTCTGATGGTGGTGAGCTACTGGACAGTTGTCATGGTGTTTCTAGTGGAGTGGGATTCGAACCAGCAACCTTCAGATTAAGGGACAAAGTTGCTTCTGGGCAGGTAGCTGAAGACGGAGAGACAGGAAGGATGAAGAAACTTCCCAAAGCAACAGGAAGTGAGTTGTTGAGCCACAGGAAGTTGGTAAATGTTCAGGGTAGCTAATAAAATGACGTCTCAAAAAATAAATAAATATAAAAAAATAATAATAAATTTTTAAATTTAATTTTAAAAATAAAAATAAAAATAAAATAATAAAAAAAAAAATAAAAAAAAAAAAATAAAAAAAAAAAAAATTAAAAAAAAATAAAAAAAAAAAAAAATAAAAATAAATAATAAAAATAATAAAAAAAAATAAATAATAAATAAATAATAAAAAATAATATTTTATAAAATTTTTTTTTAAAAAATAAAAAAATAAATAAATATAAAAATATATAATATAAATATTATATAATATATAATATATAATAATATATGATAAAAAATATGATATATAATAAATATAGAAAAGAAATAAAATAATAATAATAATAATAATATGATAATAATAATATAATAATATATAATAAAAATAATATATTATATAAATATATGAAAAATATAATATTATAAAAATTATAATAAATATAAATAATAATATATAATATAATATAATAATTTGATAATATAATAATTATTATATATATTATAATAATATATTATATTATTATATGAAAAATATAATTAATATAAAATATATAATATATGATAATAATATATATAATAAATTGATATAAAAATATAATAATATTATAATAATAATAATATAATAATATAATAGATAATAATATTGATATAATAATAATAAGATAATGAATAAATAGATATATAATATATAATAATAATAATAATAATAATAATATGATAATATAATGATAATAATAGATAATAAATAATAAATAATAATGATAATATTGAAATAATAATAATAATAATAATAAGAAGAAAAATAAAAATGATAATAATAATAATAATAATAATATTGATAATAATAACATTGATAATAATATTGATGATAATAATAATAATAATAATAATAATAATAATAATATTGATAATAATATTGATAATAATAATAGTAATAATAATAATATTGATAATAATAACATTGATAATAATATTGATAATAATAATAATAATAATTATTATTATTATATTGATAATAATAATTATTATTAAATATTATTATTATATTGATAATAATAATAATAATTATATTGATAATAATAATAATATTGATAATAATAATAATAGTAATAATTATATTGATAATAATATATAATATATAATAATAATAATTATTATATGTAATAATAATAATAATAATATTGATAATAATAATAATAATAATAATAATATTGATAATAATAATAATAATGATAATATTGATAATAATAATAATAATAATAATGATAATAATAATAATAATGATAATATTGATAATAATGATAATAAAAATAATAATGATAATATTGATAATAATAATAATAATAAGAAAAAGAAAAATGATAATATTGATAATAATAATAATAATATTGATAATAATAACATTGATAATAATATTGATATAATAATAATAATAATATTGATAATAATATTGATAATAATAATAATAATAATATTGATAATAATAATAATATTGATAATAATAACATTGATAATAATATTGATAATAATAATATTGATAATAATAACATTGATAATAATATTGATAATAATAATAGTAATAATAATATTGATAATAATAATAATAATTATTATTATTATATTGATAATAATAATAATAATAATAATTATTATTATTATTATTATTGATAATAATAATAATAATATATATGAATAATAATAATAATAGTAATAATAATAATATATGATAATAATAACATTGATAATAATATATGATAATATATAATATATAATAAATTATTATTATTATATTGATAATAATAAATAATAATATATTATTATTATATATGATAATAATAATAATAATAATAATAATAATTATATTGATGATAATAATAATAATAATAATAATAATAATAATAATAATAATAATAATAATATTGATAATAATAATAATAATCCCCTCCCGGCTGCAGCAGATCTGATTCCAGATCAACCAGATCATCCAACATCCATTAATCTTTATCACTAATAAAAACCAGAACTTTCTTGTGTTGGTTCTGTTTTGACCCGGCTGATCCAGATCTCAACCTGGTTCTGGTTCTGGTCTGAACCTGGTGATTTTTCTTCAGAACCTTCCTGATGTTTTTATGTTAGCTATACTCCAAACTTCAGGTTGGTTCTGATCGGATCCAAAAGGATCCAGGAGAACTAGACCTGAAGATGTTACAGAACCAGAACCACAACCAGAACTGTTCTGCTTCACCTGTGATAGAAACCCAAAGGGTTTTTTTTGTGGTCTCGAGTTCCTGAACTTTGGGCCAAGCTGGTTCTGTAGAACCGCATGAGGTTCTACAGAACCTCATGCGGTTCTTCCTCCTCCTCTTCCTCAGAAGAGGAGGAGGAAGAGCGGGCGGGTTTAGCGGTTCAGTCTGAGGACAGAGCCGGTTCTGTTCCCACACGTTTCTGTCAAAACAACATTTATTACTCACCCCGACCGGAACCGGTCCGTGTCCAAACACCGCCGCTTTGATCACCGCTGCAGGCTGCTCAACCTGAGGCGCCGGGCCCGAATGGGTCCGGCAGACCCGGCTGGGCTAAACAGAACAGGAAGCAGGAATCATTTCAGAACAGAACCCTTAATGTTCCTGTGAGGTTTGGTAGAACCCGGCCGGTTCTGCTGAAGGAAAGTACGTCCATCCCAAAAATGTCAGAACCTTTTTATTCTTCATCAGATGAAATGTGGGACAGACCATCAGAACGAACCAAAAGCGGTCCTCATAAACTCAACTGGGTCACCTGGTTCTGGGTTGGTTTTATGCTCAACAGAACAAAACTGCTGGTTCTGTAGAACTCTGAGTCCAATTTCACCAACCAGAATCAAACCAGAACCTGGCCAGAAGCAGGCAGGTCAACAGATGGTTCCCTGCTGGATCTGTGGACCGGCAGCCCGACCAGAACATTTCCACAGGAGACTTAGTTTCACATTACACAGTTTGAAGCTAAAAATCTATCATCAAATATTTAGAGTTTAAACTTAGTAATAGTTTGGAGTTTAGCTAAAAACTAAATGTTTAGTTGTAAACTTTTAGCTTGAGGCTAACTATTTAGCTAGCATGTCTAACTCGAAACTAAACATTTAGCCTGGGACTAAACATTGATTTAACAAGCTAACTATTTACTTTGAGGCTAATTATATGCAGTTTAGCTAAGAATATTAGATTTATATTTAGCTTGGAACATTTAGCTTCACACTGTGACATTAATAAATGGATGACAGGATGATGACGATCCTGTTGGCTGAATAAATACAGACATCTGGCCGGGTAACGGCTGCAACACGCAGGCGGAACCAGAACCTTCTGGGTTCTTCCAGAACAACAAAACGTTCTCCGCCATTGTTCAGGAACCAGCAGGCAACTCTCAGACCAAAGAGTCAGAACCTGGTCAGAACCCGGTTCGGATCTGTGTTGGACATCTTGTTTGGATCAGTGACAGAATCGGGACGATAAGCAGATAATTCATAGAAAACAACAGTTACTCCACATTTTCTAAGATCTGATCCCTTCAGAACCGACCCGAGCAGAACTGCAGAACCATCTACAGGACCGGAGCCGGCTCCTGAAGGTCACGTGGACGGATTGGGCCGGTCTGGACAGAACCTCCAGAACAATAACAAGGTTCATTTGATGGCTCTGATTTGTCCTCTGAAGGTTTGGTGATTCGGGTCAGAACCTGAACCCTTCCTCCATCTGGAAGTCTGGTTCATCAGTTTCAGTTGCCATGGCGGCAGAGTCAGTGCTGAGTCAGTAGTCGTCATAGCGATAGGCATTGGGGTAGGCGTAGTGGTAGTCGTAGGGGTCCAGCCGCTCTGTCTTGGTCTGCAGAGGTTCTGGAGGAAACGACAGAGACTTGATGACTCCGCCGGACTCCTCGGTCACTTTGACCTCGGTGGAGTACGAGGACGGAGACGCGTCTTCCAGCAGGGACGAGCAGCCGGGCAGACAGGCGGCTTTGGCAGGCTGGTAGGACGGCAGGCCAGCCGACGGTTTGGGACAGGACTGGTAGGGAGGCAGCGCCCCCGGAGGCTTGGGACAGGGCTGGTAGGACACCTGGAGAGGACAAGGAGACAAGCACCCTCATCGTCACTGCCACCACAAACACCAGGCTTTCTCTGTCACACACACTCAGTGTACACTGACAACAGACATCCATTTACTGCTAACACTGAGGCTGCGTTAGGAGACGTCCAACCGGCTTCAGGACACCCTGCGTTAGGACTTTAATGTGACCCTGAGAGAACTGAGCAAGCAAGCTTCAAAGAACCAGAACTATCTGAACCAAAGAAGTCCAGCGGCGGTTAGGGGTCCCTGCCGGAACGTCCTCTACCTTTAAGACGAGGCTTCAGCCATCAGCTGGACTGACAGGGTCCTGATGTCCTTGTCTCCATGGTGGACTGAGCCACCAGAGGAGCCACCTCAGAACCACTGCAGCCTTCTACCCTGAGGAAAGCACCTCCGGTCTGTTGTGTGCTTACTGACCCTGGTTTTGGTTCTGGTTCTCCTGGAGTGTTTCCTTTCTCTGGAGGAAGTACTGCTCCAAAAACTAGGACCGGATCCAAACAGCAGGACCTGCTTACCTTAAAAAACTGATCAGCATCAAAGGATGATTTCAAGTCAGACTGGACCGGACCGGATCAGATCAGTAGTGTTACTGTGGACTGGACCGGATCAGTCTGTTCAAACCGGACCGGACCGTGTGTCATTGATCTGTGTGTTTCTGTCTTCTTGTCTGACTGGGTTTGTTCTGTATTTCTGTCTAACTGGGTCGGACCTGCTTGTCTGAGTCTCCGGTGTTCTGAAAGGGACAGTGTTAACAAAATGGAGGATGGATCTTTCTTTGACCCTCAGCTGACCCCGGCTCACCTTGGTTGTCGTGGTGATGATAGTCTGCAGACCAGCGGGCGACCCTGGGGCGTTGCTAGAGTAACGGCAGGGGTACTCTGCGCTGTAGTAGTGGTGGTTATCGGCGTAGGGGGCGGAGCTCTTCAGGAGCTCCTTCCAGGCTGGCGGCGCCTTCGTCTGCGGGTCGAAGGAGGATGAGGAGGATGAGAGCGCAGCCGAGGAAGATGAAGGCGCTGAAGAGGAGCCCAGGACCGGCGTTACCCTGGAAACAAACCGGATCTGGGTCACAAACATGGAACCGGCAAAGACTCTATCTCTCTGGTTCTGGTTCTGGTTCTGAACTAAACCTGTGAGTTACAGAGTTCTGGTGAAACCAGGGCGCATCAGCAGAACCCGATTCTGGTTCTGGACCTGAATTAAGTCTCCAGTCTTCTGCTGGGTTCTGTTTCCATGGTGATACTCAGGTGTAAAGTAGTTCTGAGTAAAGTCTGAACCAGAAACAGAACTTGGTCTGGGCTGGATGTGTGAGCCTGACCTGGGGTCGCAAAGGTCAGAGGTCACAGGATACGAAGGTGAGGCCAGGTATCCCTGGAAGTCGTAGCCGGGTCGGCCCATGTACAGTCTTGGGTTGGCTGGTTTCTGTAGGGTGGGCGTGGCCTCTCCCAGTGCATTGTGGGGGTTGTAGTAGGGCTCGCTGCTCTGGAATTGTGGGTAATGCTGCGGGAAGTTCGGCTCAATGAAGGAAATTCTTTCTGCTGGTTCCACACAGAGGAGGGCGGGGCCTAAAGCCTGAGAGGGTCAACAACAGACAGTAACCATCGTCATCACCATGATCACCATGGTGATGATGATCACCATCATCGTCGTCGTGATTATCATCATCATCATCACATTCATCATCACTATCATCGTCATCATCAGACCTGGCTCTCCATCAGGCGTCTCTTCGGGGTGAACGGAGGGGAACTGACTCGTCTCTTCACTGAACTCCTTCTGGCTTCGGTCTCAGACTTGGATTCTGGTCTGGGATGGTCATGGACGCCCTTAGCCTGAAGAACCAGAACCAGAACATCATCAGACAGAAAGCACCAGATTTCCACAAGAAACAAAGTTGGGGCTGGAGGTCAGAATATGATGGAAGGTAAATGGATGGGTGGTTAGTTAATTGGTAGGTCAGAGGTCAAAGGTCAGAGGTGTTCACCTGGAAGAAGATGGCCTTGCCATCGACCCTCCAGAAGTTGGTGACTGGGTATCCGCTGTGGCCGCGGCAGGGCAGCAGCTCCAGAGCAGCGCTGCAGTTTGGACACATCTTCTCTGAAACACAGAGTCTGATCAGCTGGGCGACGCTGCACCGCTGCTCTGATGGTCTGATGGGGTATCATGATACCCCATCAGGGTACCCTGATGGGGTATCATGATACCCCATCAGGGTACCCTGGTTGAGTATCCAGAGCAGGGTACTCAACCTGCTCTGGGTTTAGCAGGATAGCCTTACTCTGCTGTTTCTGCCTGGCCTTGTCACAGATGGCGGGACGCAGCTGCAGGCGGGCGCCGTCCGGCAGGGCGCAGCCCCGGGAACACACCACCACCCCCAGGCACGACTTCTTCAGAATCTGGCAGTTGTGGTTGTTGGTGTTCCTCATGGCCCAGCCCGACAGGTGTCTCTGGGCGTTCTTATCGTCAGCTGTAATGAACCACAACACCGAGGACCAATGAGCCGCAAGTCTGCAGGGACGCCTGTGTGATGTCATCAGGAGGGCGGAGCCGGCGGCCCGACCCTTCCCTCCTGTGGTCAGATCGACTCCTCAAAGAAAAGCTCAACTCGTAACATCCTCCTGGTCAATTAAGACATTTCTCACCGCTGTAGATGTAGCGTACGTAACCATCTGTCCACTCCTGGAATTGGTCCAACTGTTTCAGGTCCTGGGGACAGACAGGGGACACAGGGACAGATAATTATTATTAGATCAGCCTGGTTTCTATGCTAGGTTTCTCTCATGTCTTTGTCGTTTCCCAGTTGATCATGTTTTCCTTAGTCATAGGATTATTTCCATCTCCCTGGGTTCCTCCTCGTATCTCCTTCTGTCTCTCCTCCTGTCTCTCTTCCTGTCTCTCCTCATGTCTCTCCTCCTGTCTCTCTTCCTGTCTCTCCTCATGTCTCTCCTCCTGTCTCTCTTCCTGTCTCTCTTCCTGTCTCCTCCTGTCTCTCCTCCTGTCTCTCTTCCTGTCTCTCCTCATGTCTCTCCTCCTGTCTCTCTTCCTGTCTCTCTTTCTGTCTCCTCCTGTCTCTAATCAAGTCTCTCCTCTTGTCTCTCTTCCTGTCTCCTCCTCTCTCTCTTCCTGTCTCCTCCTGTCTCTCCTCCTGTCTCTCTTCCTGTCTCTCCTCCTGTCTCTCCTCCTCTCTCTCCTCCTGTCTCTCTCTCCTGTCTCCTCCTGTCTCTCCTCCTGTCTCCTCCTGTCTCTCCTCCTGTCTCTCCTCCTGTCTCTCCTCCTGTCTCCTCCTGTCTCTCCTCCTGTCTCTTCTCCTGTCTCCTCCTATCTCTCCTCCTGTCTTCCTCCTGTCTCTCCTCCTGTCTCTCCTCCTCTCTCTCCTCCTGTCTCTCCTCCTGCTCTCTTCTCTCTCTCTCCTCCTCTCTCTCCTCCTGTCTTCCTCCTGTCTCTCCTCCTGTCTCCTCCTGTCTCCTCCTGTCTCTCCTCCTGTCTCTCCTGTCTCTCCTCCTGTCTCTTCTCCTGTCTCCTCCTATCTCTCTTCCTGTCTCCTCCTGTCTCTCCTCCTGTCTCTCTCTCCTGTCTCCTTCCTCCTGTCTCTTCTCCTGTCTCCTTCCTCCTATCTCTCCTCCTGTCTTTCCTCCTGTCTCTCCTCCTGTCTCCTCCTGTCTCTCCTCCTGTCTTCCTCCTGTCTCTCCTCCTGTCTCCTCCTGTCTCTCCTCCTGTCTCTTCTCCTGTCTCCTCCTATCTCTCCTCCTGTCTTTCCTCCTGTCTCTCCTCCTGTCTCCTCCTGTCTCCTCCTGTCTCTCCTCCTGTCTCTCCTGTCTCTCCTCCTGTCTCCTCCTGTCTCTCCTCCTGTCTCTCCTCCTGTCTCTTCTCCTGTCTCCTCCTATCTCTCCTCCTGTCTTTCCTCCTGTCTCTCCTCCTGTCTCCTCCTGTCTCTCCTCCTGTTTCTCCTCGTCTCTCCTCCTGTCTCTCCTCCTGTGTCTCCTGTCTCTCCTCCTGTCTCCTCCTGTTTCTCCTCCTGTCTCTCCTCCTGACTTTATCAACATGGTGTCCATTGGTTCTGCTCTGCCTTCAAATCTCCAGCTGGTACTGATCCCGGTTCTGGTTCTGGTTCTGCTGGAGGTTTCTCCCTGTTAAAGCAGAGTTTTTCTCTCCACTTTAGGCACATGCTGGTCCAGTGATGCTGCAGTGTCATACTGGACCTGATGTACTGGTTACTGGGATACAACCCAGTAACCAGTACAGGGTTATGGTTTCGTTTTTTTAAACAAAAAGGACACAAAGAAAGTAAACCGTTAAAAAAAAAAAGTCTCGTCCTGTTTGTGTTTTCAGTATCTTGACAACTGGGTCAAACAGAACCACGATGGTCTGACTGGATCCAATGCTCCAGAACTTCAGCTGGAGGTTTTGGACCTTTGTAGCTGACATGTGACCCGATCCAGACAGCTGGTCCTGATGTCACCATTACAGCTGAGCTGCAGGAGACCGGGCCAGAACATGAACCAGAACCAGAACTCCTGACATGAGTTCAGGAAAAAGTCGCAGAGCTGGTTAAATAACAATAATAATAATAACAGTAATAATAATAATAATAATAATAATAATAATAATAATAATAATAATTATTATTATTATTATTATTATTATGTGTTCTGCAAATCACATTAGTTCTCGCAGTGAGCTGCGTCCTTCATTGACGCACGAGCCGAGTGATAATAATAATTATTATTATTATAAAATTGTCAATTCTTATACAATTAAACAATATAATAATAATGTTATTATTACTATGTTGTTGTTGTTAATAATAATATTAACAATATTATTATTAATATTATAATAATATTAATAACATTATTATTATTATTATTATTATTATTTGTTGTTGTTGTTGTTGTTATTATTATTATCACAATTTTCCGACCAAACAGAGAATTTAATTTATTTAAAACCCGAAATGAACATTTTAATCTTTATTGTCATTTTTTCCTATTTATTGTGTTTTTGTGTCTTTTTTTAAGTGGCTGGTTCTGGTTCTGGTTCTGGTTCTGGTTCTAAGCATTAATCCATATCTGCTCTCTTTCTGTTTTATTCTGTTGTCATATTTTAATTTAAATATTAGCTTATTTTCTATCATAATTATTTATTTCTTTATTTTTTATTTTTTCGGTTCTTTTCAGAATTCTATCGGAGGTTCGGAACCGGAGCTGTTTTTACTGGACCGCTTCTGGTTCTGAGTGTGAAAACCAGCAGAATCTGTTCCGGAACCGCCGCGGACAGTAACTGGACCGAACCTAATTTTATCCACAATCGGACTTTATAAATAATTCAATAATTCAGAAAAACTAAATAACGAAAAAGATTTTCTGTCTTTATTTGTAGAACTGATCGTTGGTCCGTTTGGAACCGAACCTTGCAGAGTTCGGTCTCTGGCCCAAACTGAATCCGTAAAATAAAACATTTAATTCTCAGAATTTATTTTTTAATAGTGAAATAAATTCTGATTGATTTAGATTTTTGTTTTAATAAAATGGTTCCGGTCGGTTCGAGTTCTGTTCAGGCGCTCTGAGAGGTTCTGGTTCTGACTCGTTTTGGTTTTCATTTTTATCCTGATTGTAGTTTTATTCTCTGTCCTCAGAACCGAACCGAACCGAACTTTTAGTTCTTTTCAGTTCAACTCGAAGCGGCTCCGCTTTTGACTCGGTTCTGATTCGGACCCAAAACATTCCGTCCTTATGGGTTTTATCAGAACATTTGGATCCGATGAAGAATCATCACTTATTATTATTATTATTATGAAGTAAAAAAACGCAATTATTTAATAATAAAAATAATCCAAAATAAAATAACATTTGTAAATTTACATTTAAATTTCTTTCAAACTGTTATTTTCTTTGATTGGGTTCATTTATTATTATTATTATTATTATTATTATTATTATTATTATTATTATGTCTTAAAGCGTAGGGTTAGAGGTTATATTTAACCCAGTTATTAATCAGTTCTGGACCGGTTTTCGTTGCTGTTCTGGCCCGGTTCTGGCCCGGTTCTGGCTCGGTACCTGCGGTAGTTTGGGGTCGTTGATGTCCCAGTTCAGCTTCATCCCGACCGAACATACACAGTCCGCCTCGTCTCTCTGATCCCGGGACATGATGCCGGTACCGGTACCGGCTTTGCTGCTGCCTCTGGGTCAAGTCCTCCTCCTGGTCCCGGTTCTGGTCCTGGTTCTGGTCCCGGCTCTAAGGTAATCCTCTCAGAACCGAACCGAAGACAGATGAAGTAGAAGCGGCTCGCGCGGCGCAGCAGCTAGAAGAAGTGAGAACAGGTGAGACCTGGAGGGGAGGGAGGGGGCGGGTCAGAACCAGAACCTCTTCAGGACTTTCTGCAGAACCTCACCTGATCAGGTGGCACAGCGACTGGGTCCGACCCGATTCGGTTCGGCCGGAGTTCTGTCTGGTGGCTGTGCAGGTGAGTGTGGAGGTTCAGGTGAAGGTTTGTTTTGTAAACTCGAGAATGTTTTGACCAAAACAAACAAACTCATTAGTCAACAATTACAGAACCAGAACCAGAGGAGCTGGTCCACCTGCGGGTCCCTTCTGGTTCCGAACTCATGGACTCGGTTCTGTCAGGAACTGACTGATGGTTCCATTCCTTCTGCTCTGGTTCTGGAATAGAACCGGTTCGGATGGCAGAACCGTTTCTAGAGCGCAGCACAAACTGGAGACCGAACCGGGTCAGGACCGAACCGGGTCAGGACCGAACCGGGTCAGGACCGAACCGGGTCAGCTAAGGAAGCTGTTTATTAATAAAGAATCAAATCTGTGGATGTTTTAATAAACAGAAGTTTTCATCCATTTAGTTTTTAATGACGTAACAGTAATTACGTCATACTCATCCATGTTGACTGATGATGAAGATGTTTGCTCCTCTTCATCAGGTTCTACAAGCTGATTGGTCAGCAGCTCAGCTTGTCCAGGTATTGACCAATCACAGGCCTCAGCGAGATTTATTGATACTATTAATAATAATTATTATCATTATTGTTATTATTGTTTTGCTCAGGAAGTAAAGAAACATCTGAAATGATTTTACATGTTATGAATAAAATCTGAATCATATTTATGTGTCATAATAAATGTTGAGTCATCATGTGAATATGGATCAATATTCCCTCTTATCAATTCATATTAATGATTAATCAATACCAGGGAGCAAAGTTACTAATTACTTTTACTACAGTTTGTTACTTTTTAAATCAAATCTGAACTTTTGGTTTTGATTCAAGAATTGTATTTATTTATATTTGAAATAAAAATAGAAACTGAGAACTGAAGGAGCAACGAGGAAGACTACTGAGGAAGACTACTGAGGAAGACTCACATCTTCATCAAACAGAAGAAACTCAGTTATAAAATATTCTGAATAATATTTGCATGTGATCATAAGGAGTACTGAGAAGAATGATGATGATGATGATGATGATGGTGAGGAAGATGATGAAGATCTTCCTCACCTGCCAGGCTCGGCCTGCCAGGTTCTGAATGTTTCTGTAAATTTGATTCATTTTCATTCCAGATGTTTTATTTATTAACTTGTTTATTTATTTAGTGTCAAATTTTTACTTTTATCAGAGAAAATCTTAAAGTTGCAACTTTATTACAATTTATATCAAACTTAGTTAAATTAATTCTACTTTATTTTGTACTAAATATGAAAGAATGTTCATTAAACAGGTGGGGGAGGGGCACAGGTCTGATTGATTATCACTTATTGATCATGATATTCCTCCGCCGGGCCTGAACTACCTTGTCTCCTCCGCTGCGCGGCCCCGAGGCTGATGAGCTCATTATGTGCAGCTGCGTGCGCGCTCCCGACACCTGAGTGCACGGAGAGGAGACAGATGCGCGCGATGGTGAGCCAGCACTTTTCTTTTATTGATCTTTGCGCTCATTGATTATTGAAGATGATGAGGGGAGAAGATCCGCAAACAGAGCAGAGAACGTTCTCTGGAGCTTCATGAACGTTTCCTGAACATCCAGCAGGAGAAGATCCGGACAAACGTCTCCTGTCCAGGCGGCCTTCGCTGTTCCGCCCCATTCATTCATTCATTCATTATTTCATTCATTCATTCACTCATTATTTCATTCATTCATTCATTCATTATTTCATTCATTCATTCACTCATTATTTCATTCCGCTCCTCGCGCTGCGGCCCGTTCTCACCTTCCTGGACCAGCTTTGTCTCGGCTCTCTGCCGCCCCCTGCTGTCTGCAGCCCGACATCACAGCTGATCTCAGCAGAGTTGTGGGAACGCCACCAGGTTCCCCGCCACCTGGGTCCCGGTTCGGTTCCTCAAAGTTGCATCTTTTGTGTTATCAGAGAATCGGAACCTCGAGGGACTAACATCCAGAATCTGATCAATAACTGATTAATACCTGGTGGATCTCCAGTAGATTTCAGTGACGCTGTGTTGTCAGACGGCGCCCCCTGCTGGTAGATTTACATGTTTGCGTTTCCATGTCGTGATTTTCAGGCTTTGGGTGTTTCTGTGTGAACTCATCTCTGAATGAGTTAATCTAGTCTGTTCAGGATCAAACCAGATTAATTTGAGTCTAAATGAATGAATCTGGATTAAATCCGAATTGAATTATTCAGATTAAATCTGAATAATCTGTTTCTGTCCCAGTTTGAGCTTCAGGTGGATGACTGTCTGCTTCGTGGCGACTCGTCTCGACTCGTTTCTCTGCTCCACTATGAAGGACTGACCAGCTCCACCCTCACCAGGCTGCACCTCCTGGTTACCAAGGTAACGGCAGGCTCTCTGGGAGGGGGAACCGCAGGGGGCCATGATGGGGCGGGGCCTGCAGTGTTGGGTCTTTTCTGCATCAACAAAGAGCCCGTCCTCTGTTTGTACAGAACCTTTAGTCGGGTCCAGAGTTCTGTCCAGAGAACTCATCCACACCAGTCTGAGATCATTCTGGAGCGTCCTATAATGACCTCTTGAACTTCCTCTTCCTCCTCACATACCATCCCAGGACCAGGAGCTTTGGAGTCTGAGGAACCGATTCTGGTCTCCCAGCAGTGGGTCTGGGAAGGCCCGTTTATCAGGTCCGGTCCTCAGGCCTCCTGCCCTGCATGTCTCAGGTGTTTCCCTGCTGTCACACCTGGACTCAGTCTGTGGTGATTAACCTGCAAAGGTCATGCAATCATTTGGATCAGCTGTTCTGGAGGAGAGGCTCATCTAGAACATGCAGAGCAGGAAACCTGAGGACTGGAACTGACAAGCTCTGGCCTGCAGTGAGCCTGGCGCCGCCTGGGCTGCGTTGCTGTGTTGCTGCTTGGCGTTGCTGGTTGCTGCTGGTTGCTGCTCAGCAATGCCGACTGTGTTTCAGGAGCTGCGCAGCAGGGGGTTCTGCAGGGTTCTGGTCGTGTTGAAATCTGTATCGATTTTGTCGGAGAACAAGGAAGACCTGGAGACTCTGGTCAACCTCGGCCTGACTGCTAAGGTAACCGGCGATCTGATTGGTCGGTCGTTTTCTGTGCTGCTCTCACCTTTCTGTTGTTGCTCAGGTGATGTTATGGTTCGAAGCTGTTCACGACCTGCTGACCTCTGACTTCCAGGAAGGCTCCACCACCCTGATGGTCCTCACAGAGGAGTTCTTTGACTACTTCCTGGTGAGCAGCATGCTGGGAAGTGATGTTTGAAGTTGTTTGTCTGTCATGTTGATCTCAGGTGAGCTTAGTGTCCCGGCAGCCAATCAGCCATCAGTGTTTGTTGCTCACCTTTCACAGCTGAAGCGTGATCTGCTCAGCTGTCCTGGATCACCTGACAGACAGGCATCATCAGGTCTCTACCTGCTCACGGTGCCGTGGATCGCGAGCAGCCATTGGTCCACCTGCAAATGGGCCCTGTGACACAGAGAGGAAGATATTTGTAGCCGCATCCCTCCTGAATCCGTCCTGGCAGCAGGTCTCAGGTCAACGTCTGGACTGGGTTCCAGCATTCACCGATTCCAGAACTCCTCCCTGCATCCGGTGCGTCTCTGACCAGTGAGACCAGCGAGGGAGAACCAGCTGTGGTCTCACTGGTCTGGAACCAGCACCGAGTTTTTTACCTGCTCGTCCAGGACAGGGAGGATTTAAAACCAGTTATTCATCATCATCATCATCATCAAACAGCCAGAACCTTTTTATGCAGATAAGTGATTTTATTTCCTGACTGTAGCAACAATCATTCAACGGTTACATGATGATCAATAGAATACGTCACCCGTTGCTGGATCCCCGTCAGAGACCATCGGACTCTGGTGGATCCTGCCAGATTTTCAGCTGAGGCAGATGGTTCTGATGGGGAACCGACTGGGTTGAATCACTGGCTTTTAAAACACAAAGCACCAGTTTTCTATAAAAGTTTCAATTGTTCTGGTTATAAAATCTTTGAGTTTATTACCACTCAAAGGATTGTTCTGGTCTTGTTGGTCTGCATAAACCAAACACAAACTGTTATTGATCCTCTCCGAGGATCCATGAAGGATCAGACCTTGGTCGAATTGAATAAAAATGCTGTGTAATGAAAAAGAAGTCCACCTTGACTTGGACTAGGTCCAAAGTTTCAAATAGCTTCAAGATGCCAACACCAGAGACCTACACCAGACATCCAGAGTCCGTCTGAGTCTCGGCTGGTTATGTGAGTTAAAAGCTACTTGTTGGGCAGTAGCTGAAGTAACTCAGCAGATCCAGACCCAACACAGATTCCAGCATGCAGCGGTTGGGTGAAAGCAGCCTGGACTTGGTGCAGGAGTGTCATGGTTGAAGAGATGCTGTAGAAGGACAGAACTCCTGCTTCATGATCCAGATACACGCCTACCCTAGAACACGGAGGTTCTGAGAGGTCAAGGCTTCTACCATCATGGATGTATTTATTATTGTGACAATATAAGGCCCACGACATCTTATTATCTCCAAATCCACTGGTTCCTCCTGCTCTGACCATGTGTTTGTATGCCACTGCCACAGAGACAATCCCACTCCACTCCACCTCCCAGTAACACCGTCCAGTCAGACCTTCTCTGCTCAGAACCTGAAACCGGTCTGTGAATCTCTCCGGATGATTCGAGTACGACTGCTTTTTCTTTCCTCTCGTCACTCTCATGTTCTGTCCAGACAGAACCAACATTTTATTAGCTGTGTTGGGATCCAAGATGAGCCGACATGCATACGGTAAAAACTCCGTTCTCGTCTTGGGCTGTCCTGGTGTGTGATTTGGTGCTGCTGGTGGTAAAACCTTGAACTTATCTAGTGATGGATAACCTAGTGGTGCTGTAAAAGTGTTCTCGCCCTTTGTCCAGTCTGATGACGGACCTTGAGATTGATCTGGTGTTGGGTACGTTGGTGAGGAAACCTTGGAGCGACTCTGTGGGGAACCTCTGGGTGGAGACACCTCGGACTCGGTCGGTGCAGGGTAAGCTGCTGCTTGTGAAGTCTTGGACTCACTTGATGTGTAAATTGGTGCTGTTGGTACAATACTTGACTCTCTTGGTGTTTGGTAAACAGCTGGAGATAAAACTGTGGACTTATCTACCGTTGGATAAATTGGTGATGAAACCTTGGGGACCTTCTGCAGGTGACCTCCTGGTGTTGGGTATGTTGGTTTTAATATCTTGGACTCCAGAGAAGATGTGTAAAATTGTGCCATTGGTATAATGTTGGAGTAAGCTGAAGGTATGATGACCTTGTCATCAAATGATTTCAGGCGTCTTGGTGGCATTGGTGCAGTCTTGGACTTGGCGAGGGGTGGAGGAGCAGCTGGTGCTGAATCCTTGGGCCTCTCTGGTTTTGGGTAAATTTTTGGTGGCAACTCCAAGGAACCAACTTTGGAGATTACGGCTTGCGGTGATGATGGGATGCCATGGTGAGCTGGTCTCTGTGGAGGGTCTGCTGTAGTCATGGTGATCCTGGTCCATTCCTGCCTCAGGGTGTCCTGTAGTTTCTGAATTAGCTCAGTGACGGCATATGATATCTGCTTAAAGTAGTTTGGAGACCGAATATTGATGGCTGAGTTTGTAGATGGGCCCAGTGATACCAGAGAGGGGTACCTTCGTAGGAACTGGACGTGGTCCTCGGTGTGTGCCAGCCTCTCCAACTCATGATCTCTCCTGGTCAGCTCTGAGATTTCCTGCTGGACTCTCTGCTGAAGCTCTTCAACTTGCCTCATTTCGGCTTCCTGCTGGGATCCGATCAGCTGTTGGACGTCGCAGCTTCTCTGGGCCAGGAGCTGCAGCAGCTGTTTGAACATTGCCTGGACGTTCTGCACCGTGTCGCCGGCAGAGCTGGCGATGGCGTCGCCCTCCTTCTGAAGCAGCTTCAGGGCCTCCTCTCGGTCCTGGACTCTCTGCCAGATGTTCTGCCGTATCGGTCCGAGCTCTTGCTGCCACTCGGTCCTCTCTGCTGCAGCGAAGACGGTGTCATGACCTCTGTGCTCGTCCATAGAGCACAGGAAGCAGATGGTCCGCTGGTCGCTGCGGCAGAAGATCTCCTTCATTTTATTGTGCAGGGAGCAGATGTTCTCCTGGATGTCTGCAGAAGCTGTGAGCAGCTTATGGGTCTTAAAAGCTGGAGAGTCGTAGTGAGGCTGAAGGTGGAGGTCACAGTAGGAGGCCAGACACTGCAGGCAGGACTTGGTGGCTTTCATCTTCCTCCCAGTACAGAAGTCACAACTCACATCTCCAGGTCCAACGTACTCATGAAGACAAGGAGCATCTCGGAGCGCGACCTTCTTCATTTCCTCCACCAGCTCTGCTAACATGGTGTTCTTTCCCACAACAGGTCTGGGTATGAAGACCTCCCTGCACTGAGGGCAGCTGTAGACCGCCTTCTGGTCCTGCTCTTTCCAGTGGTTTTTGATGCACTCGGAGCAGTAATTGTGTCCACAGGGAATGGTCACTGGATCCTTTAGTGGATCCAGACAGATGGAACACCTCAGCATGTCTTCGCCCAGTGAAATCCCCCGCTGAGCCATTCTTCCTCCTTCACAGCACAACAGAACCTGTAGAAGTCTGAGCTGCTGCTGTCGACTCAACTGCGTCAGTGAACAACGGAGGCGGGGTGGAGCTGGCTGGTCCGACTGCATTCCATGTAGAGACCAGAGCTGGACTGGTCTCAGGTCTGATTCTGCTCTGGTCTTCAACCCAGTTCAGTCAGGCAGCAATGAAAGGAAACATTTACTCTTCTTCTAAGCAGAAAACAAAGATGTGGAGCCAGAAACACGGAGAGTGGACCTCAGAACTCACTGACATGATTTCACTCTGAACAGGTTGAGCTTCATTCCAGGAGGATGACGGCTGTTGGTTCAGGCTTCAGGAGTCTAAAACAACCTGAGAACCCGCAGGAACAAGACGGAACCAGATGGGTTGGGTCGGGCTTACTTCCACAAACCAATCCGAACCAGAACCAACAGGCTTCCTATCAGAACTGTTTCCTCTGGCGGCGAAACGCTGCAGCCCAGACTGTCCACCGGGCCGGTGCCACCTGTTGGTCGGGGCCACCAGCGCTGTGGGTTCTGGGTCCTGGTGGTGACCCAGTCTGACGGCATGATGGGCCCTGGAGTCCAATAAGCACAGCGCTGATGAGTTCCCAGTGATGTTCCCATAAACTGTTCCCTCAGTCATGAAGGCCTCAGGATGATCCATCTCTAGACACCATAAACCTGCTAACACATAAAATATCAAATCAAATGTTATTTGTAAAGCACCTTCCAGCAACAAGGCAGTTCAAAGAGCTTTACATCATAAAATACAAAGTCATAGAAACGCAGTCTATGATTGAAACAGTTAGTCGTCGTTAAACATCAGATTGTTGATCGTTTCATTGATTATGTCTCAAAAGCATCTGTAACCAGCTGTAGATTAAAGGCACTCAGTGTTTCGGCTGTTTTGCAGTAGTGGGAAGTTTATTCCAGATTTGTAAAGCATAGAAGATGAATGCTGGCGGCGTCACGGCCTCTGATCACTGACTGAGCTGAACTACAGTGTCGGTGTTCAGCAATTAGCCAGAGCTATCCAAGACAATAAACACTGCACCGTTTTAATCTGGCTGAGTAAAGCTGTTGGATGCAGCTAATGTTAGCTAAATGATAACTAGCTGCTCCATGACTGCAAATCATCTTTGGCTAAGAATGCTAATGTTGTTGTTACCTTAGGTTACATTGTTTATTGGTTAATTAACGAGGGATAAATCTGATCCTGTTATTTCTGTGCAGAAATCGAGCTTGTGTTGATTTCCACAAATATTAACAGTAAATATTTAGATAATAATGTATATGTATTAGAAATATCCAAATAGTGTCCAGAAACTGAAATGGATCTGCAGCAGGTCAGAAGGAAAACCTCCTGACCTGAAAGTCGTCATTATTGATTTATCTTCATTATTGTTTTGGTATTAACTTATAAATCTTCTTGGCTCAGGGATGATTTGCCTTCTGTTTGGATCCTAACGATCAGGTTCTGACCTGTAGTTGTGTCAGTTCAACCAGGTTGGCAGGTGAAACTGTAGATTTTGTTAGTTAGTCGTCGAGCTGCAGTCGGTGTCGTGGCGCCAACCTGAGGGTAAGGAGAGGACTGCTGCCCCCTGCTGGGGAACTGGGACGGCGCTGTCCGCTCCTGTTGGCGCTAGCGGACTCTCAGATCTGATCCTGGAACTGGAAACCTTCCTCTTGGTGGGTTCTGATTGTGACCTGTTGTCCGTTTTGTCTCTCAGCTCCTGGCCCAGGCGTCTCTTCCAGGTCCGGTTGGTTCTGGTTCCTATCTTGGTTCTGCTGCTCAGGTGTCTAACGCCGCTGCCTCCTCTAGCTGCCCAGCTGTCCGTGCTGCTGCTTCACCTGGCTCACCTGGCTCTGGAGGGCGGAGTTCACTTCCCTCTGCGACTGGAGGTAACCATGGTAACCACTAAACCACTGCACACGCTGCTGCCCCCTGCTGGCGAACCATGAAGCCCCTCTCTGGTTTCAGGCCATCAGAACCTTCAACAGCATCCTGGAGTCCCTGAGCCGGCAGCAGAGAAGGCTGATCCAGAACGACCAGAACCAGAACTTGTGAGGCTTCTGTTGGGACGCCGTCGCTGCAGTTCCCAACCTTAAAGTTCGGTCAGCGAATGGATGCTAAGCTCACCTGTCGCTATTTACCTGTAGGACTCAGCTGGCAGCTGCTGTTGTGACAGTTGGAGGTGAGCTTGATCCGTTAAACATTTTGGACGGTTCTGGGGTAGAGATGAGGACCGCTGACCCATGGTCCTCTGAGTCAAGAACTTTCCTGCAGCTTTCTGGATCCCTGGGGAACTTTGGATCAGGGTTTGGAAGTGTGTCGAAACAGCTTCATGTTTGTAGCTTCCCTCTTGTTTCAGACTATGAGTTTCAGGTCAGCCTTCTGGAGGCGCTGTGTCGCCTTACGCCGCGCAGAGAGCGTGAGCAGAGAGCCAATCAGTGGTTCGACAGCAGTGAAATCAGAACCACCTTCTGTGACATCAGAGACGCTGACTTTGAGGTGGTGAGTGACTCACCTGATCTGTGTGGACACCTGCTCTACCTGGTTCTGATCTACACCTGTCTTCACCTGCAGGACTGCAGACGCTTCCTCAACTTCGTTAACCGTTACCATGGAGACCAGAGGAGGTGACATCCCATAATGCAGTTCTTCTGGGTGTTTTTATGATTCCTGGTCAGTTTTGGATCTGAGTGAGTTCCAGATGGTCCAGACTAATTCCTGGTGATGTTTGGTTCTGTCCGTCAGAGTGTACACCTTCCCCTGCCTGAGGGCCTTCCTCAGCTCCACGCAGGTACCAACCTCAATGGACCCAGAACCAGAACTTTGAGCCCAGCTCAGAGCACTGCATCATGCTGTCTCTGCAGTTGTTCCGACCCAAAGATGAAAAACTGGACAAGTTCTGGATCGATTTCAACGTGGGTTCAGGATGTGTGAGCTTTTTCATCGATGATCCTCAGGTTGGTTCCTCTTTACCTTCACAGGTAGATTCCACCATAGGTGTAACTTCCTGAAGGACTAAGGGGACATGTCTCCACCAACATCTCCTGCAGCTCTTTTCCTGCATGTCCTGCACTGTGTGGACAGTAGGTGGCAGCAGCTGGAGGCTGAATTCCAAGTGGTAACAACCAGTTGATGCTTTTAAAAATTTCTTTGTGAAACGTAAATGGGACGTCGTCTCAGTGACCCGGTGGACTGGACGTCACCTGACTGACTGCTACATGCGCTGTTGCTTTGCATCGAGTCAGGAATATCGCTGGTCAGTCTACTCACCAGCTGCCGCAACCAGACCCAGAAGAGGTTTTGCGTATTTAATATTTGCCATATTAAGGACAGATCACGTCTCATCTGCTGTGTAAGTCAGCAGGACAGAAGGTTGATCCAAGCAACCAGCTGTCTCAATACAAAGTTTGATTCGTTTGCTTTAGACAGAAGTTACTTATTCTGCTTTTAAAGGTTTAATAATATTTTGATCGTTACAGAATCTCCTGTTTATGTTTTTAGCATTTGATAAAATAAGACAATAAAAGGCAACTATGTGATAATTCTTCATAAAAAAATATTACTGAATTATGAAACTGTTTTCATCTGTAGGCAAACATTCAGCAAATACAGGCTGGTTCCATAAATTAGGACTGAAGAGTTCATTTGTCAGCAGTTCCATCACCAAGTGAAAGAAATTATAGAGATTAATTAGATTACCTCTGTTTTAACATATTTATATTTCATAGTGTGTTTACTAGCTGCTGAAAGGTTATTTTCAAAAGGTAATATTAATCTGACGAGCTTGATCAGGATGTTTGTCCTGATTTATTGAGTCAGACTGTTTGGCGTTCATATGGAAGTTTTGGCTTCATTCTTAGCTCTGGAAAAGGAAAAGAAAAGACTTCCAGTGACTAACCCTAACCCCAACCTTTACCCTGACCCCAACCTTTACCCTGACCCCAACCCTTACCCCAACCTTTACCCCAACTCCAACCCTTACCCCAACCCCTTACCCCAACCTTTACCCCAACCCCAACCTTTACCCCAACCCTACCCAACCTTTACCCACTCCAACCTTTACCCCAACCTTTCCCTGACCCAACCTTTACCCCAACCCCAACCCTTACCCCAACCTTTACCCCAACTCCAACCTTTACCCCAACCTTTACCCCAACCCTTACCCCAACCCTTACCCCAACCCCAACCTTTACCCCAACCCTTACCCCAACCCCAACCCTTACCCCAACCTTTACCCCAACTCCAACCTTTACCCCAACCTTTACCCTGACCCCAACCTTTACCCCAACCCCAACTCTTACCCCAACCTTTACCCCAACTCCAACCTTTACCCCAACCCTTACCCCAACCCCAACCCTTACCCCAACCTTTACCCCAACTCCAACCTTTACCCCAACCTTTACCCCAACCCCAACCCCAACCTTTACCCTGACCCCAGCCACCATCCCACCAACCAGCAACACAAAGTTGCCTCCTTCTGTGGTACTAAAGAAAACCAAGTCTTATTGGAGCTCAAACCATCCAGAGGGATTTCTTTGGTCCCGGTTCTGTGCTGGCCCAACAGGAACCACGGGTTCCTCTGATGGAGAACAATAATGAAACATGGAAGGTCTTTAGGGCTCTCCTTGGTGGCAGCTGAAACAATCTGATGTTCTGGTTCTGTTTGTTCTCCAGGGTTTTCTCTGGGGCTCCATCCACCTGCAGATGGAGGACGTGGATTATTACAGTCTGAAGTTCAAACAGAACGGTAAGAAGATGGAAGACCCCCAGAACATATGGACAGTGTGAGAGAACCTTGGCTTTCCTGCAGTTCTTTATGCAGCATTTCAGGTTGATTGGATTAGTGACAGTGTTGTTGTAGCACAGAACGGCCTGGTGGGGGCAGTACTGTGTCTGCAGTGACACCATAGTGGTGAAGTCGGCTTACAGCTCCTGGTTTCCATCAGAGACATCAGCTCAGATGTTGATGATGTTTCTGTGGCCTTCGTCACTCATTAAGATCCCAGAACTAGAACCGGTAGATCAGAGCCACCATGTCTTTTACATCCACTTGTTTTAATGACACCCGGTTTGTGATTTTTTTTTCCCCATCATGCTCCTGGGCAGAGATGGTCCTCTGCGTCAGGCTGACCAATCCCATCATACACCTGAACACCAGAAGTCACGTGGTGGAGCTGACCTTTGACCCTGAACACCAGCAAGAGCTGGAGGAGGCTGCAGGGAGAGTCTTCAATGTACTGTTGCACCACCTGCATGTTGGAACAGCGCCCCCTGCTGGTCACTGCTGCCGGCGGCGTCTGAGCCGTGAGGCGGAGCTTCATCTGAGTAACTGTTGGTGTTTTCAGAAACAGCCCAGTGCATCCGGCGCCGGAGGAGCGGTCCGGACCTCGCCCTCTGCACAGACGCACCCGGCTCGGTCCTACATCCGCAAGAAGCCGCCAAGCAAGAGTCAGCTGAAGAGTGAGTCACGTTCTGCTCAGAACCTCCACCCAGATCACTGCCATGTTTACTGCCGGGCCTGGACCAGAACCTTCCACAGCTTTAAGAACTCATTGTTTAGATCAGAACGAACCATCACATGACCTGGAATGAACCAATCAGAAGGATCCCAACAGCTCTGTCTCTCTCCTCAGTTCTACCGCTGTCGTCTCCGAGCAGCGAGGACGAGTCCACCTCCCTGAAGGTAACCCGACACCGAGCGACCCAACGACCGACCGATTGACTTGTTTACCTGGTTCTAACTCTGAGGTTCTGTTCTTCAGCCTACGGCTTCAACCCGAGCTGAAGTTCTGTTTGACCAGATGGTTCACTCCACTCCTAAGTTCGGCGGTGAGTCGACGGTCAGAGGAACCCGGCGGTGACCGGGCTGGTCCTTTGGTCCATCAGAGAGAATCTCTCAGGTTTCTGGTTCAGCTGCTTTCCAGCCACAGTTGGATCCACCTGTTGGAGCCGACAGTCCAGAAGTTCACCTAGAGAACCTGGAGGAGCCCTCATCAGGTGACCTGCAGGGGGTGGAGCTTCAGACGACGCAGCACCTGACGGAGGGACTTGAAGAAGGAAGCAGCTCTCTCTCCATCAAGGTTCATTTCCTGTTTCTCACTGGAGTTAAACCTGATAGGTTTTTCATGTTTACCTGTTTTTTGCTCTTCTGTAGGAAAACCCAAGGAAAAGAGAAGCTGCAGATTCAGGTCTCACCTGTTCATTTACCTGGATGATACCTGCACTAATAAAGCATGTTAAAATCAATGATGTTAGATGCTGGACCCAGTTTGTCCAGAATAACCAACACTCTGAACCACAGGCTACCTGTCAGACCAGGCCGAGGGCGTCACGCCCTCCAAGAGGAAGGCGGAGCCTCTGCAGGACTGGGCGGAGTCTGAGTTGCCAATGAAAGGTAGTTCAATGCTAAGTTCTGTTTCTTGAATGTTTCTGATGCTCACCTGGCTGCCCAGCAGAGGGGGTGGAGCCAGTAGTGGAGGAGGCGAAGCAGAAGGCGGAGCCTGAGTCACACCTGACCTCTGACATCACTGCTGCGTTCAAGTCCTTCAAAGCCCAGCTGGAGCAGCGCTTCACCGTCCGTAGCCCCACTTGCTCTCCATCAGTGGCTCTGCTGCTCATCAATAATCAATAATTAACTGATTGATCTCAGGGCTGCTGGCAGGAGGTTCAGGCTGAGGTTCTCGGGTCCCTGAGGGACTGTCAGCAGCACGTGTCCTCACTGCTCACAGCTGTCCACCAGCACAGGTAAGTCTGAAGCCACACCTGCCTCCACACACCACCACAAGCTCCGCCCACTTCCACAAACCTGCCCGTCATCACGGACATGTTGTTGATGTCGGTGTGTGTTCAGGTTGTCGTTGCTGCAGCGCTTCGAAAGCAGCGTAACGGATCATCTGAAGCAACTGGAGGAGAACTCCACCAGTCTGAACTCCATGGATTCTGAGATTCTGGTATGCGACAGGTTGCTGGTTCTGAACTGGTGTGACTGGCTCCATCCCACTGATGACCACTTCCTGTTTGTCCTGCAGACGTTCTTCCACTCTGAAATGGAGCAGCTCAGTTCGTTCTGTCAGGAACATCTGAAGAAGTGAGTCTGATGGGTTCTGGTCCGGTTCTCCCAGCTGCAACTGGAGTAGAACCGGGTCCAGATGATGTGCTGGGCCGGAGTAGAACCAGGGGAACTATAAAGGACGGTTCAGTTGTGATGTTTGGAGCGGACCCCATGTCGGGTCCTACGGTGCTGGAACTACGGTGGAGACCAACGGAAATAAACCGGGTTCAAGATGCAAACCGGGTTTTGACTAAGTTCTGTTTGGGTCCACGGCGGGTCCGGCGTCCTGCATGTTTCACTTCCTCCCTGCTGGAGGCAACTTCTTCCTCAGCAGGTCCATGTTCTTCTAATGAGCCGTTGTTGTAGGATGCCGGGCCTCCAGGACCCGCTTTGGGCCCCACTGGGTTAGAGGTTCTCCCCAGGGGTCCAGAACACACTGGGTTGATATGAGCTGTGGGTTCTGGTTCTGGGGGGTCGGAGTTAGGGTTACCTGTGTTCAGATCTTCATTCTGTTTCTCAGACTGAAGACTCTGGACTCCGACCAGCTGAGGACGACACATTCATCCAACCGCTGAAGAAGCCGGAATCGACCGGAGGAGGAGGAGCAGGATGATGAAGAGGAGGAGGAAGACCTCCAGGATCTTTTTGTTTCTGATAAATTTTCTCTTCTGATCCAAACGATTAAAGGCTGAAACTAAATACTGCGTGATGTTAATGCTGGTGCCGGTTTCCATGGTGATGTAGGTTGCCTGTGGCCAGGCTGGTTGCCGTGGTGATGTGTGGCGCAGTGGCTACAACTGACCACCAGAGGGGGAGCCTTCATCAGGCCATACCGACACTCTGACAGAACCGGGTCAGCCTGTGGATTCTGTTTTCATCAGAACCGACAGGCTGCGCTGTAGACAGCGGCGATGTCCAGCTGCTGTCCTGCATGTCTCCGTGGCTCAGGAACCTGCTGGAGACCTGTGCAGGACATGTGGACGCAGCGAGACGCCCCGTCCCGTCCCCTGCAGCGAGACGCCCCGTCCCGTCCCCTGCAGCGAGACGCCCCGTCCCGTCCCCTGCAGCGGGTCCAAAGCTGTTTGTGATTCTGCTGCTGGTCGTCAAGCAGCTCAGAGCCAAACAGAGAAATCCCCAAAGAGCAGCAGCAGCAGAAGACGACGCCTAATGAGGCGCCGTCAGGGCGAGGCGGAGCTGCTCAGGTGTTTCACTCGGCAAACATCACACAACCTGCAGCAGCTCCTCTCTGAACCGGACCGGACCGCAGATCGGACCATGCTGCCACTGCTTCTGTGACCCTTCTCTGTGAACTTGGATGGACGAGCGGAACCGGACCTGAAGGCTCGACGGGTCGCTGATTCCCAGCAGCTACAGGTCGGTCCACTGGGACCACAGCCACCGTTGTGCTGGGTCCATTTAGATTCTGCTGTGATCCGTTTCTAGCTGGAAGGTTCTGATGTCCCAGACGGGTCAGAACCAGAGCAGAGTCCAGATGATCCTACTGGGTCACTGACTGCTTTAATGTGCTGAACCGATATCTGGTTCTGGTCCTACTGGATTCCATCCTGATCAGTCTCATCTCTGGCCCAGTTCTGGTTCCAGTGGTTCCAGTAGAGATGGGCTGTTTAGGTGGGAAGACGGACGAAGAGCGACTCGACGAAAAGGCCAAAAGAGAAGCGAACAAGAAGATCGAGAAGCAGCTGCAGAAGGAGAGACAAGCGTACAAAGCAACGCACCGTCTGCTGCTGCTGGGTGACACACCTGTCTGTCTGTCACCTGTCTGTCTGTCTACCTGTCTGTCTGTCCACCTGTCTGTCTGTCCACCTGTCTGTCTGTCCACCTGTCTGTCTGTCCACCTGTCTGTCTGTCTGTCCACCTGTCTGTCTGTCTGTCTGTCCACCTGTCTGTCTGTCCACCTGTCTGTCTGTGTCCTGTCTGTCTGTCTGTCTGTCTGTCCACCTGTCTGTCTGTCCCTGTCTGTCCACCTGTCTGTCTGTCCACCTGTCTGTCTGTCCACCTGTCTGTCGTCTGTCTGTCCACCTGTCTGTCTGTCCACCTGTCTGTCTGTCTGTCCACCTGTCTGTCTGTCTGTCCACCTGTCTGTCTGTGTGTCCGTCTGTCTGTCTGTCCACCTGTCTGTCTGTCTGTCTGTCCACCTGTCTGTCCACCTGTCTGTCTGTGTCTGTCTGTCTGTCTGTCTGTCTGTCTGTCTGTCTGTCCACCTGTCTGTCTGTCCACCTGTCTGTCTGTCCACCTGTCCGTCTGTCCACCTGTCTGTCTGTCCACCTGTCTATTGACGGTCCAGGCTTCATTTGTTCTCCTCTCTGCCCCCGTTGGTCTCCCTGTCTGTCCTCTCTGTCCACCTGTCCTCTCTGCGGTTGTGCAGGTGCAGGAGAATCAGGTAAAAGCACCATCGTGAAGCAGATGAGGATTCTCCATGTGGACGGTTTCAACGCTGAGTGAGTGTGGGTTTGTGGGAACCGGGTCTAGACCAAACCGGTTGTCATGAACTCTGGTTTGTTCCCAGAGAGAAGCAGCAGAAGATCCAGGACATCAGGAAGAACGTGAAGGATGCCATCGTGGTGAGTCGGACTGGAGCTCGGGGTCATGAAGGTCGTCAGGGTCATGACGACGGTGTCCTGGCTCCACCAGGACCCGGTCCTCCATGTCTCCACCCTCGTCCTGACCGTCGGCTCCATCGGCCAATCAGCTTCTGTCTTTGTTTCAGACCATCGTGTCGGCCATGAGTGCGCTGACTCCGCCCGTCCCTCTGGGTAACCCTGGCAACCAGTTCAGAGTGGACTACATCAAGAGCATCGCTCCGCTTTCAGACTTCGATTACACGGAGGTAAAACCACCTGCACAGGTGAGTCATGTGAGCTGTGATGTCACTCAGGTGTGTCTGCAGCAGAGGCAGCAGGTTGGAGGGTCTGCGCAGGTTATTGATCTCTGATCAGCAGAACCTCTCCTTCCCCTCAGAGCCAGGTCCAATCATTCTCCTCACTATTTGGTTTGGGTCGGGTCGTTTGGTTCTGATGGTTTGGGTTCACAGTGTTCCTGGTTTCCTGCTCCAGTGGAAACGTTGAAAGTTTCTGTTAATATTTTCTGCAGCAACAAAGGAGACCTAAAAACACACAGACAGGTGACGCCCCGTCCTGAACAGGTAGACGGTTGAAGGCTGCACCAGGAGACCTGCTTGTTTGTTGTAATGACGGTAATGACATGATGTAACCAGTTCACCGGAGACGCACACCGCTGAGAGTCGCCTGAGGCCTCATTATCCAAACAGATGGTCTCCAAGGACCTCGCACACCAAACAAGTGCTCACTCTTCCTCTGTGGTCTGCTGATTGGTTCATGAGACACTGTGCTCCTCACACTGTTGTTGCTGCCATCCAATCAGGAGCCTTCACCAGTCAGGAGCCTTCACACAGACCCAGCCGTTACAGGAGAAGACATTCAGCTCTAGAACCTTTATGTCTACATAGTCGCGGAGCTGTCGTACTAATGGACCTGGTGGCACTTGTCATTTACAGGCAGCCCAGGTTGACAAAGCTGCTCTTCATTCACCATCAATCTCAAGCATGAACCAGTGTGGTTGAGACAGAACAGATCTTTGGTACCAGTAGGCAGTCATAAAGACAGTCTGGTTCCACCAAAATGAGCCGGTTAGAAATAAGATCCAATAATGAAGGCTCTGGTTTGGAAGGGATGAATGGATCAAAGCTACAAGAAGTTTCCCTGCTGGCGTTCCCAGAATGGAGAAACCCGAGCACCTGATGGTCAGGAGACCAGCTGACTCATCAGGCCCACCTCTGATGTGGTCCGATCCTCACCTGAACCAGGTGCTGTTGTGTCCCTCTGCAGCCTGCAGGGGGCGCTCACAGCTCTCTCTCTTGTTCCGGCAGGACTTCTTTGAGCACACCCAGAATCTGTGGGAGGACGACGGCATCAAGGCGTGCTTTGAACGCTCCAATGAATACCAGCTGATCGACTGCGCCAAGTAGTAAGGACCTTGCGTATTAAGCCCCTCCCACCTGTACTGTGATGTCACAGGTGTTTAGGAGACATCTTTAAAGCCTTTTACTGATCCTCATGTCTTCTGGGTTCCAGCTTCCTGGACCGATTGGACTCTGTCAGGAAGACGGACTACTCACCTACTGACCAGGTCACAGACCAACCAGTCAGGCTGCAGCTTCCTCTGTGGCTCCGTCTCACTCTTCTTCTTCTGCAGGACTTGCTGCGCTGCAGGGTGCTGACATCTGGGATCTTTGAGACCAGGTTTCAGGTGGACAAAGTCAACTTCCAGTAAGTTCTGGATCTGAGGTCAGAACTACCTGTTCATTTCCTGTTCTGAGCAGGAAATGAAAGGTGTGTGTGTGTGTGTGTGTCAGTATGTTTGATGTAGGAGGTCAGAGGGATGAGCGCAGGAAGTGGATCCAATGCTTCAACGGTAAGAGCAGCAGCATTAATCAGTGACCGAGTGCCAGCAGAACTCAGCCGGTTTGGTTCCCTCAGATGTGACGGCCATCATCTTCGTAGCGGCCAGCAGCAGCTACAACATGGTCATCAGGGAGGACAACTCCACCAACCGCCTCAGAGAGTCCCTGGACCTGTTCAGGTCCATCTGGACCAACAGGTGCTGGTGGTTCTGAACACCTGCCTCAGCTATCTGACCTGTGATTGGCCGCACTGACCTTCATGTGCTCTGTGATTGGCTGCAGGTTCCTGAAGACCATCTCTGTGATTCTGTTCCTCAACAAGCAGGACGTCCTGGCTGACAAGATTCTGGCCGGGAAGTCCAAGCTGGAGGATTATTTCCCAGAGTTTACCAACTACCAGGTTCCTCCTGACTGTAAGAGCCGACACGCATGTGCTGACGGACATGTGAGGAACACGGAGCGCTTCCTAACATCATGTCTGTTTCCCAGCTGTTCCAGATGTCGGCGAAGACCCCAAAGTGACCCAAGCAAAGTTCTTCATCAGAGACGAGTTCCTGGTAAAAACCCTTCAATGGTGGTCAGGGAACTGTCGAGTTCCCTCCAACATGTTCCCCTCTGACCGTGTTCCCACTAAAGCGTTCCCTCTAATGTGTTCCAGAGGATCAGCACGGCCAGCGCTGACGGGAAACATTACTGCTACCCTCACTTCACCTGCGCCGTCGACACGGAAAACATCCGCCGCGTCTTCAACGACTGTCGTGACATCATCCAGCGCATGCACCTGCGTCAATATGAGCTGCTGTGATTGGCAGCTGGTCCCTGCCACGGCCCCGCCTCTTCCTGTTAGACCATCAATGCAGACTTCTTCATGTTTAGAGTACGAAGGAGAAATTCAGAGAATATGTAGTGGTTATGATTCAAAAGGTCAGAACCAGAACCAGAGCATTATGGGTAGTGTAGTGTACAGGCTGACAGAGTGCAACCATTTTATTAAAATATTTTTCATGTTAAGATGTTGATTTCAGTTATAGCCTGTTGCTGATTGGCTGTTTTCAGATGATGTCACTTTTTAACCAATCAGGAATTAGAGCTCATTTATCCAAACAGGAAGTTGATCTGCTGAGTTTGTTTATTAGCATTAAAGAGGATTTATCAGCGCATTGGTGTCTGTTCTTCCTCAGCACCTGAGGTCCGAAAGCCCGGTTCTACTCAGTCAGTACAAGACCACACAGCGTACACAAAGTAGAAGTGTGATGATAAATATAATTTCTCTGCAGACAACAAGGGCCTCTATTCAGAACCAAACCAGACCGTTCTCCAGGTTTAGCTTGAGAACGAAAGCTGCAGAACTCAGAACCTCAGCTCAGCTTTGGACTTGACGAAATCAGAGAATATGTAGTGGTTATGATTCAAAGGTCAGGGTTATGCAGAGCATTATGGGTAATGTAGTGTACAGGCTGACAGAGTGCAACCATTTTATTAAAATATTTGTCATGTTAAAATGTTGAGTTCAGTTATAGCCTGAAAAAAGGGCTAGGGTTAGAAGCGGCAGTGAGAAGCGGACAGGTCCGCTTCCTCTGGAAGAACAGCACTCAGAACCAGGAGGTTCTTTCAAAATAAAAGCTCTTCTCTAAAATCAAACAGTGCATTATGGGTCCGACTGTTGCAGAGGTTCTGGAGTCGATGTGAGCCACGGTTTCTCTGTGGTTCTGATCTAGAACCAAACGGAGTCAAAGGTTCCTCAGGTTCTGGTTCTGTCTGAGCGGGTCGGACCATCACTTGGACTCCCACTTTATTACAATGGATCAGTTCCAAAAATATCGAAGATGGAAGAAATGCTGGTGCTGCTCAGTTCACACGGATCAAAACAAATGGTTCTAGAAGATCTAGGTTCATTTTTGGCCCGTTTGCTCCTCCAACCGATAAACGGACTGAACTTCCCCAGACAAAAATAAATGCAGTAACTTTGGCTATTTAGTCTGTCATTAGAGAAAAGAATGGGGGTCAATTCTTCAGTCATACTTTAAACATGTTATCCTGTCAGTTTCAAACTATTTAGTTAGCTAAACATTTAGCTCGCTAACTACATATTTAGGTAAAAAGATACATCTTTAGCTTGAAGCTACAGCTTAGTAACTAAACATTTAGCGCCAACCTCAATATTTAATTGTAAGCTAAATATTTTGCTAGGTCATACCTAAATATACAGTTTCTAACAAAGTAATTACTGAGCTTGCTAAATATTTAGTTGGCGCTAAGCTTAACTAATTTACAAACTAACTAGCTGAGGCCTACATATTTATTAATTCTGCAAATGTACTTACCAATAAGCAGAAATGAATTATCAAATTAACTTAAGAACTTAGAGAAAAACTCCTACAGTTGAGTCCTGTTCATTTAAAACAATGTTCGTTTTTATAAAAGTTAAGTATTGAGGGTTGTTTTAAACATGCCGAACCCATAGGGGGCGATGTGGGGCAAAGCTCAAACATCTAAGACTTCCTGTTAGGCGCCAGCAGATTCATTTGTGTGGACAGACGTGAGGTTGGACTGATTTGAATAGAAAGTCGAGTTAATAAACACAAGATAATGTCGACTGGGAGTCGAGTTAAAGCTAGGATGTGGAGGCTGAGCGGCCATATTGGCCAGGGAGAGCCAGTGTGAAACAGCTGACAGCCAAGAGCTGAACTACATACTGGGGCAGTTTGGATTAGAAAACACTTTAAAAATCAGCTCCTCTCTAATTGTCATTTTTCTATCACTGTGTGGCCAAACAACATATGTGACGTCAGCGCCACATTATTTGTTGCAGAATCGCATAAAAATCTATTCAGTTCGCAAGATATGCAGCATCTGATTACAAGGTTTTAATTCTTCACTTGCAATAATTCCTATGGTAATCTGAGCAAAATATTAATGTCAGAACTGAAACGACAGGTGAGTTTATAACTAGAGATACCTGCAGGAGAGATACATCTATACATCAGATCTAGATCCAAATGGAGAGGTACTAGAAAAATCCGTCGTTATAGATCTAGAATCGTCAGAGCAAAACTATACAGTTAACCATAATAGATGAATTCACTGATCACAATGTGTTTCAGGTTTTACTCCATTTTATATTCTTCTGAGATCAACCCTGAGGACTCCAACATGTTCTAGAAAAATAGATCCAACATGGAGGCATGAAGGTTCACAGAGATAAAAATACATTAAAACAAAATGAAGACTAATACACAGAGTAAAGACAAGATAACATTTGATACTGCAGTTATCAAAATGCACACTGAGCAGGATCATTTAAGAAATGTTAAAATATACATGTGTATTAATAGTGCATTAAAAAACAGATACATGTATGTGTATTTTGTTTTTCTGGGAAGATCTGAAGCTGTTTTTATTTAAAACATATTTTATTAATCAGCTGAACAGCCAACAGAGAGAGGAGCAGCAAAAGCAAAGGAGGGGGATTAGCAGCAGCAGATGGTTTCCATGTCTGCCTGTCATACAGCAGCAACCTTCAGTCAGAGGCCTGTCAGATGCTGCACGGACTGCTACTGGAGATCCTTCACGTCCACTCCGTTCTGAGTTTAGACAACACATAGATTCTCTTGGGGATAAATAAAGCATTTTTAAAAAGAACTGATTAATTCTGGTTCTGGTTCTGCTGGAGGATTGTTGTGGAGCGAGTTTATGTTGGAACGGCTCAGTTCGGTATGTTCACCCTCTGGTTCTGACCCGGTTCTGAGGGTCTTCCAGAGCCGACCGAGACCGTCCAGCTCGGACACGGAGCTGCAGCAAGGCGCATGCGCCGTGTGGGTCAGGCTGTGGGCAGTTTGGCGCGCTGCCTGCGTGCCTCCGCAGAGTGTGCGTGCTGGCGCAAAGCGCGGCCTCCTGCGCTCGTCCTCAGCCACCGCAACACAAACAACAACAATAAACAACAACAGGCGTCCTGCCGACCGGACGGCCCGGCACGCGGCCGCGGACACACCCACAGGACTCGGCCACGGTAAGAGCTCGCTCCGGCCGCCAGCCGCGCTCTCTCCCGCTTTAGGACCGGGCTGCCGGCGCGCTCTCGAGCCGCTCCCGGCCGCCGAAGCTCCGCTCCAGGCCGCGGCCCCGCCGCTCGCGTGCCTGCGTGTCGGGGCCGCAGCCCGCGAGGCCAGGGGACCGGAGCGCGCGCCTCGGGCACGGAGCGGAGCGGCACACGGAGCCGCCATCTTGTTTCGACGGCAGAAACGCCACCGCCGAACCGAACCGAGCCGGAACCCGCGGCTGGGCCGGAGCTGGGCTCTAGGCCCGGACTCCACGCCTGTTAGCATGTTAGCCACATACAGCTAACCGGTTCGAGCTCCGAGCCCTGCTCTGGTTCCGAGACACAGTCCGAGCGTTCGGTTCCAACTCAGACCTGCTCTCTGGTCCCCATCGGGTCCGGTCCGGTTCTGACGGAACCGAACCCTGCCTCATTTCTGGTACCGGAGTCGATCCGGTCCGGTTCGGTTAATGTAAACACAGAAGGCCTCGGTGATGCTTAGCGGGTCAGATCCACATCAGAACCCGGTTCCGAATGCGACTCGGACTCAGCTGGTCCAATAAGTTCTGATGACTGTCTGCTGCCGCTGCAGAGTACGCGAACACGCTCCGAGCGCGTGCCCGTCATTAGTATTGCGCGAGAACAGCAGGAAGCAGACAGCGCGCGAGCAGCACTGGGCATGATCAGGTTCTGAACGGTTCTGACCCGGTTCTAAAAGGAACTGACACTGTCTGTAGCAGTCAGAGTCTGGTCTGGTGGTTCTGGTGGGTCAGAATGGTTCTGATGATGTTCCAGGCTGGGAAAAGAAGGTTCTAAAGAACCGACTTGGCAGGTTCTGCTTCATCAGCAGAAGCATTTTCGGTTCTACTGGACCGACTCAGATCAACCCTCTGGGATCCTGGACAGATTTCCCTTCCTGTCAGCGTGCAGAAATGCTAGATCAGAACCGGAACATTCCTCTGGTTCTGACGAATGTTCAGTCAGAGCCAATAACTGGGTCGCTCTGCAGACACGGTTCCATCAGATCCGGATCAGCAGTAGAGAAGGATGAGGCCTCCTCTTCCTCATCTTCAATGTCTGACAGAACCACATCTCTCTGTAGAACCCGGTTCTATTCCTGGACCTGAAACGGGTTGAGTCTGGACCTGGGAGATGTGGTTCTGGTCCAGGAAAAAAACCTGGTTCTCTTTGACTTTGGCAGAAACATGAGAGTTAATTAAAGTCCACCTCTAGTGTCCCTGGTTCCCAGAGGTTCTGGTTCCGGTACCCAGAGGTTCTGGTTCCGGTACTGACCGCCCCTACTCTCCCCTGGTTCCCAGATGACGGAGACGGTGAAGTATGTGGACGATGAACACAAGAGCATCTTCCTGAAGCTGCTGAACGAGCAGCGGCTGGAGGGCGAGCACTGCGACATCGCCGTGGTGGTCGAAGACGTCAAGTTCCGCGCTCACCGCTGCGTCCTGGCCGCCTGCTCCAACTACTTCAAGAAGCTCTTCAAGAAGCACGAGGTACCGCACTCTGACTCCGCCCATCGGTGGGCCGGGACGCTCCGGTTCTCACCTGACCCCGTGTCCTCAGGTGGACAACTCGTCTGTCATCGAGATCGACTTCATCCGCTCCGACATCTTCGAGGAGGTCCTGAACTACATGTACACGGCCAAGATCTCCGTCAAGAAGAAGGATGTCAACCTGATGATGTCATCAGGACAGATCCTCGGCATCCGCTTCCTGGACAAGCTCTGTTCCCAGGTAACGCCCGAGACACCAGGTGGGAAACTCTCAGGTGGTCCTGTCAGACATCAAAGAATGATGACGATGATGTGCTTCATCAGAAGCGTGACGTGTCGTCGGATGACAAGGAGAAGTTCCCGTATGACATCGTAAAGATGGCGCTGCCTCCTGAAGCCCAGCTGGCTGCAGACTCTGAGGTAAGGCCGTCAGTAGCCAATCAGCAGCCGGAAGCTGCCGTCCTCCGATCTGATTGGTCGCTTCCGCAGGAGCTGGGCGAGCACGATGACGCTGCGGGCGCAGACGACCTGGTGGAGGCATCCACCAATCAGGAGCTGGACAAGTCTCCCAACGCTGCGCTGCATGTGCAGGAAGCCATCTTGAAGGAGCTGACCAATGAGGATGTTCACAAGGTGCTCCACCCCACCTGTTTCTGTTTGAACACTCCCTGTCAGAAGCCGTCCATGTTAACCTGTCGTCTCCCTTCAGGTGTCCTGCTACGACCAAGACGTGGTGACGGAGATGGAGGCGGAGCCTAAGGAGCTTGGGGCGGAGCATCACGCCACCCAGACGCTGACCTTCACGGACAGCATAGGCGAGGTGAAGGACGAGGCGGCGCCCGGCTGGTCGGCCGCCACCGCCGACATGAAGTTTGAGTACCTGCTGTACGGACACCGCGAGCAGCTGGCCTGCCAGGTGTGCGGGAAGACCTTCCTGGACGAGAGCAGACTCAGGTAAGGTGGCACCTGGTCCACACGGTGCGGCCCGGTGAGCGCGGCCCAGTCTCACCTGATCCCACCGGTTCTTCCCCCAGGAAACACGAGAAGCTGCACTCAGCAGAGCGGCCGTTCGCCTGTGAGATCTGCTCCAAGGCCTTCACCACGCACGCTCACCTGAAAGGTAACACCGGCACACCTGCTTCCGCGCCGCCGCTAACTTGCTGTCTGACTCCGCCCACACCTGCTGTCTGCTCCAGAACACCTGAAGATCCACACGGGCTTCAAGCCCTACAGGTGTGACGTTTGTGGGAAGTCGTTCATTCGAGCTCCGGATCTGAAGAAACACGAGCGAGTCCACAGCAACGAGAGGCCCTTCGCCTGCCAGATGTGTGACAAGGTGAGCTCACCTGACACTGATGATGATGTCACCATCCAGAAGAGTTGAATCATGGGAAAGCTCTGGTTTGGATTTGACTTTTCTGAAGCTTGAAGCTGAACCGCCTGGAGACAGAAGTAATAGATCCCAGATTGATTTATTTAGAGGATAAACAGCAGGGGGCCTAAACAGACCCTGAGGGATTCCTTGGGAGGAGAGGTGTGGTTCGGGACCAGTAGAGGGCAACAGGGACCAGTAGAGACCAGTAGAGGGCAACAGGGACCAGTAGAGACCAGTAGAGGGCAACAGGGACCAGTAGAGACCAGTAGAGACCAGTAGAGGGCAGCAGGGACCAATAGAGACCAGTAGAGACCAGTAGAGACCAGTAGAGGGCAGCAGGGACCAGTAGAGACCATTAGAGACCAGTAGAGACCAGCAGAGGGCAGCAGGGACCAATAGAGACCAGTAGAGACCAGTAGAGACCAGTAGAGGGCAGCAGGGACCAATAGAGACCAGTAGAGACCAGTAGAGGGCAGCAGGGACCAATAGAGACCAGTAGAGACCAGTAGAGACCATTAGAGACCAGTAGAGACCAGCAGAGGGCAGCAGGGACCAATAGAGACCAGTAGAGACCATTAGAGACCAGTAGAGACCAGTAGAGGGCAGCAGGGACCAGTAGAGACCATTAGAGACCAGTAGAGACCAGCAGAGGGCAGCAGGGACCAATAGAGACCAGTAGAGACCAGTAGAGACCATTAGAGACCAGTAGAGACCAGTAGAGGGCAGCAGGGACCAATAGAGACCAGTAGAGGCCAGTAGAGACCAGTAGAGGGCAGCAGGGACCAGTAGAGACCATTAGAGACCAGTTAGAGACCAGTAGAGACCAGTAGAGGGCAGCAGGGACCAATAGAGACCAGTAGAGGCCAGTAGAGACCAGTAGAGGGCAGCAGGGACCAGTAGAGACCATTAGAGACCAGTAGAGACCAGTAGAGGGCAGCAGGGACCAATAGAGACCAGTAGAGACCAGTAGAGACCATTAGAGACCAGTAGAGACCAGTAGAGACCAGTAGAGACCAGTAGAGGGCAGCAGGGACCAATAGAGACCAGTAGAGGCCAGTAGAGGCCAGTAGAGACCAGTAGAGACCAGTAGAGACCAGTAGAGGGCAGCAGGGACCAGTAGAGACCAGTAGAGGGCAGCAGGGACCAGTAGAGGGCAGCAGGGACCAGTAGAGGGCAGCAGGGACCAGCAGGGACCAGTAGAGGGCAGCAGGGACCAGTAGAGGGCAGCAGGGACCAGTAGAGACCAGTAGAGGGCAGCAGATATTGAACCTGCAGGTCAGTCGTCTCTGACTCGTCTCTCTCTGCAGGCCTTTAAACACAAGTCTCACCTGAAGGACCATGAGAGGAGACACCGAGGAGAGAAACCTTTTGTCTGTCCGTCCTGCACCAAGGCCTTCGCCAAGGTACCAGTAGAACACAGTGAAGGTTCTGGTTCTGGAGGTTAAAGCAGGTGGAGAGAAGAATGAAGCTTTGATCTCATTTTGAGCAGAACCAGCAGGATTCATGTGTTCACATTAGAATTTGAGCCGGCGCTGGTGGTTCTGGTTACGTAGAACCTAGAACCCATTGATCATCCTCATCTGACAGATCTAGAAATAATCCAGGTTTCAGCTCAGTTGCTAGGCAACTGGACCTTCTGCCCCTCCCCCCCCCGAGCTCTTGAACCGGAAGGTTCTGTTCTGGTCCTTCCAGGAGCGTGGCCCTTCAGACAGGCCTGAACCGGTACTGGCTGGCCTGGGAACCATGACGTGATGTGCTAATCCTGAAGTGCTAACCATGAATGTTAGCTCTGCTAATTGTAAACAGTTCCATTACCCTAAGGAGCTAACGTTAAATATCAACTCCGCTAATGCTAAAGAGCTAATCAAAAATTTAGCTCTGCTATATGAACACAGTATTTAATAGGAGCTAAGCGCTAACTTCTAATATGTTGATACCCACCTAGGGTCAATAACACATTAGCTACAACTTAGCATAGCGCGTGGCCTGCAGGCCACGCCTTGCTGTTCGGAAGGGATTTTGGGTCAGACGTTTCACTACTTTCAGTTTTGTAGTTGTTGCTTTTTGCTAACTCTGTCACTAATTTAGCCTAATTAACAACAGCAGAGTCGTTTGCTGCACTGCATTACAGGTGGAGACGGTGATGATGAGAGGAAGTGGAAGTGCTGCGTAAACTTCAAAATAAGAGCATGAATAGAAACGTCTCAAAACCAGCTAATGATAAAAACATCAACGATTTTGAATTTCAACTGAACGTTAACAAAACAGTCAAGTAAATTAGCGCTGCAGTTTATCTACAGGTGAGGCCAGAAGTATTCATACGCCTGGAAAGGTTTCCATGGAGACCACCTGGAACGGCTTCTGTCGTTCACAGCGGGACCGCTGTCGCTGCTGGGACCGGTTCTGACCCACGTCTCTCTGCCGTTCCAGGCGTCGGACCTGAAGCGTCATGAGAACAACATGCACAGCGAGAGGAAGCAGCTGAACCCGCTGCAGAGCGACACGGAGACGCTGCAGGCCGCCGCCATGGCTGCAGAGGAGCAGCACCTGGAGAACATCAGCTGCTCCTAACACCTGGAGGACAGCTCTGACTCTGACCTCACCTCCCTGCCCTGAGGTGACCCCTGACCTCAGCCCACTAGAACTCTGACCTGTGGATTTTATGAAGCTGTCCTGCTCAGTTTCATGAGCGGAGCCGCCATGTTGTGCAGAACTCGTACGATGATGTCATCAGACAGATGATGGGATGAAATCATGAAATAAAATGTTTTTCTAACCCAGTGTGAACGTTTGCTGCCCTCGGCAGCGTCTGGCAGGCGCCGCAGCCTGCAGTACCGGCAGCGACCAGCAGGAGGAGACAGCGCCAGGTTCAGGCTTTTATTACAACATGAGCAGGTAACAGACAGGTGAGCTCAGGGCTTGATCAGCCAATCACAGCGAGGGTTGACCCTGTAGACATCCAGCAGGCAGCAGTCCGGCTGGAGGCGGCGCTCATCTGACAGGGAGACGGGGAGATAGGTGTCCAGGTGTTCCTGACAGCTGAAGGTGATGATGTCATCAGGATACTTACAGATGTTTCCTCCGACCTCGTACAGGTGTTGGGCGGGGCTGGGGACAGACAGAGAGGTGGTCAGGTGACCTGAGAGGGCGGTGCTCACCTGGATGGACTCGTCCTCACCTGGACTCGGACTGGAAGCGGGTCGTCACGTCTCTGGCAGTCGTCTGTTCGTCGAGCTGGATTGCCATGGAAACCTTGGTGTGCAGCGGCGCGTGAACCCGGATGACCCCTTCAGACAGCTCGCCGACCTGGAAGCAGAACCCGGAGTCAGTCGGTTCTGACTCAGCTTTTAGGTCAGGAAGGTTCTGACCCAAAAGAACCTCCAAGCACAAAGCGGTTCTGCACCAGGTCATCTTTGCTCCAGCCCAGAACACGGTTCTGCCAATGAATCGGGTTCTGCTCCAGGACCAGGCTGACCTGATCGGGGCGCAGTGCCTGCAGTGTCCCCCAGGGGTCAGTGTTGGGCCCTGAACTGGTCCTGCTGTTTCCAGATACTGTCGGGTTAATCTAATCCAGAATAAACCAGCAGGAAGCAGTTTGTGTTTCCAGATTGGAAGGAACAGGATTATTGATGATGTTTTAATATTTTATCTATAAATCTAATCAGTTTATGAAGAACATTTAAATAAAGAGGTGCTTTGCTCAGGTTTATCATCAGGCCTGAAAGCTCTGATTGTGTTCCAGATCATCCAAACCTCCATGTCTTCAAGGTAAGCTACAACGGTTGGATTTCGAGGGGTTAAAGGTCAGCCAGCAGTGGAAGGAGACCCTATGTTATCAAACATGGTTCTATTGGATCCAATAATCTGCTCTACCTCCAGCTGCTGTGGTTCTGACCCAAACCAACCTGTTCCCCTCCTGGCCTGTGGGGGCGCTGCACCAACAACCACTGAAGGAAACGACACAAAAACCTGAAGACGCTGAGAGCAACTTCTTGTTTCACCAGATGAAACAAGATGGAGGCGTCAGATTTTAGTGTTGGAGGATTTCTTCCATTTCTGCTGCTAGCGCTAGGCTAGCTCGTTAGCTTTGGTTGGATTTACCCAGAATGCCCTGCGCTGTAGTCCACTTCCTGCTTCTGGAGCGCTCTCTGGTCCGCTTGGCGTTTACATTCAAACCGAACCAGAGTTCACTTCAACCGAACCCACAGGTCAGAGGTCGATTAGTGTTCACACCTCAGCAACTGAACTGGACTTTGACTAGACAGACAGATCAGGAGCTGGATTGAAGCGGTCTGAACTGGGCTGTTGGGAATTCAGCCTGAAGCAGAAGCAGCACCTGCTCCCTGAGCTGGTTCTGGTTCTGGGTCCGAACTCACCAGGTTCCTGTCGTTCTTGTCATTGTTCCTCCTGAGCAGTCGGGATGTCCTGCTCAGGTTGAAATGTCTCTGACTGGACGCCTGGTTCATCTGTCTCACCTGGGCCAGGAGAAACTTCGGGAGCTGTTGGAGATGACAGGAAGTGATGTCAGAGCGGGTGGGACGCTGATGTCATGCAGGACAGCGTATGAGACTCACGGTCCACAGCAGGTCCTGGTGCCGGATCATGAGTCCGATCAGCCGTGCTCCGCCCATCGCTTCCTCTATCTCCTCCCGCTGCTTGGTGATGGAGCGCTTGTTTCCATGGTTACGGCGAGTGAACAAGTTGGGAGCCATCACCATGGAGACATTCCACAGAGACATCCGGTTGTGGTCCTGATGAGAGACCACCTTCTGGAGGAAGAGCAGTAGGGCCTGTAACCATGGAAACACTGTTCAGCGTGCAGAAATTTAAAGTGGACAGAAGAAGATCCAGGATAAGGTGGAGTTTACCCTCAGGGTGTTTCTGTGAGCTTCAGGAAGGAGCAGGAGGAGGAGCTGCAGAGCCTGGACCTGGTGGAGCTCAGAGGACACGCCTGCAGGGACACGTCAGCTGAGAGGACCTGTGTGTGTGTGTGTGTGTGTGGGTGTGGTGTGTGTGTGTGTGGACGAACCCAGGACAGAGCAGAAGGTGGACAGGTGTGTGTGTGTCAGCAACGGCGTCGGCAGCTCTCTGATGAAGAGCTTCAGCAGTCCGCCGGCGTCCACCGGCCGCACATCGGTCCAGTCAAAGGCACTCCAGCACCGGTCCAGCTCTCTTCTCAAGAACTGCAGAGGGACAGATGGACAGAGACAGACTGAAGTTCTAGTTTGAGACGAAGCGGAGACAAACCGACGTGTCGCACCTTCAGTCTGGCAGCTGATCCTGGAACTCGAAGGATTCCTTCGGTCTGCAGACCACTCTGCTCCAAGACGCCCAACAGCTATAGAGGCAGAGAGACGGACAGCTGCTCTGAGGACACACTGCAAACCACAGCCTGTCACAATGCATGCTGGGAATGTTCAGCTGTTGTACTGCAGGATCTGACCCTAAAATAACGCTGGAGTGTAAAGAATGGAGCGTTAGACTGACAGTTCTTCACCTTCTGGAAGAAGAGAGGCACTTTGACTCCAGGAAACCTCTTCCTGTCGTTGTCCAGCAGAGAGTTCAGCGGGACGCCGAACACGCCGCTGTCTGGTAGACAGAAGACCGAGTCACGTCTCCTGAAGACAGACATTCCTCAAACTGTCAAAAAGAAACACACCCCGAGTCCTGCGGCGCGGCGGCCGGCTGCGTTTGCTTTGGACTCCCAGAGCCAGCAGGAAGGTGGAGAGTTCGATGTGAGCGATGAAGCCGAGGCGTGTGAGGTCGCGTGACGACAGGTCGTCTGTACAGGTGAGACCGTGTGACGGAGAGGCGGGGGCAAACTGCACAGACGTACCAAGAGAGACCGATCGGCAGCTGCGGGTTCCTGAGCAGTCGGTCCTGATGCTGGACACCGTGCGCACTCACCTGCAGCTCACTGCTCTCATCTCCATGGAAACTGATGCAATCCCTGCAGGTCCCGCCCCGTTTGTGCTCCGCCACGACCTCTGAGTACGGAGTGTCGCGCAGCAGCCAATCGGCACATCTCAGCCGACTCACTGCCGAGGAGGGGGCGGGAGTGGGCGCGGGGGAGGACGGGTCTTCAGGCAGCTGGTCCTCGAAAACAAAGACGGGAAGAGTGGACCGCCCTGGAGACAGCACAGCAACACCTGGATCAGTCTGGAACAGTCCAAAACCAGAACTGGCTCCGGTGAAGAGCCAACAGAGAGGAACCTGAAGGTCACCGTCAGCTGATCAGGCTCCAGAACAACCGCTTTAGGTCCACATAACCTAAACATAATAGGACCTACAGGGAGGATGTAACGAGACTTAACCTCATACCGAGACAGAACCAGAACCAGCTGGGATCAATGGGGAGGAGAGACCCTCTTAGTCCTGGTTCAGACTCTTTCAGATGGATGTAGCCAGATTGGACCGTCACCAACACGCCACGGGTCCAAACTAACTGGTAATGAGCTGATCAGTTAGCTTAGCATCAGTTAGCTTAGCATCAGCTGCTGGCAGAATGGGTGGAGGACTCTGCATGCTGGACACCAGGTTCTCACTAGGTAGCACTAAAGACCAGCAGGTTAGCAGACTGAAACCTCCCTACAGGTTCAGCAACGCCTCGGAAACTGAAACGTCTTTAGAACCTCTGCAGAACCAGTGAGACCATTTCAGTGTCTTCAGTCTGAGCAGAAGGAGCTTCCGGACCTGAAACACCTCTGGGTCTGTCAACAATCAATGTTCACATCAAAAAGAGCCAATGCAACCACTTCAGGAAACATCTGGATGCTAAAGGTCAAAGCTGCAGAAACAACAAAAGTTAAAGCGTCACCGTTTTCGTTTGTTGGTTTGATAAAATGTCTTCTTTGTGGCTCCTGAATAAGAGCGTAAGGACCCGGTCAGGTGGGCTGGCAGTACCTCTGTTTGTGCTGCGGCGGATGGTCTTGGTCGTGGTGTGGTACCGCCGAGGAGGCGGCTCTGGATGCTGTTGGGTCGGGTTTGGGCTGTGGTCTGCAGAGTCGGTCTCGGCCTGAAACGGAAAACTCGTTCAGGTTCTCGGGCTGATTGAACGCCTGACCGACGTCCTTCATGTCCCACCTCAGTGAAGACGTCACGCACGTCTCTGATTGGCTGCCGGTTCCTTTTCCTCAGCGTCTCGTTGTAGTTGTCCAGCCTCTTCCTCACAGTAGCGGCTTGTTGCCGTGTCAACGTGGACAGCACCGCCTCCACCGCAGGTGGCGCCTCTGTTGATGAAGAGCCCACGACCAGCGAGGAAAGCCCCGCCTCCGTCAGCCACGCCTCTTCCAGCTCCGCCTCTGCAGGAGGAAAAACATGAAGGACACATGAAGGACACAACGTCTCACTGTGAGTTAATACCACTCACCATCCATGCTCTTCCTCTCCTCTTCTACCTCTTCTTCGTCCCCCTCCTGCTCCTCTTCGATGCTCTGTACCTCTCTCCAGTAGGTCTCCATGGCAACGTGTCTGGAGTCAGAGGTCACTGGTCTGGGGGAGCTTGAGGAGGTGGCAGAATGAGGTGACAACATCCTGTGGAGGAGGAACAGAGTCTTCTCAAAGAACGTCTGAGGAAGAATGTGCTCCGCCCACTGAGGCAGGCTCCACTCTGATTGGCTGAAGGTGTGAGGTCTGGAGTCCAGTTCTAGGACTGGAGGTCTGAACCTGGAGGTGTGAGTTCTGGTTTCCAGGCTGTGGCTGCAGATCTGTGTTCAGAGTTTGTGGCTTCTGCAGGCCCAGAGTTAAGCTTTCCTTAAATATTCATGAGGCATTTGACAGGAAGTCAGTTCCTTCCAGCCATCGATGAGTGTGTGTGTGTGTGTGTGTGTGTGTGTGTGTGTGTGTGTGTGTGTGGCGAGAACCTCAGGCTAATGGTTGTGGTTCCCCGGGGATGAGAGACTGAGCGTCTCAGCCTGTTGTGTCCATTAGGAGGAAATGGATGCTGTTGGTCAATCAGAGGTAAGTGTTTTCACTCAGGTCCTCAGATAGGAAGCGAACCTGGTTATGGTTCAGCAGACACACGTTAATCAGCTGACGGCGTCTCCAGGACGAACTTCTTCAGATCTGAACCGGTCCGGACCGGTCTGTGGGCCTGGAGCAGAACCAAAACCTCATGCTGAGGTCCAGCAGTGTTTCAGTGACACTGGACCATTTCAGAACCCAAACCGGATTTAGACTCATTTCTGCTCGGTAAGACTCTCTAGAACTACATGAGTATCTCTAGAACCCCTGAAAGCGGTCTGGTACCAACACTAAGGGTTCCAAGAAATGATCTAGAACATCTTGGAGCACAGGTGGGTCCAGGCCCGACCTGCCACCTTCAGACAGCTGGATCAGATCAGGAAGTCATTAGCAGGACTCTGGAGAACCTCTAGAAAATGTTAAGAGGGTCTGCAGAACGACATTTGGACTCCAGAACCATCTGAAGTTCTTTCTCTAGAACCGTTCTAAAGGATCTCAAAATCATTTCTAGGATCAACACAAAAGTCGCCAGAACTTTTCTGGAACCACAAAGAGCAGTGGTTCTGAAAACAGAACCAGCAGGTGTTGACCGGCCCACTCTGGACTTCCTGAGTGGTTCTGATAGGTCCAAAGGGACATTCGGAAACTGGTTGTTCTGCTGATCGGACCGGGTCGGGACCAGAAGCCCAATCCGTTCTCCTCCTCCTGAGACAGATGTTCAGGAGGATCTCTGTTCCACCTCTGACGTATCCAGAACCATCAGTCAAAGCTTAGGTCCAGTTAGAAGGATCGGAACCAGAACCAAAAACCACCAAGTCATGCCTGAACACCGGGCTGGTTCTGGTCCTGATTTATGAGTCCGTCTTACTAAAACCTGCAGCAGGTCCAGTTCTTCAGCCCATCAGAACCAGAGAGAAACGATGCAGAACTGCTGGATCATCATCAGGACACAGAAACGGGACGGGCAGAACTCACCTCTAGAACCGCTCGGTCCGGCTGCTCATCGGGTCTGAGGAAGAGGAGGAGGAGGAGGAGGGAGAGGAAGAGCAGGAGGAGCTCCCAGCTCAGACGGGGCGGGTCCGACAGCTGGACGGGGATCGGATCGGACCGGGCCGGACAGCTGGACCGGCTGAGGCTCAGCGTGCATCAGAAATAGTTTGCTGATGAAGAACCTCAGAGGAATCGGACCGGTGCTGCATCAGAACCATTTTGCTCTGCAGAACCAGTTTGGGTCAGAGCAAAGTTCTTCAGTTCAGATCCCACCAGGTTCTAAACAGAACCACCCTACAGGTTCTGCTGGGTTCCAGAGGACCGGTTCTGGTTCTGGACAGGAAGACATCAGCAAAACCAGAGATGCCGCCGGTCCACAGGTCAGAGGTCAGCGGTTCTGTACCGACCCTGGTAGAGTTCTGCCAGAACCGAGACCATAATTCCTCGGCCCAGAACCCAGAAGAACCGCTGCAGCCAGAGTCCGGACCAACACCAGGTACTGGGTCAAGTCCTGCTCTGGTACATTAGGACCTGAAGGGTTCTGGTTCCTAACCCAGGGCCATCAGAGACCAGAACTCCTTGGCTCGGTTCTGGTACCAGTGCGATCCATCAGAACCACATGCAGTTATTGGACTGGGTCAGAACCTGCTGCCGGTGGATGTTCCTGTGAGGCCGTGACAGAACCGCTTCGGTTCTGGTTCTGCTCTCTCTCTCCCTCTCTCTCTCTCTCCGCCCCCTCTCCTTTCTGCGCATGCGTGCTGCCCTCCCAGCCTCCAGTTTCCGTGTTGTTCTGTGTGTCAGCGCAGTGACGCGGATCATCACAGTCGGTAAGTTTCGCTCCAGAACCCGGTTCCGGTACCGGCTCCTCTGAGCTCCGTGTGTCCGCCGCCGCGGCTCCTCGGGCCGGATGGAGCCGGCGGCCCGGTCCGGCCCCGGAGGCCCCGCTGCTGGCCTCCGAGCCGCGGATCTCCACCTGATCCTTTTCCTCTGTCAAGGCGCCGCTCCGACGGACGCGACGCGCTTCCGGTCTGCCTTCAGAATAAGAGCTGCTCGTGTCGCGCTTTTACTCAGACCGGTCCGGTTCTGACCAGCTGTCTGGGTTTGTCTCGTTCGGTGGTGGTTCTGAAAGCTTTCTGGAGCGTCGGAACCGGACTGGACCCGTTTGAGTCTCTACTTTGGTTCTGGTGCATCAGACCTTTACTCTGAAGGTGTGTGCAGACTTCCGGTCTGACTTTTATTGAGTGACTTCCGGTTGAGGACAGACTGGAGCAGGTCGAATCAGTATTGGTTCGGTGTTACCATGACAACAGGGACAGTCGCACACACCTGTCAGGGGCAGATGTTTTTTGACCTTTGACCTGAAGCTGTGATTTCGTTCTGATGTCAGAGAGAAGAAGAGGAGAGGGAACCACAGAGGAAGACGAGGAGGAGATGAAGAACAAAGTCAGCAGCACTCAAGGTAGCGTCTGGTGCTGCGCTGTGATTGGCTCAGGTGAGTCCAGGTGTGACTCTCCGCTCTGCTCCACAGTCAGCGTGAAGAGACGCTCCTGGTCCTGGCAGCAGTACCTGAACGAGCAGAAGGCCGAGGCAGCTCCGCCCTCTCTCTTCACCCAGGTGAGCCCAGCTCCGCCCTGAGACAGGTGAGCCTCACCTGTCCTGATGGATGCATGTGTGTCCCTCAGGACCAGTCCTGTCCCAGCAGGAGGACAGCCTTCAAGGTGGGCATGAAGCTGGAGGGCATCGACCCGCTGCATCCCTCCATGTTCTGTGTGCTGACCGTCGCCGAGGTAACCGCTCAGCCCTGCCCCCACCACACCTGAGTGGGAGTGGCCACCTGAGCCTTGTGTCTCTCTCAGGTGATTGGCTGCCGGCTGCGTCTCCACATCGACGGATACTCCGAGTGCTATGACTTCTGGGTAAACGCCGACTCACCTGACATCAGACCATCCGGATGGTGCAGAGAGCACCGCCACAAGCTCCACCCACCCAAAGGTGAGAAGAACTCCACCCTCACAGAGTGAGAACATGCAGCCAGACAGCTGAGGCCTGCTCCGCCCGTCCACCTGTCTCTCTGTCTGCAGGTCACAGTGAGACGGAGTTCGATTGGCAGGACTACCTGCAGTCCTCAGGGTCCCTCGCAGCTCCGCCCACCCTGTTCACCTGTCGCTCCACCGTGAGTCCACACCTGTCTGTCTGTGTCTCCTGTCTCTGCCGTCCCCTAACCGTCTGTCCACCTGTCTGTCCCTCAGGTGTGTGAGTTCCAGGTGGGGATGAAGCTGGAGGCGGTGGACAAGAAGAACCCAGGACTGGTGTGTGTGGCGTCCGTTGCTGATGTCATCGACGACCGCTTCCTGGTTCACTTTGACAACTGGGACGACACCTACGACTACTGGTGAGACTGGGGGCGGACTGGGAGGCAGCCAGGGACTCGGTAAAGTCCAGGCGAAGGAAGCCGTTGTCCTTCTGATCTGCTGTGGGTGAAAGTAAAGTCCAGACCGACCTTCCCCAGAACCGCGGCTGGTTCTTTTGGTCGACATGGTAACCTCGGGCCGCTGCACTCGTTGAGTCCAGTTTTAACTGGCCGTTTTAGCATCATTAGGCCTTTACCGCAGGCCGCACTCCAAGACACGCCCCCGTCCTGATGGGCTCTGGTTACTCTGAATATTTCAAACTACCCGACCACCTCAGCCGGTTCATCAGACCAGTGCCCTGATTGGACTAGTCACAGCAAAGACTCCACCGGGGGACGAGGACAGGTGTCTCCTCAGGTGTCCAGTCTGTGGTAGTTCCAGTGCTGGCAGCAGGGGGCGCTGCTGACCTGTCCTCTCTGTCCTCCAGGTGTGACAGCAGCAGTCCCTACATCCATCCGGTGGGCTGGTGTGAGGTGCAGGGCCGACCGCTGACCGCGCCGCAGGGTATGTACCGGAACCAGAACCTGGATCTGGACCTGAACATGTAGAGAACAGCTTGTAGCCTCCAGTACAATTACTACTGGAAGTAGTACTGGTTGTACTGGTAACAGTGGTGTGCTCCAGGTCATCCCAACCCAGAGGACTTTGTGTGGGACGACTACCTGCAGGAAACTGGTTCCACGGCTGCTCCCAGTTCAGTGTTCACACTGGTGAGAGGGGGCGGGGCCAGGCAGACTGTAGACCAATCAGAGAGCTCCATGCGGTGCCCGACTGCTCACTCTGTGCCTTTGTCCAATCAGAGAGCTCCGCACGGTTTCCAGGTGAACCACAGGTTGGAGGCGGTGGACAGGAGGAACCCCATGCTGATCCGCGTTGCCACGGTGACGGACACCGAGGAATACAGGGTGAAGGTACGGCACACTTCCTGTCACCTCTGTGATGTCATCAGAGGGGGACGATGACAGACGGCGTGTCCCCGTAGGTCCACTACGACGGCTGGTCCACCCAGCTGGACATCTGGATGGACAGCGACCACACAGACCTCCACCCGGTGGGGTGGAGCCAGCGCACCGGGCACCCGCTGGAGCCCCCCCCAGGTCAGGGGGCGGTGGGACAGAAACAGGTGGGACAGGGTCAACTGTAGCTATTGGGTCCTGAAGCCTGTCTGTCTCCTGTTGGACAGGGTCGTCCCCCCTGCCGTCTCCGTCTCAGGGAGTGTGTCCCACTGCCGGCTGCAGAGGCGTTGGACACATCAAAGGAGCCAAATATACGGGACACCACAGGTACCTGTCCCCCACCTGTCCCTCCACCCGTTCCCCATCTGTCCCTCCACCCGTTCCCCCACCCGTTCCCCCACCTGTCCCCCCACCTGTTCCCCATCTGTCCCTCCACCCGTTCCCCATCTGTCCCTCCACCCGTTCCCCATCCGTTCCCCTCCCCCCTGTTCCCCATCTGTCCCTCCACCCGTTCCCCATCTGTCCCTCCACCCGTTCCCCCACCCGTTCCCCCACCTGTCCCCCCACCCGTTCCCCCATCTGTCCCTCCACCCATCCACAGCGTCTCAGGTTGTCTTCGTCTGTCCGTCCCCAGTGCCTTCGGCTGTCCGTACTCAGACATCAACCTGAGGAAGGAGGTGGTGCTGCCCGACCGGCTGGGTGGGGAGAGGTCCGTCACCTTGGTGCCCGTGTCCCTGTCTCACCTTCACAGGTAGCGCCGAGCCCAGGCTCTTATTCTGAAAGGACAACAGGATGATCCTTCGTGCTGACAGCAGGTGGAGCTCTGCTCTGGTGAAGTTTGTTCTCATCGTCCACTTCCTGTCTGTCCAGCAGAGGCGTCCAGGTGAAGCAGGAATCCACTGATGTCCCTCTGCTGCCTCTGGGGAAGAGGAAAAGATTACCTGACAGGTGAGAGCAGCTGCTCTCTGATTGGCTCCAGTCACGGTGTTCTGTCCAATCACAAGCAGCAGAATTTAAGAAGAAATGTCAAGAAGTGGAAAAGTGAAATGATTGGAGCATCTGGATTCTGCAGAACCTCAGTAGAACCCCAACAGAACCTCTGAATGATCTAGTCCCAGATCACCTATTTGGTTCCCAGCAGCCATCTTTAATAAAACCACAGAAGAAGAATGTTTGATTTCACTGATTTCCTCTCTGGCTCCGCCCACAGATTGACCCAACCAACCAAATGCCTTCGTGTCAAACAGGAAGAGGAGGAGCTTCCCCTCAGAACCATCAGTCCAGGTAAGGTTCCTCTGATTCTGGTTCTGCATGAGTTCAGAACCGGTCCTGTGGTGTCATCCAGTCCCAGCAGGAGGAGCCGATCGGTCCAGTTCTGCTCCATGGCTGCAGAGAAAGAGTCTGTTTCCATGGAGACCAGGGTGTGATGTCAGAGGGGCGTGTCTGAAGGACCAATAAGGAAACAAAGAAACTGCAGCAGCTGCAGCCTGGTTCTGGTTCTGGTTCTGGTTCTGGTTCTGGTTCTAACTGTCTGCACAGCAACACCAGAACCTGAGGTTCGGCTCAGTCCAAACCTGGTTCTCAGAACTGATCCGTCCCAGTTCTGGAAGGTTCTGGAGGCCCGGCCGGCCGGCTCCGGTCGCTCTGGGTGTGATGTCAGAGCTTCCTCTCTGTTGTCATGGAGACAGTAAGATGGTTGGAAGAGAGCTGTGCTGCGTTGTCATGGAAACAGGTTGTTTCCATGGTAACAGCAGTGTTTGCGATCTGAGTCTAATGAGGCCCGAATCTGACTCAGCAGCACCAGGATGGTTCTGACCTGGTTCTGGTTCTGGTCCTGACCCTTCTCTGGTTCTGGTTCTGACCCGTCAGAGTCCAGTCTGCAGGCCGTCCTCCATCAGTCCGTCTTCCTGTCGGCCATGTCGGCCCAACCGGGTCGCGACCTCTCTCTCTGCTGGGAGCAGCACAGGAAGCTGTTGCCGGGCGTGGCCCGTCTCCACGCCGACGCCGTCCGCCGCTGGACCGTCCAGCAGGTGAGTGCCGCCGCCGCCTGGTCTCCATAGCGACCCCTACCGACCCGCTGACCTGCGCTGTCTCCTCAGGTGTCGGACTTCGTGGAATCTCTTCCTGGATGCGAGGATCAGGCCCAGCAGTTCAGAGACGAGGTGAGACGGCCAATCACAGGCCCCGGCTTTAATGACATCACAGATTAGGTCGTCCCCTCGCCAAGCACAGGAGCCCTGCTGGACCCGATCAGGACATCAGAGTTACACAGAATCAAAACATTGATTTATGTTCTGATTGGTTCTGATTGGTTCCTGTTTGTTCGTAGCAAATAGATGGGCGGGCCTTCCTGTTGCTCACCCAACGGGACATCGTCAGGATCATGTCCATCAAGCTCGGTCCCGCCCTCAAGATCTACAACTCCATCCTGATGTTCAAACACGCCGAGGACAGGAGCCAATCGCAGGCCGAGGACAGGAGCCAATCGCAGGCCGAGGACAGCAGCCAATCAGATATACAGGACCCCAGCACCTGACCGCTGCATGTTATGACTGACCAGGTTCAGTCGCCTAATGGTGGCCCCTCCCCCTCAGCCAGGTATTAACCAATCAGGTTCTGAGTTGTTCAGGCTGCTGTCCCTTTATCTCTTTAGACTCCGCCTCTTCGGGATGGGTGGGGCTCTGGGATATGTGGTCTGCGACTGAGGTACAGCTGGGAGGAGGCGGGGCTGAAAATGGCTTCGTTTCCATGGTAACGCTGAGACAGCTGGATACATGCAGCTGATGAAAATGATGAAGATGAGGTCTCATCAGCATCCTGGTGTGATGTCATCACTTCCTGCCAGCAGGACTCTAACAGGAAGCAGGTGATGATGTCACACTGAGGCCCTGCCTCCTCTCCTGATGATGTCATCCCCCGGTGGGCGGAGCTCCAGACTTTCTACTGTTCCTCCACAGAGTTCTATTTTCAGGTTTCTATTCTAGATTTGTATTCTAAAGCTGACCCCGCCCCTCTGTGACGTCACACAAGGGGCGGGGTCAACAGCCAGCTTCTGCAGGTTTCCTCAGGTTCCCATGGCAACACTTCCTGCCTGCTGTCTGTGTCAGTGTTTGACGGATCAATAAAGTTTCCGACCTGAAGCGTGGCCATTGATTGGTTCCTCGGAGCGGCCGGGGGCGGGGCTGCAGCTGATCATGTGATCAATGTGCTTCCCAAAGCGGGCGTATGGAGGGCCGAGAGGGACAAAATTTAATGTATGAATAAGAATAAAATACATTTGAAGTATTTTTATTCAATAAATTCACTTAAAAATAAAATGTGTAAAATTCTTTCTGATTTATAAGTAGAGGAAATAATTAGATGTTCTTTTTCCTCCTGCAGTGAAAACTGAGCTGCCGGGTTTTTATCTCAGTATTTAGGGAACAGCCGCATTAAATAGTTTTTCTGTTTTTACTCCAAAATTAAATGATTTTGTTTCTAAGAGAAATGAAAAGCAGGAGGAGTTCCAGGTTGCCATGGAGACCCTGCTCCTTCTCCCACTGAGCTGCTGGTGGTTAACTGGGAATACTGGGAGGCAGTTGGGCAGAGAGCGCCCCCTGCTGGTCACACCACACACTGCAGCTCCGCTCGGTGAGGAGTTCACATGGAGACTCCGAGTATGAAAGATGATGCTGCAGCCAGGAGAGCGGAGGAGGAAGAGGAGGAGGAGGAGCAGAGCTGAGGTTATTTTCACCGAGTGATGTTTCACTGAGGACCAGAGGGAGGACCCAGCCTGTCCCTCTGCTGGAGGAGCAGAGCAGGAGGTGTGAGTCTCTGCAGCAGCAGCAGGAGGAGCAGACGGAGGAGGTGGAGGAGGTGGAGGCATTCCAGAGACGCAGCAGCCGCAGCAGCAGAGCCATGCAGCAGCAGCCGCAGCTCCAGCAGTAGGAACCAACGCTCCGTCTGTCTGCCATTGATCCGTATCGGCTCTGCAGCGATTGATTATCTGGGCTCACCAGAAACCAATCTGCTGGTTCCGATCCGTTCTTTGTGTGTGTGTGTGTGTGTGTCCTGATCAATGGGAACTAGCTAGTACCGATCATCACAGACAGAATGGATCTCAACTTGTGGTGGTTCTGATCCATCACTGATGTTCAGCAGTACCAGATAGTTCTGATCAGTTCCGATTGGTTTGATTTCCTCACAGATAATGAGCCTGCTGATCCAATAAATGCATGTTGGGAGACGTAGTTCCCATCTATCAGAGTGGAAGGTCCAAGGGTCCATGATTGGTTCCGGTTAGTTCTGGGGTCCATGATTGGTTCTGGTTGGTTCTGGGGTCCATGATTGGTTCTGGTTGGTTCTGGGGTCCATGATTGGTTCTGGTTGGTTGTGGGGTCCATGATTGGTTCTGGTTGGTTCTGGGGTCCATGATTGGTTCTGGTTGATTCTGGGGTCCACGATTGGTTCTGGTTGGTTCTGGGGTCCATGATTGGTTCTGGTTGGTTCTGGGGTCCATGATTGGTTCTGGGGTCCATGATTGGTTCTGGTTGGTTCTGGGGTCCATGATTGGTTCCGGTTGGTTCTGGGGTCCATGATTGGTTCTGGTTGGTTGTGGGGTCCATGATTGGTTCTGGTTGGTTCTGGGGTCCATGATTGGTTCTGGGGTCCATGATTGGTTCTGGTTGGTTCTGGGGTCCATGATTGGTTCTGGTTGGTTCTGGGGTCCATGATAGGTTCCGGTTGGTTCTGGGGTCCATGATTGGTTCCGGTTGGTTCTGGGGTCCATGATTGGTTGTGGGGTCCATCATTGGTTCCGATTGGTTCTGGGGTCCATGATTGGTTCTGGGGTCCATCATTGGTTCCGGTTGGTTCTGGGATTCATGATTGGTTCCGGTTGGTTCTGGGGTCCATGATTGGTTCTGGGGCCCATCATTGGTTCCGATTGGTTCTGGGGTCCATGATTGGTTCCGATTGGTTCTGGGGCCCATCATTGGTTCCGGTTGGTTCTGGGGTCCATGATTGGTTCCGGTCCTGGGTTCAGTGCAGGTTCTCTGGGTTCCTGCTACTGGTTCTCAGCTGTGTCTCTGTTCCAGGTGAGGTGGTAGTGGGCGGGGCCTGACCCGCTCAGCCACCATCTGATTGGTGGCCTGTGATGATTGCGACAGGCGGTCTGCTGAGGATCAACGCGCGGCGACAGGACTCTCTGCGGTCCAAACCACACAGATCCCACCCACACAAGAAGAAGAGCAAGAACAAAAGGTAACACACACCCACACACACCGCCAGAGGGGCCGGTCCACACCTCATAAGATTATGTCACTTCCTGTCCAGACGCAGTGAGGTGGTGGTGGTCAAAGGGAAGCTGAAGCTGTGCTCCATCTCGGGTCTGGTGGCCATTCTGGGGATCCTGGTTCTGGTGCTTGGGGTTCTGATGGCGGCTCTGGGCTACTGGCCTCGGGATGGACTGTTCTTCAGCTCCCAGCCACAGGAGGGCGCCACTATGGCCTTGATGTCCTTCAGTAGTCCAGCACCAGCACTTGTTGAAGACCAGGTGAGAGTTTACCTGAGCAGGACCAGCATGTGTCCGTTCTGATGTGTTGCTGTGCCGCATGCAGGAACCCAGGTGGGCGGAGTCAGTGGGAGGAGACGGAACCAATGGCAGAGGAAATGGCTTTAACCAATCACAGACCGTCAACGGGACCTCTCGAGATGTTCCACAAGGATTTCTGGAAGACTTCCTGGACAGGTGAGCGAACGTCGATTACCTCAATGTGACGACCGACCAGCAGGTCAGCTTCTGGCTCTGTGGGCCGACCCTCGATCCGGGGTCCGGACAGGCCGGGGCCGACCTGGGGGACGTGTCAGTGGTTTAGGTGGAACGGTCTTTGACCTGCTTCTGAAGCGTCCTGATTGGCTGTCTCCGCAGGTATCTGTACTCTGATAGGCTGAAGGTCTTCGGCCCGCTCATCATGGGGATTGGCATCTTCCTCTTCATCTGTGCCAACGCCGTCCTGCATGAAAACCGGGACAAGAAGACAAAGGTCATCAACCTACGGGACATCTACTCCACCGTCATCGACCTCCACAGCGTCCGGAAGCCCCACCCTTCTTCCTCTTGCTCCGCCCACCAGCCGTTAGCCAATCCACTCAATGGACTCATCAACTATGTCCAGTCCAAGAGTCTGGACTCAAAGTCCCAGATGTGTCCCGCCGTCCTGTCGTCAAGGCAACCGGTCAGTAGCAGGAGGCGGAGTGACGAAGGAGGAGGAGTCTTCAGCGTCTGCCAGGAGCATCCGCCTGCATCTCCTCCGTCCTCCTCCAACAGACACTCCTTGCCCCTGACCTCTGACCCCTGCTGGACCTCCCAACACAAAGATACGCTGAGCTCCTTCACGTTGCCCCGGCCCCGCCAGCGGTCCCCCGGCGCCCGCAGGAGACACTCCTTCTGGGCCAGGAGCAGCGGCCAGGAGGAGCAGAAGGAGGAGGAGATGCAGCCGCCGCCTCTGTGTGCCTCCACTCCTCCTCCTCACCGAGGCTCCGAGGCTCTGCTCCTCCTCTCCTCTTCCTCGCTCTCCTCCCTGTCCCACCTTCTCTCCTCCTCCTCCACTCCAGCCCCACCCTGCAGGAGGCGGAGTCTGCCGACCGCCGCCTTTAACGCGGCCTACTGCAAGCTGACGCAAGGACAGAACGAGTCCTTCGACTGGTCTTCATCACCCAAGGTGACCCCAGAGGTGGAGGCTCGGCCCTCACAACCAGAGGCACCCTGAGGTCCAGAGGCCCCCTGGGGGGGAGGAAGAGGAGGACAGCAGCAGCAATAAAAAGTCTTCCACCGGAGAGATGAGCCAACTTCCTGTTCATCAGTTATCAGCTAGAACTGGACCCACTTGACCCAAACGGATCCATTCAGGAGACCACAGATTGTCTTCATGTCCCTGTTTACACTAACTAAACCAGATTAACCCAAACAGACCCAACTGATCCAAGACGACTCGATTTATCAGCCTGTCCCATTTCCCTTCCAGAACCAACCCAGACTGGCCCGTCCAGCATGATCTTCTTCTTCTCTCTAAGTGGAAGGGGTCAGGGGTCAGAGGGTGGTCTTGCTCCATGCCTGCAGTGCATGCTCTTTCAGCACCTTCAGTATTTTGCACTTTTTGATCTTCAACGCTTCAATGTTCTGGGACTACTTTCCTTGGCGGAGGCGTCCGTCTGTCCTGGACGTGTTGGACAGCATGTCTTTGTTTTTACTGCATGTTCTAGAAGCCGGTCACATGACCTGCTGTGATGAAGACATCAAACATCTTCATCCTTTGCTGCTCTGCAGGCTCCGCCCACCTGCTGAGGCTCCGCCCCCTCCACATTAAAGATGGCCGCCTGTGGAGGATGCCTATCTGCTCTACTGGACCTTTAAACTTAAAACAATTTAACTGTGATTATGAAGCAGAGAAAACGGGTCAGAGGTCAGAGTTCACAGGTAGCCTCAACAGGAAGAAAAACCAGTCCTTCTGGTTGACTGGGTGAACTGGTGATGGTCTGGAGCGACCCGTCCAAAACCGGAGCCGGTTCTCCTAACATGATGTCTGAACTGGTTCCGTTGAGTGTTTAGCCCGACCCGTGTCCTCTAGCCTGTTGGTACCGGACGATTCAGCCCTGGTTCTGAACTTGGTTCTGTTGCAGCTGATTGGACCCGGATGGACCGTCAGTAGAACTTTCTACATTCAGAGATGCAGCGAAGCTTCACTGAAGCACAAAGTGAAACCACAACAAATAAAGCACAAAATGTCCGCCCACGTCTCTGACTCCTCCCTCCTCCGGGGCTCCGCCCACATTCACAGGTTCTGGGTCGCACCTTCACTGGGGCTCAGGTCGGGTTTTCAGACTGTTCAGAACCATTGGGATTCTGTTGTAGACACAGAACCGGGCCAACAGAGAGGAAGGATGTGGGGTCACTTCCTGTCTGTTCAGGCAGACAGGAAGTGATGTCACTGCCTGAGTTTCCTCAGAAATGTTGGGACTTCCTGTCCCATCGGTCCAACATGATGGCCGGGTCACGACCAGAATCGCCTCAGAACAATAGGGTTCTGGCAGCAGGACCGGTACCGAGGGTTCTGTTGGAGCTGAGAGGCGACCTGACCCGGTCGGTACCCCTCTGGCTCGACCCAGCATGGACGCTCTGAACCAATCTGAACTGGACTTATTAGACACCGGTCTCAGCCCGGTTCTGATGTTCTGTTCATCAGAACATCTTTCTGTGATGTCACTGATGACATCACAGAAAGATGAAGTAGCTGGTTCATCAGAACGCTTTGCAGAAAAGTAAAAAAAAAAAAAGAGGAAAATAAATAAATAAAAAAAGGAGCACACTGGAGGCAAAAAGATCCTGGTTCTGGTTCTGGATGATCTCAGGTCTTGAAGTCTGATCTGGATCAGCTTAGTTCCACCAATCGAAGCGCTGCAGGAGTCTGACAAGCCCCGCCCCCAGCCGCCTGGACCAATCAGAGTGCAGGAGTCTTCTGTCGTCCAGAACCAGAAAAGACCTGAGTTTCTGAGAGGTTCTGATCCCTGCAGCATCAGCAGAACCAGAACCGGGACCAGAGCCTCAGTGTCTGCATTAGTCCCCCCTCCCCCTCCTGCAGCTGGCAGACTGGGAGGGAGGAGGGGGAGGGGGGTAATCTGGGGGCGGAGCCTGAGCAGAAACCAATAATCCGTCAAACAGCTGCAGGCGGACTGACTGGGAGAACCGGACCGCCTGAACCAGAACCAGAACCAGCATCAGCATCCTCTGCCTCCCCGCTGCGGAACCTGCTCAGGTACTGCTCTTCCTCCTCACCCTCCTCTTCCTCACTGGTGCTCCCCAGCTGGGTTCTACCGGTGTGGACCGGGACCAAGGCATCCTGACCCGGTTGAATGTTTTAGTTTAGGTCTTAAAGGAGCAGCAGGAAGTATTCACTGATTTATTATTATTATTATTATAAACTGTTAAATAAAATATGTTCGGTACTGGATGGGTTTAAGTCCAGCTGCTCACCTTCTTCCTGCTTTGACTAGGCCACATGGGTCTTCCATCTTTGTGTCTCCTTCCCCTGACTGATACTTTATCAGAAATCAGTTTTCACTTTAAGTCCTGATCAATTCGTTAAACATCCAGAGCCGTGAAAACTTCAACCAGAACTCCCAGTACAGCTGCTGCTGGGCGCTGTGTGTGTGTGTGTGTGTTTAGGAGGTTCATAGAGGGTGACAATGATGATGATGACGATGATGATGTCACCAACCCACTATAATAATAGCAGCAGCAGCAGAAGAAGACCTGTGATGTCATCATTTACTTCTTTCATCTCATTAATTCTTATTTTCTTCTTTTGTTTGAACGGATCACTTCCTGTCTGCACCGGTGAGTAACACACACCACACACACACACGCACACACACACACACACACACACACACACACACATAGGTCATCTGCTCATTAGTAATTGTTTAAGTCATAATGAAATATTAAAAATAAAAGTGTGCAGTTTGTTTTAACAGATTTTTACACTCAGATTCTTCATATTGATTAGCATATCTGATAGCATAGCAGGTAACATATTGGTTAGCATATCTGATAGCATAGCAGGTAACATATTGGTTAGCATATCTGATAGCATAGCAGGTAACATATTGGTTAGCATATCTGATAGCATAGCAGGTAACATATTGGTTAGCATATCTGATAGCATAGCAGGTAACATATTGATTAGCATATCTGATAGCATAGCAGGTAACATATTGATTAGCATATCTGATAGCATAGCAGGTAACATATTGGTTAGCATATCTGATAGCATAGCAGGTAACATATTGATTAGCATATCTGATAGCATAGCAGGTAACATATTGGTTAGCATATCTGATAGCATAGCAGGTAACATATTGGTTAGCATATCTTTTAGCAGATCAGATATGGCTCCATGCTAACAGTTAGCATGGCTCCAGTTCCAGTCAGTCTGTAAATGAGCCTCTGAAGTTTCACTGCTGATGGTTTCAGCCATTTTGATTCAAGTGAAAAATGAAAATGTTCAGTCTGGGAAACATTTATTGGAAAAATGAGACAGAAATCAACCAGTTCAGTGTTTATGTCACGATTCAATGAACCGAGGAAATAAAAATAAAGAGTTTTAATGAAAACTGCAGATGTTTTATGTTAGCAGAACATTTAATTTGATCAGAGACAAAACCTTTGAATGTTCCTAAGGAGAACAGAACCGACCCGAATCTGTGGTTCTGGTTCAAACTCAGCCTGGGACCCCTGGTCCTCCGGTTCCGGACCGGTTCCGGTCCTCGGGGCCCCTGGACCTCCGGTTCTCCGCGGCGTCTCAAGAATGAAAACGTGAAAGTTTAATAATATTTCCAAACGAGGGCCAGCGGAGCTCGGTGTGCGTCATGACGTCACAGCCCGTCGTAGTAGGTGATGACGTAGAGAGCAGAGCGGCGTCGCTGACCGGCGGAAAGAGGACGAGCGTCCTGCACGAGGACAGGTAAAGCGCTGCTGTGATGTGAGAGCAGCTGGTCCGGGTCGGTTCGGTTCGGTCCGGGTCGGTTCGGTCACTACACAGAACCTCCAGCTGCTGCCGCTTGGTTCCGGTCCCGCTGCAGCCCGATGCGCGTGTCCGTGGTCCTGCTGCAGGACCTCAGGCACGCGCGTGCCCCGGGACACTCCCGACCCGCAGAGGAAGAGGAAGAGCTCTGGTCCGGTCCGGTCGGTCTGGACCGGACTGGTTCGGTTCGGGTTCGCGCTGCGGCTGATGAGGCAGCTGGTGATGAAGAGCATCCTCATCTTCATCAGGTGCACCTGAACAAAGCAGCGCGTGCTGCTGCTGAGGAAGATGAGGATGATGATGGGAATGTCCTGCTGCTTCAACCCGTCCGGGACCGGAACCGGCTCCGAGTCCTGGCTGCTTCCAGAACCTGACGGCTCCGGTTCTGCAGGTCCAGTTCTCCTGTATGAATAATTCTGACCCTACAGCCTGGAGAACTGAACCGGTCCAATTCACCAGAACCAAGACAGACTTCAAGATCAGAAACGTCTGGACCAGAACCAACAGAACCAGAACCATCTGGACCAGAACCAACAGAACCAGAACCAACAGAACTAGAACCATCTGGACCAGAACCAACAGAACCAGAACCATTTGGACCAGAACCATCAGTACCTAACTTCGCTGATCTTCAGGAGGTTCTGAAGGTTCTAAAATGGTTAATCCTCTAAAATGATGATTGGGTCATAAATTCTGGTTCTGGTTCTGTCCGCGCTCTGGACCATCCAGGTCCAGTTTGTCAGAACCCAACCAGAACCAGCTGTTTTCTGTTCTTCCTCTCAGAATCTCCTCATCATCCTCACCAAATCAGATTACATCAGATTGTCTCCGGCTGTAATCCGTCTCTCTGCCGTTGCCGTGGTAACCGTTCACCTGACAGCTGGACGGGGTCAGCAGCTGGTTACCATGGCAGTCAGCGTGATGTGACGGTTCTGGTCCGGAGGTCCAGTTTGGGTTCTGATGATTAATTGGTTCATTGTCACTTCCTGACCTGTTATTCTCTGACATCACTGGTCTCCATGGTAACCGTGGCATTAAACTGTCTCCAGGTGAATCACCATGACAACAGAGCCAAGTGAAGCCCAGCCCCCAGAGGCGGAGCCTTTCCCTGAAGCCGCCGCCCACTCCACACCTAAACAGGTAACTGGCCTCAGACTCCGGATGACCTCTGACCTCAGGCCTGCTGTGAATGGTGACATCACTTCCTGTTTCCTCAGGGAGGGGAGGGCCCGGCTCAGAGCTCATTGGCTGAGGACTCCAGCAGTCTGCTGTCGTCAGGCGGACGGGTCGCTCGCTCTCCGGCCAGAACCGCCCTGGGCTTCAGAACCATGCAGACCCGGGTGGCGCTGCTGGACGGGTCGCAGTTCACCTGCATCGTGGAGGTGAGAGAGGTTAGGGTTAGGGGTCAACCCACCGGGGGAGGGGCCACATGATGGACCAACTGGACACAGACAGCAGAACCATCAGAACCTTCAGAACATTCAGAACCATCAGAACCATCTCCTGGTCCAATGTTATCTGAGTCACATGACATAAAATTTAATTTAGGTAACTGCTACCATGTAAGACCAGCGGGGGGCGCACTCCAGCTACTCCACTAACAGTGGAGCTAACTGTAGCGCATTAGCTTAACTTCTGAAGCGTTAGCTTGCTGAAATGTTTGCTAAACTTTTACTTGGATAAAGTTCAACGTCTGTGTTGAAGTTAGCATCTTTATTAAAGTTTGTACTCTTATTTTGAAGACGTTTTTGTTCCATTTCCTGAAGTGGACGTGTCAGAGCTTTAGCATTTGTTTCCGCTAAACCCCATTCAGGTTAGCGCTGCAGCGCTAGGGGACAGGACTGACCCGGGGTCAGAGAGGCAGCTAGCTGCTTAGCTCCTCAGAAATAAAAACACTTCATTTTAATTTGTTTCTCTTTCTGTTGTTACCATTATGCTAATTAACGCTGCTGTAAACCACTGTAAGGCTGACTGATGTGGACTGTCCTAGTCAAATCATGAAGTAAACCGGTTCTCTCTGGTTCCAGAAACGATCTCGAGGTTTGCAGCTGTTTGAGAAAGTTTGTGATCACCTGAACCTGCTGGAGAGAGATTATTTCAGCCTGTCATTCAGAGACGCAGACAGCAACAAGGTACCTGTCCATCCGTCTGTCCGTCCAGTAATGTCTACAGACTTTATGTCTGAATAGACCCCAGTTAAAGAACAAAGCAGTCGGGTTTCCTATGCTTCTGTCCATCTAACTGTTCACGTCTGTCTGTCTGCTGCAGAACTGGTTGGATCCTGCGAAGGAGATCAAGAAGCAGGTCAGAGGTCAGTTTGGAGCTGATTAGTTGGTTGTTGCGTCTGCGCCGTACCTTTCCGTTAGCGCTGACTCTGCTCTTCCCTCCTCAGGCGTTCCCTGGAACTTCTCCTTTAATGTAAAGTTTTACCCTCCGAACCCGGCCCAGCTATCTGAGGACATCACCAGGTGCGGCGCCACCAGTTGAGCAGCTCCCAGCGCCTCGTCTTCGTGTCTCACCTGGTTCCCGTCTCTCGTTAGGTACTTCCTGTGTCTGCAGCTCAGACAGGATATCGTTTCCGGACGTCTTCCGTGTTCCTTTGCGACTCACGCCGTTCTTGGTTCCTACACGGTTCAGTCGGAGCTCGGAGACTACGACTCTGGTACGGACTGAACTCTGATCCGGAGCCTGACTCTGACTGACCCCCAGGGGTCAGAGTTTCCAGGTTGACCTTTGTCTGTCTGGTTCCCAGATGAATGTGCTCCGGACTACGTCAGTGAGTTGTGTTTCGCTCCAAACCAAACCAAAGAGATGGAGGCCAAGATCGTGGATCTGCACCGGACCCTCAGGTCGGTGGGCCGCGGTGCCGGTCCGATGTTTCTGGGTACAGGTGAGGTTCTGGAGTTCTGACAGGTCTCTGTGTGTTCAGAGGAATGAGTCCAGCAGAAGCTGAGATGCATTTCCTGGAGAATGTGAAGAAGCTCTCCATGTACGGAGTGGACCTGCATCACGCCAAGGTGAGGCCGGCCGGGTTCTGAGTTCTTCCACTCACAGCCGACCCGGTTCTGGGTCACCGTGTTGGTTGTTTTTTTTCTGAACCAGCAGTGAACTGGTTCGAGGGCCTGGTTCTGTTGGACCTGGGTTCTGGCCCGTCCTCATTGGGTTCAGCGGTTCTGCCGCTGTGCTTTCAGAGCGTCCAATAAATCAGCAGCGACACACTTCCTGTTCCATCAATACGCCGCCTGCTGCTGCCGCTGCTGCCGCTGATGATGATGATGATGATGATGATGATGATGATGATGGGACAGAAACGATTTTTCCACCATCAGGTTCAGTTCATCAGAATCTCTGATCAGAACCGACAGCGAAACGGGTCCAACTGATCCCATTATTAGCCAGAAGACAAACCTGCATCCACCTGACCTGTACATCCTGCAGGCGACCCCGCCCTGACCTCAGTGACCCTGACCTCATTGACCCTCAGCTTGGCTGAACTTCCTGTTTCCTGTTCCACTCCAGATTTAATTTCTAACTGGCTTCTGATTGGTTCCTCTCTGAGCCAATCGGAGCTTCCCTTGGTGTCCAACAGTCCATTTGTCCTTCTGGACGTCCTGCTAGCAAACCATCAGTTTAATGATGTGAGTCTCTGTTGGACGGTCTACATGCAGACCAGTCCTTCTGTCTGAATGACTGTCTGTCCCTCTGTCTCTCTGTCTGTCTCTGTCTGTCCGCTTGCTTGGACTAGATGGCAGGAAGCCGTTTTGAGTGTCTGTCTGCTCAGTCAGAGGTAAGACGGCATCCTCAGTGTGATCCTGATTGTCCTTAGGTTGTCCAGTTTGTGGACAGACGGCGGTTCTGTTGAGGAACCATCTCTCATGGATCACACAAATAGATTAGAACCTGATACCTGGCCCAGACTCACCTGTCGCTGTCAGTTGTGAGCCCAGGTGTCCCCCGATGGCCCCCGATGTCCGTCCTCCTGCAGCTGTGCCTGAAGTGGCCGTGCTGCCTTCACTGACCGCTCTGTGCCTGCAGGACTCGGAGGGCGTGGCCATCATGCTGGGCGTGTGTAACAGCGGGCTGCTGGTGTACAGAGACCGGCTGAGGATCAACCGATTCTCCTGGCCAAAGATCCTGAAGATTTCCTACAAACGGAACAACTTTTACATCAAGATCCGACCTGGAGAGGTGAGACGAACGAAGACACCCAGCAATGTTTTAATCAAGTTAGCTTACTGACAATCAGCTGTTAGCATGTTGAGGAGGTGGGCGCCGTTCTGCTAATCTGCTAAGGCGCTAATAGCAGAGCTAATTTGTTTTGTTTACGGCTTTAGAACTTTGTTAACCTTTAGCACACTTAGCTAATGGTACTACTACTACTACTATACTGACACATGATTGTTTGAAGTTAGCGCTTTAGCTTCTGCTAAATACTGTTAATATAGGACTTTAGCATTAGCATAACTAATGTTTATGATTAGCACTTTACAATAGAGCTAGTGTTTTAGGTATTTCAAATTAGCTAGCACTGTCCACTACTACCAAGTTGTTATGGAGTGCTAATGAGCTAACGTGTAGCTGCGTTGCTAGCAGCTGATGCCTGCTGGGTTTACCGTAACCTGTTTGTCTCCAGTTTGACCAGTTTGAGTCCATCATCGGCTTCAAGCTGCTGAACCACAGAGCCGCCAAGCGGTTGTGGAAGGTGTGCGTGGAGCATCACTCCTTCTTCAGGTCGGCAGCTCTCTGGAGTCCAGACGTCTCCTCCATGTTTCCATGAGACGTCTCACAGCCGTCTGTCTCACAGGCTGCTGTCTCCTGAGGAACCGCCAAAGAAGTTTCTCTCTCTGGGGTCAAAGTTTCGCTACAGCGGTAGGACCCAGATTCAGAGCCGCAGAGCCAGCGCTCAGATATCCAGACCCGCCCCCAACTTCCCACGATGCATCAGCAAAAGGAACATGCTGAGCCGTAGCCTGGACGGAGGTACCAGTCACACCAGTTACCAGTAGGGTCCTTGGTTTCTGTAGCGCTCCAAGTGTTGGTTCTGGTCTCAGAAGGAGTACGGACCGCTGATTCTGGTGCAGGCATCGGTTCCCAGACCCGGTCCTCAGGGCCCGCTTCTCTGCTCCGGCACACCTCAGTTCATTGATGGTGGTGAACCTGCTGGGGGCCCATTCCTGCATCAGGTCTGAAACATGGAGGACGGGGCCCTGGGCACAGGGGCCCTGGGCACAGGGGCCCTGGGCACCGGGACCTCTGGTAGGAGCTCCTAGCACTAGGTCCACTTTCTATGTCTGGTTCCAGTGGGAGGGGACTTCTGATGGGTCGCTAGAGTGTTTACATGTTCCTTACCCTTTTCTGATTGGTCTTTAGCTTCCAGGACCACAGCAACATCTTCTCTGATTGGCTCTCCTGCCATCACTGTGTCGCTCAAAGCCAACGGTCGAGCTTACTCAGGTAGACCTGAACTCTGCAGCTCTGAGTCTGCTGATTGGCTGAGTGCTGCTGCTCTCTGATTGGCTGAGTGCTGCTGCTCTCTGATTGGCTGAGTGCTGCTGCTCTCTGATTGGTTCCAGCTCTTGCTGTTTTTGGATTGTTGCATCCTGACTGGCTGTGCTTGTTTCAGACCCACCACTGATCATTTGTGTGCGTTGATGCAGTCACATGTCAGACATGTGTCGCTATCAACATGTGTGCAGGGGGCGCTGTGGGGCTGAGCACCATACATGGAACCTGTTTGCTTCATTCTCAGCGGCCAACCAAGGAAGCATCCATGATTACCTCCACTGACAAGTCCTCTCTAAACCTCATCTGAAGCAGACAGCCAAACTACTGGAGCCGTTATTCTCCACCAGGCGCTCGGCTCTTCCTAAATCTGAGGCTTGATGATGTTTGGAGCCTCCAGTTTCTGGGTGATCTGGAGAAAACCTTCATCAACCAGAGCAGCTTCTGATCCACAACTTGTTTGTAGATTTCCTCTCTACCCAGAGTTGGGTTCATTGCATACGTCTGAACTCTGATCCCTGCTGGCTGTTGGAGCAAAGCGAGCGGTCGAGACAAAGCCTGTGGACGACCACTGAGTCGTCAGGGACCTCAGTGACCTCTGGAGTCTTCAGGTTCAGGTGTTCAAGGTGTGTGTAGAGTTAGATCCACCAACACACTTTTCTGGTTCGGCTGTTTTTGTTCCATGACCGACTGAAGGCCATAAAGCCTCACCGTCTGTCCATGTCCTGCTGGCCGGACACCTGCAGCTGCAGGTTCTGACCCGAACCGGGTTCAAACCGGGCCCCACCTCCACCGCCAGGTGGGTTCCCTTGTCTGTATCCTCGGTGTCGGCTATGTTGTTCAGAAGAACCTTTGTCACCAGGGACACCAACGCTGCGCTCTGATTGGTCCACCACTGATGCCGTGCATGTGCTCTTAGCTCTGATTGGCTGATTGTGCTGTTGCCTTGGAAATGAGCTGTTATGAACAGACTGGCTGAGCATCACAATGGTTGCTATGGCAAAGGTGACTGTTGGTTTCCTGTACTGATGTAACAGTGATGACATCATCACTGTTACATCTGTGTAACACATACTGTGCGTGTGTGTGTGTGTGTGTGTGCAGACATGGGCTCAGGACTGTATGGAGCATCAAAAGCCATCGCTGTCAGCGACCACATCGCCACGGTAACCAGGAGGCTGGACGACAGGAGGGAGGAGCCAGGTAAGAATCTGACCAATCAGAGGATCTGAAGAAGCAGCTGAGCTTCCTGCCCAACAGGTGATCGATGGGTAATGATCAATCAATGATCAATCAATTGGTACCGTCTGCTTAATAAACCTTTTCTGGAAGAACTGGACGGGTCACAGTGTCTCATAAAGGGGACAAGGACACCTGTCCAACCCATGAAGGTTCTGGTTCTGGTTCCAGTTGAGGAGGTTCTGCTGCTGCTGGTGGAGGAGGAGCAGAAGAAGGAGCAGAGAAAGACTGCAGAGGTTTCTCCAGAAAGTCCTCCATCTCCACAGAAACACGACACCAAGGTGACCAACCTGTCCATCTGTCCCTCCTGTCTGTCTCCCAGTGATTAACTCCTTGTTTTCCAGACGGAGCTGACGGACACCGTCGTCGATGGCGACCTGACGGTGACCGAGGTACACACCTGTCCCTCCCGTACAGGTCACCTGTCCCCTTTGGACCCGCTGTAACGTGTTTGTGTGTCCTCTGTCTGTCCAACAGTCTGATCAGGACGAAGACTTGAAGACTCAGGTAAACATGAGGCTCGTCCAATCACAGGCGGGGAATCGAACCGGCAACCCTCTATGCCGTCCTCCACAGGAGACGCTGGGCAGCCCGGAGGACGTCATCCAGACGTCCATCAGTGCGCTGCGGCGCTCCTTCCTGGAGGGAGAGCAGGGGGGCGGCGGCATGACGGAGTGGGACAAACGCCTGGCCTCTTCTCCTCTGCGCCGCGCCGACGACGCGCCCATGATCGAACCGCTGGAGCCGGAGGAGGTGAGAGGGTCAATGGGGTCAACCAGGGTCAGGGTTCACCCGGAGGTCAGGGTTCAGGGCAGGGTGTGATGAGCCTTTCTGGTCGATCATCTGTTTGAAACTGAAGATGACTGAAGTTTCAGTAGAACCCTGAACCCACTGGACTCGGTTATGGTCCTCAAACCTCGAGCTGCCAGGTCCATGAAGCCGTCCATGTCCATGTCCTCACCTCAGTCTGTATCTCCTGTCCAGTCGAAACCACCCGTCGATGAAATGTCTCCAGAACTGACGGCTCTGCTAAATTCTGCCAGAGAGCAAGAGACCTTCAAGGAACACAACCTGCTGAAGGTGCTGTCCTCATGTCCCCCTGTCCTCATGTCCTCATGTCGCCCTGTCCTCATGTCCCCATGTCCTCATGTCCTCATGTCGCCCTGTCCTCATGTCCCCATGTCCTCATGTCCCCCTGTCCTCATGTCGCCCTGTCCTCATGTCCCCCTGTCCCCATGTCCCCCTGTCCTCATGTCCCCATGTCCTCATGTCCTCATGTCGCCCTGTCCTCATGTCGCCCTGTCCTCATGTCCTCATGTCGCCCTGTCCTCATGTCGCCCTGTCCTCATGTCCCCCTGTCCCCATGTCCCCTGTCCTCATGTCGCCCTGTCCTCATGTCGCCCTGTCCTCATGTCCCCTGTCCTCATGTCCCCTGTCCTCATGTCGCCCTGTCCTCATGTCCCCCTGTCCCCATGTCCTCATGTCCCCCTGTCCTCATGTCCCCATGTCCTCATGTCCCCCTGTCCTCATGTCGCCCTGTCCTCATGTCCCCCTGTCCTCATATCGCCATGTCCCCCTGTCCTCATGTCCCCCTGTCCTCATGTCCCCCTGTCCTCATGTCGCCCTGTCCTCATGTCGCCATGTCCCCCTGTCCTCATGTCCCCATGTCCTCATGTCCCCCTGTCCTCATGTCGCCCTGTCCTCATGTCCTCCTGTCCCCTTGTCCTCATGTCGCCCTGTCCTCATGTCCCCATGTCTCATGTCCCCCTGTCCTCATGTCGCCATGTCCTCATGTCCCCCTGTCCTCATGTCGCCTGTCCTCATGTCGCCCTGTCCTCATGTCCCCTGTCCTCATGTCGCCCTGTCCCATGTCCCCTGTCCTCATGTCGCCCTGTCCTCATGTCCCCTGTCCTCATGTCCCCATGTCCCCATGTCCTCATGTCCCCCTGTCCTCATGTCGCCCTGTCCCCATGTCCCCTGTCCTCATGTCCCCTGTCCTCATGTCGCCCTGTCCCCATGTCCCCTGTCCTCATGTCCCCCTGTCCTCATGTCCCCCTGTCCTCATGTCCCCTGTCCTCATGTCCCCCTGTCCTCATGTCGCCCTGTCCTCATGTCCCCATGTCCTCATGTCGCCCTGTCCTCATGTCGCCCTGTCCTCATGTCCCCCTGTCCTCATGTCGCCCTGTCCTCATGTCCCCTGTCCCCATGTCCTCATGTCCCCTGTCCTCATGTCCCCCTGTCCTCATGTCGCCCTGTCCTCATGTCCCCATGTCCTCATGTGCCCTGTCCTCATGTCCCCCTGTCCTCATGTCGCCATGTCCTCATGTCGCCCTGTCCTCATGTCCCCATGTCCTCATGTCGCCCTGTCCTCATGTCGCCCTGTCCTCATGTCCCCATGTCCTCATGTCGCCCTGTCCTCATGTCCCCATGTCCTCATGTCGCCCTGTCCCCATGTCCCCATGTCCTCATGTCCCCCTGTCCTCATGTCCCCTGTCCTCATGTCCCATGTCCTCATGTCCCCATGTCTTCATGTCCATCTCTATCCTTTAATTTAGACGTTTTCATATCTGATGTCTTGATGAGACGTTTCTGTCCCTTGTGTCTTTCTTTTATGTTTCAGACGTCGGAGATGGTGGAGAAAGTCTTTGTCCTCCCAGAGTCCAGTGACCCGGACCGGGACGTCGCAGACCACTTTAAGGTAGCCCCGCCCCCCCCTCCAGGAGCCCCTGATGATGATATCACAGGCCGGCGGCCTGGCCGTGGCGGCGGTAGTGATGAAGATGAGGATGAAGATGGCAGTGATGAGGGTAGCAGTGATGATGATGTCATCAGCGTGCTTGCTCAGGCGGCCGTCGATGAGTCCATGGAGGCTGCAGTCAGACAAGCCAGCGATCAGGACACCTGTGGTTATCATGGCGAGTCAGACGACTCCCCGGAGGAAGGAGAGTGGACCCCGCCTTCACCCCGCCCCATGTCCCGGGACTCCACCAGTCCCACCCAACAGTCCCCACATGAGGACGAGGAGGTAACCATGGAGACGCAGAGACCCGTCCCAGTCGGTCCTGTCCCACCAGGTCCCATAGAGTCCCTCTGACCCCAGCAGACCCCGTTACCCTGCATCCTCCTGACAGTCTGTCCCAGAGTTTTCTGCCTTGTTCTGCCGGTAGAACATGTCCTGATGAATGTGGAGGACTGGTTGCCTCCGGTGGTCTCCGGTTGCCTCTGGTTGCCTCCGGTTGCCTTCGGTGGTCTCCGGTTGCCTCTGGTTGCCTTCGGTGGTCTCCGGTTGCCTCCGGTTGCCTTTGGTGGTCTCCGGTTGCCTCTGGTTGCCTCCGGTTGCCTTCGGTGGTCTCCAGTTGCCTTCGGTGGTCTCCGGTTGCCTCTGGTTGCCTTCGGTGGTCTCCGGTTGCCTCCGGTTGCCTTTGGTGGTCTCCGGTTGCCTCTGGTTGCCTCCGGTTGCCTCTGGTTGCCTCCGGTTGCCTTCGGTGGTCTCCGGTTGCCTCCGGTTGCCTTTGGTGGTCTCCGGTTGCCTCTTGTTGCCTCCGGTTGCCTTCGGTGGTCTCCAGTTGCCTCCGGTGGTCTCCGGTTGCCTCCAGTTGCCTCTGGTTAAATGTGTTTCCTGTGTGTTTCAGGAAATCCCGGTGATGAGGAAGACTCTGACCTACGAAGCTCCAGGGGTGAGGACGTCTTTCGTTCGGCCGTATTTGCATCAGTCCAGAGGTGATCGGGTCAGTCAGAGCGGTTCTGGTACTGATCCAAAGCGACCAGGCAGGTCTCCAGTTTAAAGGAACCAGCAGGTTTTGTTCCAGAACTGAGGAGCAGAGAAGCTAAACGCTGCCTCATCTGCTCTGGTTCTGGTTCTGGTTCTGGACACACAGTCAGCAGATGTCTGAAGACCAGAAACCCAAACTCCAACAGCAGAACCTATCCATGTATTCTTTGATTCAAGACCTGGTTCTGATCCATTTCAGCTGAATGTGACTTGTAAACATTCCGACCCGGTCCATTTCCTGGTACCGCCTCGCCCGGTCCGGTTCTGTACCGCCACAGGTTCCCTGCCTGTTGGGTGAAGCCAGAGGCCGGACCTCAGAGGAGGTTTAGAGTTAGTTCTAGAGGACAGTCCGACCCGGTCAGGATCAGAGCCGGACCGGCCCGTTTCGCTGCCACCTTAAGCTTTGACTGACCGTCTGGTTAGAACCAGATGATCCTCAGTGATCCTGACCTGTAGACATGACTGGTACTGATCCAGTCGGTACCAGTTGGACTCACAGCATCCCGTTGTGGCTCCTGACGGTTCTGGTTCTGTTCTGATGTGTTTCAGAACCAAGGTGGCGCTGATCTCCCCGCCGGCCTTCTGCTGAGCTCCCAGACCTTCACCGCAGAGTCGTCCAACACCACCACCACCACCCACATCACCAAGGTATCGCCATGGCAACACCATGCAGTCGTGTTCTCACAGCAACACATAAATGAATCTCAGCCTTTTTACAAAATAATGAAGGACTTTTTATCTTAGGTAACATTTCATCCCACCACAGCCTGCCTACTGAACAGGTCAAAGGTTACATTGGGTCAGAGGTCCCTGACCTTCAGGTTCAAATGTTGAGTCTCGTTTCTTCTGTTTTCATCCTTAGATGGTGAAAGGAGGAGTTTCAGAAACCAGAGTGGAGAAAAGAATCGTCATATCTGGAGACACTGAGGACGACCATGAGCAGGTACCTCCACCCGGAACCCCATCAGAACCTCCCTAAACCCCATCAGAACCTCCACCCGGAACCCCATCAGAACCTCCCTAAACCCCATCAGAACCTCAACCCGGAACCCCATCAGAACCTCCCTGAACCCCATCAGAACCTCCCTGAACCCCATCAGAACCTCCCTGAACCCCATCAGAACCACCCTGAACCCCATCAGAACCTCCCTGAACCCCATCAGAACCTCCCTGAACCCCATCAAAACCTCCACCGGGGGGAACCAGGGAGACTCCTGGAGACGTAGGGATCTGTGGACGGAGACCTGGTACTGAATCCAATCCAGTCCTGAGATTGTACCCAGTCCGATCCCAGTGTGGTCTGGTTCTGGTCTTGGTCCCAGTTCTGGTCCGGTCCATCCTGGTCCGGTTCTGACCGTCCCGTCTCTTTAAAGGCCCTGGCGGCGGCGCTCTGCGAGGCGCGGCGGCAGCATCCTGAACTGTCGGTCACCAGAGTCGTCATCCACAAAGAAACGGAGGTTCCTCCTGATCACATGATCAATTAGTGATGTCACAGGCAGGTGGGATTCCAGCTGAATGCTCATTGGTCGGTTGCATGGCCTCTGCCTGGCTGGCTCTGATTGATTTAAGCCTGAACGGGTTTAACCAATCAGGTAGCCTGTTAAATTCTGTAGCTCCTGGACTCAGATTCAGTATGGAGCGCTCTGATTGGCTCAATCAGCTGAAAGCCAGCAGGAGGCGCTGTACGCTCTGCTGTACCTGCTGCATGTCTGCATGATCATCAGTGGTTCAGTCACCCACACACTGCCTGCTGCAGTTCCCCTGATTAACACTAGATGTCCCTGCTGAGAGCGAGAGAGAGAGGAACTAAACAGCAGAAGACAAGTGGAGAAAACGACGATTTAAGAAAACAATCTGTTGATCTTCTGTCTCTCTGTCCTCCTGTCTGTCTCTTTCAGGACTGAACGTTGATCCTCTGTTGCATTATGGGAGTTGTAGTCCCCAGCCAATCCCACCAAGCAGATTCTGACCCCAACTGGAGCGAAGAACTCACCACATGAATGCATGCGTGAACACACACACACACACACACACACACACACACACACACACACCCTGGCGCTGTACGCTGCAGTTGGACGTTGGTCTCCAGGTGACGCTGTGATGTATTTAAGAAGCCCCGCCCCCTCACACACCTCAAGCCACGCTCCCTTACTGCTTCAGGAAGGCTTCTGATTGGCCGACTGACTCAGGTGTGTTCCTTACTGACAGTTTCAGAACCTGCTGAGAAGCTTTTATTATGAAAATTTGCTTCCTGCCTCCATCGCTTGCGCAGCCAAAGCTCAGCCAGTATTTACCCATGATGCAACAGGAAGTGCCATAGAGCTCGGAGGAAGCAGGTCTGATCCTGAACTTTGACCTCAGTCTGCTGTGGCAAACGCTCTACAGGAGAGCCCTTCAAAGTAAAAGCCCTGCTCGGCGTAGGAAGCTGTTGGGATGGACTCTTATTTTGAAACTCTGCAGGAAGTCTAGAGTGGTAGATACTAGTTTCACCTGTTACATTTTTCCACTTCCTGTCACATTTCTGGACCAGGTCGGTTCTGCTTGGCAGGTTCAGAACCTCAGCGATTCGTTTTCACCATCAGAACTCCAGCCTGTCTCACCTGGGCCCATCGCCATGGCAACCGATCCTGCTGCATGTTATCTGGATCTGTGGTAACTGAGCCAGATTCTCACCTGGATCTGTTGCCATGGTAACTGACAGTAACTGATGGTACCGGGTCAACTGAACAGGAAGCGCTTCCTGTTGGGTCAGGTGATCCAGGTGAACCCGCCTGCTGGAACCGATCCTTCCTGTTCTTTATCCTGGAAAAACGGTTTTTATTTAAGGAACTTTGTTGACCTTTGACCTCATTTAATTCATCTGTAGCTCATTTCTGTATTTATGGCCTCAGACTGAACCAGCACGCCCCCTGGTGTCCGGTTTTATTTTCTCACCTTCATCCCTGAACTTTATTAAAGTGAAGAAACAAACAATTTTCTTCTTCTCTGGTTTATTTTTTGTCTGATTACATCATGATGACATCAGCTTTAATAAAATCAACCTGAGACGACGTCACCACGGCGACGATCGCTACGAGGCAGGGCAGGAGTCCGGCGTGACGCCCAACAGGAAGTGGGCGGAGCTGAGGTGGAGAGGGAGGTTCAAGTGAGAGCGGGCGAGCCGCAGGTTCCTCAGGCAACCTCTGAACCCGGCGCGGATGCTCAGGCAGTTCTGCTTCACGCCGGCTGGAGGAGGGAGACAAACGGGTCAGAACCCGTGATGGCATAGTTACTTTCAAAAGTAACTTTAATCAGATTACTGATTACTTGATTTGGAAAGTAACTAGGTTACATTAAAAGTAACTTTTTTAGTTACTTCCAGCAGCTGCTAACAACATTGATCTTTGCCAATAATTAATTGGAAGTTACTTTATGATGTAACATCAACAGTGAAGCGCCGCGCTCCTCCTGCGGCTCTACTACAACATGGCTGCACAGATTCTAGTGGCTGTTTTCACGTTTATTGCGCTGTTCATATTAGTCTCAATGTTTGCAGTTTTAATATTTTCACAGCAAATATATTGACATTAACAAAGACTCAGCGGGATGGATCATTCCGGAAACGATGAACAGGAAGAGCCTGGATAAACCAACCTGGATGTCGACATTCTGGGGCTGATTATGTGTCTCTGCTTGTTTCCAAGCCCAAATGAAAACTGAGCCCAAAGCTGCTTACTCCTCAAGACGCCATGAGGAAAAAAATGTAATTACAAAAGAAAACAGCCATTTGGATAAGTAACTTTAATCAGATTACTGGGTTTGAAATGGTAAGGCGTTAGATTACTCGTAATAGTCGGAACCAGAACCAACAGAAACGGGTCAGAACCTGCTGTTCTCACCTGGAACCCCGCCCAGGTAGACGGGGTTGTTGGTCTCGGCAGAGGTGGATTGTGGGTAGGGGTTAGCGGCGCTGTACTGTGTCCCGTCCACGCTCAGCGTCAGGCCGTGCTTCGTCTTCCTGGCCACCAGGTGGTGCCAGCGTCCGTCGCAGAGCACGGGGCCCGCAGAGCGCAGCGCCACGCGACCCGCCCCGTTGTTCACATTGAACACCACCTGAGGAGAGAGCGGCCTCACTTGAGCGCCGTTACCATGGCTACACCTGTCGTTACCTTAGCCGCTCGGGCTCACCTGTCCGTCCACCATCTCCAGGCCGACGGCGTCCACCTTGGCGCTGCTGATGCCCAAGAAGACGCCTTCCGATTGGCTGGTCCGGAACTCCAGAGACACGGCCACGTCAGCGCCGACCTTATACCCATCATGCACTGCAGGAACAAACAGAGGCTTACCCGGGCGTCTGCTCAGGACCGAACCCACCCCGCCAACCCGTCCAACCAGAGACACCGTGGACTGGCCTCTACTGCTCGACCCAGCAGATGAAGAAGGACTCACTGAGCTCAGCGTGTCCACTGCCGTTGAAATAACTTCCTGTCTGATCCTTGGTGAAGCAGGAAGTGACATCATGCTGTGAGAACGGCTTGGACAAATCCAACATGGTACCGTTGAGACTGACAGACCGAAGACAACCTGGGAGACTGCTGCTGACCTGAGGGACGGACATGGGGACGATCTCCACTCTGCTGGCTCTTAATTGGTGTAAAGTGTGTGATGTCATGAGGAGACTTACGCCGATCCTCCGGCCGTTCACACCAGGAGGTAACCCTCCGAGGAACAGCGTCCTGTCCACGTCTATGTGGTTTCCTGTGATTGAGGCGGTGGCGGGACGGGAGCCGTCCACCGTCAGGGACACGGACCTCCGGCTCACCTCGGCGCTCACCTGAGAGACGGAGGGACAGGGCAGGGGTCAGATCCCGGTCTGGACCCCGAAGACGTCCTTCTGGAAGTCTTTGAAAATAAAATTCGACTCACAGCGTGCCAGTGTCCATCGTTGACAGCGGCAGACAGGACGGAGGCGGGGCCTTTCCCCAGGTCGGCAGACAGCCTGACTCGTCCCCCTCTCAGACCGAGGACGACAAAGTCCATCTGCTTGGCGTCGGACAGGAGGAGCATGAGGCCGTCCAGAGCCCGGCTTCGAACCGACAACCTCACCGACACGCTAAGAGTCACAACACAGCAGAGCGGCATCAGAGAATCTGGGGACGCAGCCCAAACCGCCCCACCCTGTCGTCATGGAGACCAACCTCTTCCTGAAGGCGCCGGGGTTGATGAGGAAGGTCATGTGACTGTGGCTGGACGAACCAAACTGCACCGCCGACGGCAGGAAGGACGGTTTCTGCTCCGCCGCACACTTCAACACAAACCAATCGCCCACCTTAGATCACCGACCAATCAGCACGCAGCTCAGTCTGCATTGCTAGTAAACACCGTGCTTACTGTTAGCGCTGCAGCTGTCAGGGCGCTCAGGTGTGTGGGCGGAGTTAAAGGCAGGTGTGCAGGCATCACCTCAACGTCCGGGTCATCAGGGAGCACAGCCCCCGACTTGCTCCGCTCCAACAGGCAGCTGTTAAGCTCCGCCCCCTCGTACCTGACTGCAACCGATAGGTCCACAAGCCTGCGGACCGAAACCATTAGCTAATCACAGACAGCGGGCGGCGGCTCGGTGAGAGACAAGGACTTACGCTCCGCCCACCACCAGGTGATGGATGCAGCCCCTGAAGCGCTGGGATGAAACTCGCAATCTGATTGGCAGACGGGACTCCTTCTCCGGCGGGAGTCCACCAATGAAGAGAGAGGAAGGAGTCAGCCGAGAAAAGCCTCCGAGCATCAGAGATGCCGACTTCAGGTGCTCATCGTCCACCTGGAGGGACAGAGACCTGGAGACGGGGACAAGGCTTGTTCAGGTGGGACCGTCGGCAAGTGTAGGGGATTGTTTCCATGGCAACACATACTTCCTGTTGACAGTCATAATAAGCGAGTGTTCGCGTCCATCACCGAATGATCCTCCACCAGACTTCAATACTTTAACCTTCCGGGTGGCTCCGCCCACATCCCCAAGCTCCGCCTCCACACCACCTGAGACCAGGTGAAGGGACAGGAAGTGCTGTGGACAGAGAGGACAGCAGGTGACCACGCTGCATCACTGGCGCATCACATGACCTGAGCGGGTCTCACCTGTCGTTGCGGTCGGTCGTCACTGAAGGCCGCAAGCAGCACTCCTGATTGGTTGTTGGAGGAGAAGGTAAAGAGAAGCTCCGCCTCCTGACCGAATGATGGAGGAGCGATCTGGACGAAACCTCCAGACAACAGAGAGACACTCCGCACCGCCTGGTGATAAACAGCAGATCGATTATTGATCTGATTGGCTGGGAGGAACTCCTGCAAGGAACCTGATCACGTCCAGCTAACGTACCTTCAGAACGCAACCCTTCCGGACCCCGAATGCGTCTTTCAGCAGGTCAAAGTTTGAACGAGCAATCTCCACGTTCTTTATACAGCCAACGTATCCCCGGGACACCACCTGTCGCCTAGCAACCACAGAGACAGTCAGGCGAGGACAGAACAGACATCATCTCATGATCTTCAGCTGACCGACCTGATTGGTCTGGATGAAGGAATCCCTCCGACGTAGATGGGGTCGAGGTCATAGCGGTTCAGGTCCGAAGCCGTTCCTGGAGACTCGGCCTCCAACACCTCCTTCTCCGATGATTGGCCTGCCGCCATTACGGACAGGTAACCTGGACAGAGCCGGAGTCAGCGGGAGTCCCGCTGACTCCGGCTCAGCTGCTGGGTTTCTGGATCTACCTTTGCGCTTGTTCCTCTGCAGGGTGACCTTGAACCAAACTCCAGTGTTGTACTTCCTGTTGGAGGTCTGGACCAGAGCCCCTGAGCCCAGGTCAAACGCCAGACGGACATGACCTTCCACCAGTTCTAGAGACAGGAAGTCCCTCTGAAGGAAACATGAAGTGAAGTCTTTGTGTGTGTCCCTCCAGAGTAAAAGCCTTTGATGTTTGTGTGTGTGGTACCGTGTTGTTGGAGGCCAGGTAGAGCAGTAGTCCACCTGGAGACAGAGTCTTAAACAGCAGGACGATGGAGGTGGACGTAGCTTTCAGAGACTTCTGGACCACAGAGAACCCCGAGCCGTCAAAGTAGAAAGACGTCTCCTCTGCTTGGGGACTGGGACACATGCAGGTGGACGGAGACAGGTGAGAAGGAGCTCGGTGACGTTAAGCACGCTGCGCTGATCTGAAGTCTACCTGCTGAAGCAGCCGCCACACCGGCCCTCCCGATTCACGTAGCTCCACAGGCCGATGTTCCGCTCATTCAGCGAAGCTTCCCCCAGACATCCCTGGAAGGAGGACGAGTGCAGCCCTGCAGGACGCTGCCGCAACACACGCAGTCATCACCTGACAGTCCCGACACACGCACCTGTCCGCCTGACGGAGGGCTACCTGAGTGACTGCTCCCATTCCTCCGATGTGAATCACCGTGTTTCTGTCAATGTCCAAAACTCGCGATGATCCTGGAGAAGAGGAGGTCGCCGCCGGCAGATGAGCCGACCCAGAGTCCAGCTGTTGGACGGACAGAGCGGCGTGCGCCCCGAACCTGATGACATCACAGATGACATCATCAGCCACAATCCAGATTCTGACTCCTTCTGTTTGGCTGATGATGTTCAGAGGTTTTCTACCGTGTAGCGTTGATTTTGGTCCATCGGTTGTTGGCGATGTCTGTTTCAGGAAACTGCAGTCGGGTTGTTCCAGAACCCAAGTTCCACAACAAGGAAACCTTCCCATGATGCATCTCTACTGCCAGGAAGTCCACCTGAACCAAGAACACAGCAGGTTTAGGTCGCAGAATGAATCCTGACGTGTGTGTGTGTGTGTGTGTGTGGCCGTACTGTGGTGTTGCTGCCCAGGTAGAACAGCAGGTTGTTTGGACGGGAAGTCTTCAGAACCAAACTCAGAGTGTTGAAGTTGCTGGACTGAACCGGCGGTCTGTAGGATCGGACGCAGTTTCTGTCTGCTTGGACCGCCACCTTTATCTGATGACATCACAAACACATCAGCTTCCTCACAACAACCCAGTGACACCTAGTGGTGAAGTTGCAGATGGAAATGTTCCTCTTGCATGATGAGGACGGTTAGCTTTGAACCAGATGGATGACAACCAAATGAAGAACCTCAAGGAGCCATTCAGGAACAACAAGGCTCAGAACTGAAACGTTTGTTGGTCTCTATGCTGATGAGACGGTTGTTTACTATCATATATTATATTTACATTATATATTTAATGTTGTCAAGTCCAACTGCTTCTTTATTTGGACAAAACAAACAGGAACTTGTTTTCTAACAGACAGGAAGTGCCATGAAGTTTTAACCAATCAGAGGTCAGTTTTAACCTTCTTGATTTTTATAACCGTTCTGGTTTTTTTGTTATGTTGCTGCCAGTTCAATTCAGTACTCTGAACTGGTCTGAACTGGTCTGAACCTTAACCAGTCTACCAGTATCTGGGTGTGAAGATGTCTCAGTACTGAGGCTGCCAGTCTAAACCAGCATAGACCAGTATAGACCAGTATAGACCAGTCCGTACCGACGCCGCCTGTCTTCTGGCCTGATCAATCAGTTCTCTGATGTCCGACAGATTCCTGCTCAGGGTTTCTCCCAGCATGCTCAGCGGCTTCAGTCTCTCCAACAGCTGCTGTGTGCGATGCTCCGCCTCCTCCAGCCTGCGCTGCACCTCATTGGCTGAGCAAACAGGAAGCAGGAAGTGTTATCTCACTGCTCGGTTTTGTCGTTTTGAACCTGGTCGGTGAAGTCTCACCTGTAGCCTGGGCCCGACCCATCAGGCCGTTGGTCTCCCTCACTGTGATGTGGGTCTTTCCCACCACAGAAGAAGAGTTGTGCAGCTGCAGCCGGAGTCCCTGGAGCCTCAGCAGCGCCCCCTGCAGCCCGGAGTGAGCCTGTTCAGCCTGGAGCTGAGGCAGCCTGGAGGAACCTGCAGCAGACGGTCGGTCTCCATGACGCCATCATCACTATCATCATCACCATTATCTTCATCAGGTGACTCACCAGGAAGAAGCTGCTGCAGCTCTCTGATTGGCTGATGGAGCAGGCGGCTGCAGTTCTCCACTCCACCTCTGGCCAGTTGCAGTTTGGTGGTTACCATGGAAACGTTAGCCTGCGTCTCTGAGGACAGGAAGACATTTTGATGAGTTGATGATGTTTTCTGACCAGACAGAACCAGACAGAACCTGAGAAGAACCTCTTGACCTCTGACCCAGGTCCAGTTCCCAACACACCTTCAGCCGTGGCGTTGACCTGCCGACTCTCCTCTAGGACCCTGGACGCCACATCCAGCTTGACTCCGCCCTCCACTGCCAGCGTCCGCTCTGATTGGCCGGTCTGAAACACAGAGCGGTCAGGTGAAACGGCCCTCCACTGCCTGAAGCTCCGCTGCTGAGACCAGTACCAGGTGGAGGGCGAGCGAGGCGGCCATCAGGCCTGATCCAGCTTCCTGGTGGGCGGAGCCAACCCGCTGGATGATGTCATTATCCAGGAGCACCCAGGGGGCGGGGCTTCGGGTCCTGTTGACCCCTGACATCATGGAGCTGAAGGACAAAAGGTTTTAATGAAGAAACTCATAAAAGCACACACACACACACTCATCACCTATGCAGCGAGTGGGCGTGGCTCTGCAGCTGGTGGGCGTGGCCTTCGGCTCGGTGAACCTTCTCCAGAGCGTTGTTGGTTTTCAGGCCAACCAGCAGAACTTCAACGTGTCTCCTGAGCGCCGGACGCAGCTGCTCCAGCTGGCTGGCTAGCAGCTCCACCTGCTGGACAGGTAGAGGCAGTGCATCAGTCACCGCCGCCGGCTGCAGGTCACCCGGTGGGCGGGGCGTCTCACCGCGCTGCGGTTGGTCAGTTGGGCAGTCAGACTGGCGGCGTCCTCCTGCAATGTCTGGCCGTCCTCCATCAGCTTGTGAACCGCCACCAACTCGGTACTCAGGTTCTGCCGGGCCGCCTGGCCCACACAGAACCAGAACCAGATCACATGACTGCAGGGAGAAGGTCACATGACCACCTGTCTGATGCTGAGGCTCACCTGAAGGTGGCGTTGCAGAACCTCTGCAGCATCAAGGAGCTTCTTTGTCTCTGAGTTTCGCTCTGTCGCTTTGCCAAGAGGAGTCCGCGCATGCTGCAGCGTTGTCATGGCAACGCCCAGGAAGGCGCTGAAGAGGCGGAGTCTGTCTTCACCTGTAGGCCACCTGGACAGGAAGGCCATCTGCAGCGAGTGGAGCAGAGCCTCAGAGAGCCTGTAGACACAGAGAAATTCACACAGACTGATTGGTTTAAACCCAGGGGGCGGAGCCACCACACCCACCTGAGCTCCTGATTGGCTGCCGACTCGGCGGCTGCCAGGTTGATTCCTCTGTGGCGCTGTAACCGAGACTCCGCCTCCTCCAGACGGCCGGCGGCGTCCTCAGTCAGCTCGTCGTCATTGGGCTGGTTCAGAAGCCCCGCCTCCTTCTGCAGCACTGAACCAATCAGATCGCAGTGAATACTTCCTGACTCCGGACCGCTGGCACCAGGTGAGGGTGACCAGGTAAAAGATTTCTAGTGATTATCATTATTACTGCTACTAATAATTATTATTATTGTTATTATTATTGTTTATGATATTGTTTTTCATGATTATTATTCCTGGCCCTGCGGTCGTTCTTTACCCTGAGTCTCGTCTTGCAGGCTGCTGACTCTCTGCAGCAGCAGCTCACTGAGGGACCAGCTGTTGCTGGTGAAGGTCAGAAAATCACTGAGGCTCCCAGACAGACGTGTCACCTGACCAATCAGAACACAGAACACCATCATCACCTGACCCCTGACCTTTCATGTCTGGAAGTTACTCTGATCACGGGGCTTCGTCCTGCTGGTGGTCATAATGTTCTGCTGGTTGTCTCCAAGGTGGTGAGGCGTGTCTACCTGCTGCTGCAAAGCGCTGAGGTCAAAGGTCAGGTGATGCAAGTCCTCATCCAGTCTGGACAGGTGAGACGCTCCAGTTCTGTCTGGAGAAACTCTCACCTGGACACAGCAGGACACGCTTCAGTCCAACAGGGCCGACCCAGGCCGACCCGGAACCACTCGGCTTCTTAAACACTTGGACCTGGTCGCTGTTTACCTTGAAGTCTTTGGTCCGGTTCTCCAGCAGCACCAGCTGGCAGTACGGCGCCATGGTGACAGCGCTCAGGTTGACAGACAGGAAGTGGTCGTTAAGGCGGTCCAGGTCGTCAAGGAGAATGTCGCTGCAGCCGTCATCACACGCTGGTGAGAAGAGACGCAGCTGGTACCTCACAGCGCTGACACCTGTGTGTGTGTTGGGTGCAATTACTCACACACACACTGCTCTTGCTGCAGGGCGTGGCGCTCCTCACACTGGTCACATGACTGACCTCTGACCCCAGGCTTGCACTGGCAGTGTCCTGTGAGGTCATCACACACCTGATGGAGGGAGCCCCACCCACTGCATCCGCACGGCACACAGAGCCTGCCTGGCACAGTGGGGTTACCATGGTAACCAGGAGAGCACCTGCAGGAAGGAGAGGCTCGTGACATCACAGCGGGTTTGTCATGTGACGTCAGCAGGCGTAAAGACTCACCTCTCACAGCGTCTTCCTTCATATCCTGTCAGACAGGAAGTGCAGCGGAAACCTCCGGCGGCCAACTCGCAGGAGGGACTGAAACTGGAGAAGAGACTCGTTAGGACTCAGAGTAAAGCGTGCTCAGTGACTGGTGCAGTTTACCTGTTGTCCACCAGAGGGCAGGCACACGGAGAACAGTCACCGACGGAGCCGCTGACGTTTCCATAGTAACCCGGGGAGCAGACATCACATCGCGGCCCGCTGGTGTGATGCTGGCAGTCCTAAAAGTTTAAAGTTTCATCACCAGGAGGCGCTCTTTCTGAAAGACTCACCTGAGTCAACCTGAACTCAGACGTTACCTGACAGTCTCCTGTCTCCGGGTCACAAGTCGCACTGTGGTTGTTGCAGCGACATGGAAGACATGGACGCACCGTCATGGTCTTCAGACTCTGAGCAGGAAGTTCTGACTGAGGCTGGCGGAAGAAACCTGCCGAACAGACCTGCAGAAAAACGAGTCAGAGAGAGACGGGTCAGGAAAAAGAACTGTTCTGATCCAGATGAGTTCTCTCTGTTAGCTGCATCTAAACCTTCATGTTGGACTTTGGACCCACTCGGAACCAGATCATTTAAAGAACCGTCTCCTCTAGTTTTTGACATAATGACTCTACTTGGTAAACGGACCAGGACCAACAGGAACACCACAGATTCCTTTCAAAATAAAACATTCCATATGAACCAGAATGCTGTCATATCGGATGTTCTGCAGATGGATCGGCATTACCATCAGGGATTTCTGGCATCAGGCTTGTTTCACTTGATCCGGTTCTTTTTGGAAGTTCTGATGGTTCTTCATGATGTTATAACAGGAACCTCTTTGAAAAGGTTTGATTTAACCAATCAGATTGCTGACATCATCATCAAATGTTTGAGGGTCTGGTGTATGTAAACTTCTGAGTTGTGGTGATCCCAGGAACCAATCAGCCTCACTGATGGCAAGGAGGGAAAAGGTTCAGTCTTTATGCAAATATCTGCCTGAACTGTGTGGTGGTTCCTGAAGGTTCAGTGTTGGATAAATCACTCTTTACGCTGATGACACCCAGATGTTTTTATCCAAATTCAGTTGATACACTTGATTTTTCTCTAGTTTTTATCTGGAATTATTATTTCTGGTCTGAAAACAGATCCCTGGGGTCTCTTTCTGAAGCTGTGACAGGACTTGGTCGGTTTCTGATGGAGTTTTGAGGGGTATCAATAATGATTACCTGACAGGACAGGCCACTGTATCCCGGTGGACAGAGACACGACTCGATCAGTCTGGCCTTTTCCTGGGAGGAGCCTGGCTCCGCCCTCACAGCCGTCTCCATGGTGACGTTAGAAATCCTTTATGAAAGAAGAGGAAAGTGATGTCAGGGCGTGTGCATGTATGTGTGTGTGTGTGTGTGTGTGCTGGTCTACCTGCTCTGCTGGAGCCCGGTTCCGTACGAGGCCTTTATGAGGACGTCCTGGACCTCACTGAGGACGGACATAAAGTCCGCCCGGGTCACTGCCCTCTGAGACACCGAGTTGAAATATTTCCACGTGTGCTGTGAAACAGAACCAATAAGAACCAGAACCAGTCACCTCCTGTGTTGTTTTGAAACTGATGTTACACAGGATGCCTTGCTGCCCTACCTCCGTCAGCTTGATGTCGTGCTGAGTGACGATGCCGTTGCTAGGGGCAACCACATCAGTGAATATGGTGTGCTTCCTCAGGGTTCCGCCCCTCATGAGCACCTGAGGCTCCTGATTGGACAGTCCTGAGCCGTCCTCAGCATAGAAAGTGATGATGTAAGAGAGAAGGCCGCCGTACGACATCAGCTGCACAGAACACGGCAGGTACTTCAGCCGGTACACAGAACCCGGCGGGTACTTCAGCTGGTTCAAAGTAACCTGAAAAAAACAGGTTACTGTACCTGGTTCCCTTCAGTCTGGGGTGGAAGCCTCCAGTAGAGGGGGCCAGCGAGCCCACTACTGTTTAGCTGGTGCGTGTCCAGTAGCATGTCGCCGCCCTGCTGATAGACTCCAGATACTACACTCTGCTGACTGGACAGGCTGACCAATGACAGAGCAGGACCCAGACCGACCTGCAGGGAGGAGACATGGTGGTGTTAGTCCATCTCTGAGCTGCAGAAATAATAACTACTAATAACATGTATTATTACTGTAGCATTGGTGTTGTACTGATCCAATATTGATCCGCTATTGATCTAGTATTGGTGCAGTACTCACAGGGACTCGGGTTAGCCCTCCCTGCTCCTCACAGTCTTTGCTGTGTCCAGAACAGAAACAGTCAGAACATCCGTTGGGGCTCTGGTCGGACAGAGCGAACCAGCCGGAAACACACTCCTCACAGCGCCGACCCGACACCCTGGCCTGGACGGACATCAAACAGGAAGTAAAGGTCTGACTGGCTGCATCAGTTGACCTGGAGCCGGTTCTGGTTCTTACCTTGCACACACATTCTCCGGTCCGTCCGCACTCACACACGCCGAGCGTTTTATTGCAGAACGTCTCGTTGGTTCCCGCTGAGTCGCAGTCGCACGCTGAGCATGCTGGGTAACCATAGTAACCAGGTTCACAGCGGTCACATGACCTGCCAGAGAAGCCGTCCCTGCAGGGGCACTGTCCACTAAGCAGGTGGCACCAGGGGGCGGAGCTTCCTGCTGCGCTGCAGCTGCACGGCTGCAGGGACACAGGAGGTTACGGCTGCTCACCTGTCACAGGTGTGTGTGTTTGAGTTTACCTTGCACCCAGTGAGGGGGTCATGACCCCAGTAGCCTGTCTCACACCTGTCGCAGGTGTCTCCCTCCGTGTTGGGGGGGCAGGTGCAGTCTCCGTTGTGGGGGTCACAGTTTCCCCCGGTGTGATCACAGATGCATGCTGGGAGATCAGAAACCGACGGATGAGACAGCAGAACGGCGACCGCTCGCTGACACCCTGTCACAACTCTCACCTGTGCAGTTTCTGCCTTGGTAACCGTAGTAACCACGACTACAACGATCACACTTGTCTCCAGCTGTGCCCTCGGTGCAGCGGCACCGCCCATCCTGATCACATGACTCAGAGAAAGATCCTGATTGGCTGCAGCCGCAGGGCAGACAGCCCCGCCCACTCTGCAGCCCGAAGAAACCCGACTGAGAAAGGAGCACAGCCTTTAGCTGAGTGCGTGTGTGTGCGTGTGTGTGTGTGTGTGTGTGTGTGTGTGTTACCTGGCAGCGGTCACAGGTGCGTCCCGTCACATTCTCTCGGCACACACACTGACCTGTTGTGATGTCACAAACACTGGAGGAAGAGCCGTTGACATCACAGCCGCAGTCTGCAAGAACAAGCCCCGCCCACTGTCAGTGATGTCACACATAGCCCCTCCCCCCCTCCAGTCTGTCAGACAGAAGTGAGGGAGTAGACGCTCACCTTTGCAGTCCTTTGCGACGACTGCGTCGCCATAGTAACCAGGACGGCATGCCTCGCAGTGTTTTCCTGCTGTGTTGCCAAGGCAACGCAGACACTCCCCGGTCACAGCGTCGCAGTAACCGGCCTCGCTCACGTTAACGTTACTGTTACATTCACAGCTAACGCAGGCCCCGCCCACCGCCTGTGGGTTACCGTGGAAACCACTGGCACACCTGGACAGGAGCAAAAGGTCAAACAGGAAGTCTTTGTGACGGATCAACAGCTGACCTGGGAATGCTTGAGATCCTCACTTCTCACAGTTTGACCCCGAGTAGCCGGGCTGGCACCGGTCACATGACACCTGACCCGACGGCTCCACCACACAGGTAGGACTGAAACTGGAGAGCACAGGTGAGACCGGAGGAGACAGGTGAGACGTCTGCTTCAGGTGGGACTCACCTGTTGGACGGCTCCGTTAGAGGACACGGACAGAGCCGGCAGTCGCCGTTGGTCGGGTCGCCATAGAAACCAGGAAGGCAGAGTTCACAGTGGGGGCCGGTGGTGTTGTGGCTGCAGCCCTGAGGTGGACAGGTCAAAGGTCAGCCGGCTGCAGGTGGGGCTCGGCTGCTGCTGATTGGTCCAGACTCACCTGACAGACTCCAGTGATGTCACAGTGGGCGGAGCGGCCGCCACACTCACACTGCATGCAGTTCCCTCCGAACAGAACCGCCCCGACCCGGTAGAACCCAGGGAGGCACGACTGGAACACACAAGCCACATTAGTCCAGTCTGGACCGGAACCAGGACCAGAACCGGAAGATCAGAAACCTGCTGACCTCACAGGAAGTTCCGCTGTAACCGGCTGGACATTCACACGTCTCCACGGCAACCGCCCGAACTCCAGAACCTGAGCCAGAACCGGCGACATCCAAAGAGACCGAACCGAGCCTGGAGAGCAGAACCAGACGAGACGGACAGCGTTGGTCCTGAGGAGTCCATCAGAACCTCCTCCAGACCAGTCAGAACCAGTCAGAACCTGTCAGAACCAGTCTGAACCATCAGAACCAGGCAGAACCAGGCAGAACCAGTCAGAACCGTCAGAACCTGTCAGAACCAATCAGAACCATCAGAACCAGGCAGAACCACTCAGAACCTGTCAGAACCAGGCAGAACCAGTCAGAACCATCAGAACCAGGCAGAACCTGTCAGAACCAGGCAGAACCATCAGAACCAGGCAGAACCAGTCAGAACCGTCAGAACCAGGCAGAACCTGTCAGAACCAGTCAGAACCAGTCAGAACCGTCAGAACCAGGCAGAACCTGTCAGAACCAGTCAGAACCATCAGAACCAGGCAGAACCTGTCAGAACCAGGCAGAACCATCAGAACCAGGCAGAACCAGTCAGAACCAGGCAGAACCATCAGAACCAGGCAGAACCAGTCAGAACCGTCAGAACCATCAGAACCTGTCAGAACCAATCAGAACCAGGCAGAACCATCAGAACCAGTTAGAACCAATCAGAACCATCAGAACCAGGCAGAACCATCAGAACCATCAGAACCAGGCAGAACCATCAGAACCAGTTAGAACCAATCAGAACCATCAGAACCAGGCAGAACCATCAGAACCGGTCCTCACCGTATGGGTCCTTCAGTGGAAGTGTCCAGATGGACCCGGACCGACAGGCGGGTCAGGTCCGTCAGAACCAGCAGCAGGTCATGTCGTGTTACCGGGTCTCCGGATCGGTCGTCTACGAACCGGTCCGGGTAAATCTCCATGGCAACGGGTTGCTCTGCCAGCGGCGAGAGGAAGAGGAGCAGAGGAGGCGAGAGACGAAGCGTCTGGCCGTTACCCTGGAAACAAGGCAACCAATCGTTACTGCTTAGTCTCCCGGTGCGGAGGCGGGCTCTAGCTCACCTGCACGATGACATCAGAGAGGACAGGTAGGGTCTGGTCCCGGTTGTCCGGGGCGACGTCATAAACCACAGAGAAGACGAGTCGTCCCCCGAAGGACACCAGCTGCAGACGGCAGAGACTCAGAGGACAAGACCACCAGAACCAGCGGCGGGTCGGGCCTAGCTCACCTTGTTGCCAAGGAAACGGTGGGGCGCCGCCCACACCAGCCTGTGTTTGTGTGCGACGGTGGAGGACGCGTTGCTGGGGACGCCAAGGTCGTTTCCATGGAGATGCAGAGGGACAGGGTCAGAAGGTCGGAGGACAGCGTCTGAAAGAACCAGCTGGACAGAGAAACCTCCATGTTTGCCAAGGTGAGACGGGTCAGAACGGGTCAGACCCCGGCTCAGGTGAGGTGTGTTACCTGCGTGACGGACCAATCAGAACTCTGACAGACGTCAGAAACGCCAAAGCAGAAGCAGTCGGTGCAGCCCAGAGGGTTCTGCTGCTGCAGGTCGTAAAAGCCCGGTTTGCACTGATCGCAGTGGACCCCCATCACGTTCACCTGAGGAGCGACCGCAGGTCACGAGGTCACGAGGTCACAAGGTTACGGAGTCCTCAGACCGCCGCTGGAGATCAGGGCTTACCTTGCAGCTGCAGGAGCTGCAGGGGTCGCTGTTGGTGCTTCCTGCCGGGCTGCACTCGCAGCGAGCGCAGGCGGGAAAGTCCCTGAACCCGAACGCACAGCGGTCACAGCGCCGACCCGAGAACCCGTCCTTACACTGGCACTGACCGGCGGACACACCTGGACACACGGACCGCCGCCATTAGAGCCCCAGCAGGGACGTTGGGTCGAGTATCAGGACCGGTTGGAGGAACCTACCTGGTTCTGTGTCGTCTCTGCGGCAAACTGATGATCTGGATCCTCTCAGGTCGCAGCTGCACGCCACGCAGGGCGAATCCGAGTACAGAGACACCTGGACACATTATGACCACCGAACCATTAATAGAACCACCAGAACCACTGGACCCGACGGCCTCAGCACCACCGGTACCTCGGCCGGTCTGTAGAATCCGTCCCTGCAGCTCTCACAGTTGGTCCCAGTTGTGTTTTGCTGGCAGTCGATGCAGACTCCGCCCCCCCGGCGGACGCCATGGCGGTTCAGACTGAGGCCGAGGTCGGAGACGGTCTGGTTGTAGAAACAGTCGCTGGCTTTGTTGTGACAGTTACACTCTGAGAGACGGGGAGGGACAAAGTGAGACTGTTATCGTCCTCCATCGGGAACCTTCTTAAGGTGTCTCACTTTCACAGGTGTTTCCTTCTGAGAGGGTTCCTGGTTGCCATGGCAGCTGGTGGTAACCGGGGCAACACTCGTTACAGTTTTCCCCACAGGTGTTGTGCTCACACACACACTTCAGTTTCTGTGAAAACACAGAGGAGTTGAGCTCACCTGTCTGACTGTGTCCAGGTGCGATCTGAGCAGTTGTAGGTGTGCTGTTACCTTGGTAACCGGGTCCAGCGGGCAGCTCTTGGCGTGTCCATAGCAGATGCACATCCCCCCCACAGAGATGTCCTTGATGGAGTAATAATACTGGGAAGAGAGCAGACAGGTGAGACCAGAGCCGCTTCCTGTGCCGCTGGCCGGACCGCCGAACGTCTTACCCTCCGGGTCACGATGGGGTCGACGTCCCGCGGATCGTGGACGCTCAGCGTCATCAGGTCAGCATTCAGCGTTCTGATTCTCTGAAGCCTCACTCTGATGTAACGAGCCGATGTAAAGTTCAGGAGGTCAGGGGTCAAATCATCAGCTCCAGGTCGACCGTTAATCAGAGAGGTGTGGATCTGTGAGACAGGTAGAGGGACGGGAGAGACAGACGGGTCACAGGCAGACAGACGGGTCACAGACAGACAGACGGGCTGTCTCACCTCTCCGTGCTCCAGTGGGTTCAGTCGGGAGTAGTAGGACGTACAGATGACCTCGGTGTCGCTCCTGTAGGTCGGCGGTCCAAATCTCGGTGTGATGTTGTAGCGATGCAAACACTCAGAGTCACTGATGGCGTAGTACTGCCAGGGGTCAAAGGTCACACCGTCCAGAGAGCGTTCAAGGATCCAGTTACCTGACAGGCGTTCATAGATGAGGAGGTAAACGGACAGGAGGACAGACAGGAGGACAGTGGACAGGTGCTGCTCTCACCTGGTCGTGGAGAATTGGCTGCTTTGATGATGATGTAAGCAACCTGAAATATCTGAACAGGTAAACAAAGTCACATGACCTGAGGAGGAATCAGGTTACCATGGCACCTGAGCTCTGGAGCACTCAGCAGGCTAATATTTAAATGCTAACATGTTGATGCCAATCTGCTAATGCTAACATATACATGCTAACATGATCATATTTAAATGCTAACATGTGCATGCTAACCTTTCAACGCTAATACCTTTCAAGCTTACCTTTTGATGCTAATATGTTTCGGAGCTAACCTTTCAATAAGCACATTTCCATGCTAAAATATAATTATTACATAGCATTGAGATGCTAACATTTCCATGCTAAACTCAGGACTGGCTTTTACGCCCCTGGCAGAGAGGAAGGCTAACTGAGACTCAGGTTACCATGGTGACTGGAAGTTTTGTGGTTCTTGTTCTGACCTGGTTCAGGTCCAGGGTGATGGTGATCCAGTGAAACTGACGTCCGTTCTTGATGCTCGGACTCTGCCACCACTGGTTGGTTCCATCAATGGCGTTTGTGATTGGATGACGCTCTGCAAACACAGGAGGGGGCGCTACTTCCTGTCAGCTTAGGCCCCGCCCACTGGGTCCAGCCCGGTTGAACGAGACCTAGAGGTTCTGGTGGTTCTTACCTTTACTAAGGACAGAGTTGGCATCACATCTGGGGCAGTGTGGGTTCTTGATTCTGCGACCCGGAACGTGTTCCACCAGCTTGCAGTAAACCTCTGGTTCTGGGTCCCCACAGGTGGCGTTGCTGCTGATCTCAGCATTACTGGCCAGGTTGAAGATGGCCGGGAACAGGCCTGGACCACAGAACCAGAACCAGAACTGTAAGGAGCTGTTTGTTGTGACCCCAGAGGACCATGTGACCCTGTGTTGAATTTTTTTAATGTGAAAGTGACCTGATGTTGGGATGTCCATCGGACCAGAATGTGAACCAGAACCAGAACCGCTGTGCAGTAAAGCGGGTTGGATCAGAGGAACCTTGAGCGGAGAGCAGGGTTCTGTTTGGACTGACAGAGAGCAGACTGTTGTGTCTGGTTCCTGAGGCTCACCTTGAACTAATCCAACCAGAACCAGAACCAGAGCCGGGCCGTGAGCCGCTAGCAGACGTTAGCCAGTGTGTTCCTGTGGGGAAACTCAGCAGCAGTGGGGGAGGGGCGGCCCTTATTAAATGAATGACTGATTCCAGAGGGAGACGAAATGTTGCCATGTCTTCAGTCTCCTGTTGATTCTCTCATGTGGGAACATGCTGACCCTGCTCCTTTGCTTTTGCTCCATCTGGTCATAAATGTTGAAAACTTTTTATTTTCAGGTGTTTGAGGCTGGAAGCCTCTTGACCATCACCCTCATCAGGCTGCAGCGTATGAATACTTCTGAGTTCTGCTGGACCCGTCATCCAATCAGCTGCTGTCCACTCTTAGTTCTGACTGGACCTGGATGTGTTTGGTACCGATCCGGTCCGATTCAGACCTGCTGCTCCTGAGCAGACAAAGCAGGTTCCAACCGACCAGAGAGAACCTCGACCCCTGACCTCTGACCCCTCCCCCACAGAGACCCACTCAAAGCTCCGTGGGGGAGGGGCGGGGAGAGCGGGGGAGGGCGGCCGATCGATCAGAGCCGATCGCCAATCAAAGCCTCATTTATTTGGTCGTACTTCCTGTTTCAGCTCCGACAGAATCCGACAGAAACCAAACCCAACAGAACCAAACCAAACCCAACAGAACCAAACCAAACCCAACAGAACCCAATAAAACTTCTGAAAGGAAAAGTCTGACCTCTGTGCTGAGCTGCAGCCCGCTCCATCAGAACCATCAGCAGCAGAACCTTCATTTTCACCAGAACCCGGCCGTCCAGCAGGCAGAATGAAGCTCAACTGCAGCTGAACCAGAACCGAAACAGAACCGGACCAGAACTGGACTCTCAGAGATCCAAGTGGAGCTGAACTGTTAACTGGGAGAGGAAGCAGCTCAGAGGAATGTAGAGACACACACACACACACACACACACACACACCGCCCGCCTCCATTCATTCAGCTCCATGGGGGGCCGGGCTGAACCATCTGACCCGATGGACGGGGGGTTTGGTTCTGAGTCTCAGTGCTGCTCAGGAGGTTCTGCAGAACCTGAGCGGTCCAGTCCGGGTTTGACACGGAACCAGTGACCTCTGCTCTTTATTGATCCCTGACTGGTTCTACTGGCTCCAGCAGGAACACGATTATTTACTGAGGAACATTAAGACAGAGGCAGACATGATGCTTCATTTATTGATCATTTATTGATCATTTATTGATCATTTATTGATTATTTATTGATCATTTATTGATCTGCTATCACACATAAACTCAAGGTTAAAGTCATCAAAGTGTTTTAACTCCAGTCCAGACTGTAGATGTTTCCAGAACCGGTTTATTTCCATCCGACCTAAGCTCTGGTTCCGGATCAGAACCTGGAGCAGCAGCTGGTCTCCGGGTTCAGAGAGAATCCTGGTCCGACTCAGAACCTCCTCTGGATCAGAACCTCTGAGGTTAAATCCAAACGAAGTCAGACGGAAAAATCTTCATGATGAAGATGAGTCCGTCATCAGCTCTTCCTCTTCCTCCCAGAACCGGTCGGGTTCTGCCGGGCCCTCACAGTTTGGCTTTGGCCTGGAAGAAGCTCATGACGGCGTTGAAGCATTCCTCCGAGGTCCAGCGCTCCATCAGCCGCTCCACCTCGGCGTCGTTGACGGCATAGAGACGTTCCTTCTCCACGGACCGGACCAGCTGTTTGGACAGCGCCAGGGACTGATGGACACGGAGAGGCTGCCGTTAGAACCCGGACGTCCTCAGAACCGCAGCTGCTGCTGTCAGCAGAGCTCGTCCTTCCACTTAATTTTATCCACTTTATGGAATAGAACCCAAACTATGAAGCCCTCAGCATGATGCTGCCACTGCCAGGCCTGTAGTTAGAGGCCGGGTCCAGTCAGTGGTCCTGGAGAACCACCAGGTGTTATTATAATAACAATAATAATAATAATTATTAGTAAACATGATCTCACCTCCATGTTTCTATTTAAATGTTTCTGCTCAGAAGAACCAAATTATACAAAATAAAGAAAACATTTTTATCTTCCTGATTGCTGATGGATCTATCGGTACCAGACCCAAATGGATCCAACATACATGGAACCAGATTAGCAGAACCAGCAGAATGTTCTGGTCCAGATGACCCGTTGTGTCTGCCGGCGCCCCCTGCTGGCCGTCCCAGGCAGGTCGCATGCCTCTCCCTGTGTGTGGAGAAGCCGGTTCCGGTCCGGCGGCGCTCACCTGGGGCGGCAGCCGGGCGTAGGCCCTGAGCCGGGTCCAGACCTCGGACTGGAAGCTGCTGTCGGGGAAAACCTCGGTGATCAGACCCAGTTCGCAGGCCCGGTGGGCCGTCAGCTTCTGGTTGAACAGCAGCATCTCACTGGCCTGCAGAGACAGTCAGAGTCAGACCCACGACCCGGCAGCAGGTTCTGGTTCTGGAGGTCCGCTCCGGTACCTTGGTGGGGCCCATTATCCTGGGGAAGGTGTAGGAGGAGCATCCCTCGGCGCTCTGACCCAGCTGGGTGAAGGGCGTGTGGAAGGTGGCCTGAGAAACACCAAAACGGTTCCCATGGAAACGGGTCAGAACCAGAAACCAACCTGGACTTCCTGTCATCACACCTCTATTCCAGATCATCTGGAAAACTGGGACTAATTTCACCAAAATAAAAGCGCCATCATCTGGTGACTGCAAGTAACTAACATGTTACTCATAAAGGACAACAGAACCGACAGAACCCGGCCCTCTGGGTCAGCTGCAGAGTTTCTGTACCCGCTCTGTGGCGTAGATCAGGTCAAACAGCCCCAACACGGTGACAGAGATCCCTACAGCCGGGCCGTTCACCACGGCAACCAGCGGCTTCGGGAAGTCGATGTACGCCCGGACGTACCGCCTGAGGAGACACAAACATCAGCAGCTGATCGTACCTTTATTTTGTTCATGAAAACCCAAAAAGTCCGGTACCAAACCGACTGAACAGAACCTCAGGTTATTCTGGCTCTGCTCTATTTGTGGTGAAAACAGGACGACGGAGCTCAGAAACTAGAGAAGAAGAACAGATGGAGGCTGCTGCCCCCTGCTGGGCGTCCTGGGAGGCTGAGAGGAAAAACCAGCAGTTTTATAAAAGGAAGCAGAAAGTTTTTATCACAGCGTCTGCAGATGAAATCCTCTTTGCTCCTGATTCAGTTCTGCTACGTCACAACTAAAAACACTGAAACAGTCGACATTTCAAAGGTCAGACTGACAGAAGTCAAAGGTCGTGTTGAGTGTCAGCAGCTCAGCGGAACCTCAGGTGTTGCCCACCTGAGCAGCTCTGCTCCCTTCCTGGCCATCTCCTGGACGCCTCCCTCTGGGATCTTGGTGAAGCTGGACAGGTCGTTCCCGCTGCAGTAAAAGTCTCCGGCTCCTGCAGGGAGGAAACAAACCGGTTCTGGTTCTTCATGGACCTGGAGCCCAGTGACATGCTTAATGGGAACCTCCTTTGTTCAAACTGGTTTGGACCCGGTTTGGACCAGAACCCAGTTTGGACCCGGTTTGGTTCTGGTGTGTTACCTGTGAACACGGCCAACTTTGACTCGTCTTTAGCCGCCTGCTCCAGAGCTGCTATGATCTCGTTGTACATCTGAAAGAAGACATTAGGGAACAGGAAGTGAACCAGCAGGAAATGACGTCACGTGACATCATCAGGGCTTCCTGGTTTCACCGGCTGACCTCAGGTGTGATGGCGTTCTTTTTGGCCGGTCGGTTCAGTTTGATGGTGGTGATGTCGTCCTCCGTAGAGACCAGCAGTGTCTCGTATGTGGCTCCGCCCCCAGCAGGCGTTGCAGCGACCTGGGCGGAGCTTCCTCCCTCTGCCTCCACCAGGGAGCCAATCAGGTTGCAGTACTGCTCCCTGGCTTCATCCTGATAGGAAGAAATCTCAACACTGTCAGTCGCTGGAGGAAAGTTCTGATCCACCGGTTGTTTTTACAAGCGGTCCAGAACCAAAGGGACATTCTGACCTTACAGAAAGGAAACAATCCTAACACAGCAGAACGATGGATCCGACCAGAACCACAGAGGACCTGATGGACACTCGGTACCTGAGAGATGGAGCCCAGAGATTTCCACGCGTCCCATTTGACCTTGTTCACAAAGTCCAGCATTCCTGGTTTAGGAGTGTTGCAGGGACCCTGAGTGGCCTGGAGGAGGAGGAAGAGCGTTACTATGGTAACACAGAAGGTGAAGTTTGAACCTCAAAGTGTTTCTGTACAGATGACGGTCCAGCGCCCCCTGCTGTTTCTGTCTGAACCAAACTCAAGTTTCCTTCCAGGCCTGGAGTGAAAAGGAATCATCAGAACGCCAGAGGAGCAGAACGCTAGGCTAGGCTAGGCTAGGCTAGGCTACATTCCAGTGTTCCTCATACACACCGTTTGGACCCTTCAACTTAAGGCGACAGGTCCAGTTGTGGTCCAGAGACCAGAACCAGTCTGCAGCTCATTGACCGGTACCAGAACCGACTCCCAGCATGCCTCAGTGCCACCTCCTGCAGGTGGACGTCCCCCATCCTCCAAGCTGAGACATTGGGTCAGAACCACACAGCTGCAAAGATCCAGCCGGCTCCATGACTTTGATCAGGACCACAGGAAGAACCTTCCTGTGGTCCTGATTCTGAACGCTGAAGGTCAAAGCTGGTTCTGGGTCTTGGTTTCATCTCACTTCCCTTGGATCAGAACCAGAAACTGCCAGTAAAAGCTGGTTCTGACCCGCCATTTGTCCAGCCAGAACAACGGACCAGTTGGTTCTGGATGATCAATTAGCGACCAGAACATCCGATGAACTGCAGATTCTGCTGACCTTTAAATGTTTAATGAAAAGGTTCTGACACTGAGCGCATGCAGGAACCTCCAGAACCTTCATGACCCGGTTGGAGAACAGAACTTCCTCACCTGCTTGAACAGAGCGTAGATCTTCAGCTTCACCTCGTTCCCCGGATCCGTCTTCAGCGCCGACAGTTTGCTCTTCGCCTGTTCAAACTGCTCCACCGTCGCACCTGAGGGCACAGCCAATCAGAGAACAGCTTCAGCTTGTTGCACCTGAGTGGACCCGTCCTGGACCCGTCCTGGACCCACTGGACCCGCTGCAGACTCACCTTTCATAGCAGATGCCGTGGTCTGGAACGTCAGACTGGGAACACTGGTCCGGAGCAAACTGGGGACACAGAGACGTCCAGAGCTTCAAATTTAGTTTATATATATGTAGTCTAATCACGGCCTCCCTGTAGCACCACTGCGTCCTGCCTTAGGGCCGCGACCCCCATGTTGAACCCCAGTTTACTATCTGGGGCAAAGGTCACTGGAAAGTTCCAGGTCATAAACTGTAACTAATCATTTTAATCCAGCTCTCAGAGACCCGGTTCTGGTTCTGGTTCATTTAACTCTTAAATCATTCCGGTCAAAGTTCAAACATCGCGATAACTGACTGGACACGGTCATCACGTTAATGTTACCTGGTAAGCTTAGCAAAGCGCCACGCGGAGCAGCTCTTCAGGGCGGCAGCGGCCATCTGAACCCGGTTCCGGTCCAAAGTTCGGGAGGGCAGGCAGTGAAACGGAGGAGAGAGCTAGCTCTACAGTGGCCATACAGAAGCTAGCAGCAGCTAATGAAGAGGCCCCGCCCACCCCACCGCGTTCTGCGCTGCTATTGGTCAAAGGGAAGCGCCGCAAACTCCAGTTTGCCCAATGATCAGAGGGCGTTCCCGCAGCACCAATCAGAACCCAGCATGTTGCTTAGAGCCCGCCCTCTTGATTCCGACCGACCAATGGCTGCCGCGGTGGGTCATGGCCGCTCCAGCAGGAAGACGCTGTCAGTCGGTTTTTATTTAGCAGAACCAAAACGCCCAGAACCGAGGAACATCTGGTTGAAACAGTAATTACTGAGATGATTAGTTTTGTTGGGTTGATTATTGATTGAATGAAGTTCTATTCGGGTCTCAGTGACCAGAGGACGGGCTGCTCTCAGCCTCATACAGGCGTTTACCTGGTCACCTGTTGACTCCTGTTAACATGAAGTCAGAAACCAGATGACATGAGAAAAATCTATTTATGAACAAAGTCTGTTTTAGACAGTTCTACAAAAACTAATCCATCATGACTGACAGCGGTACCAGACCGGGATGAAACTGATCCAACCTGGACGGGACGGTTCCCCAAGTTCAACACCACAAGGGTCCAGTCATAAGGTTCTGACCTGGTTCTGGACCAGACTCAGAGTCCAGAGGATGGACTGGCCAGCAGCGACCCAGATGCTCCTCCGCCTTCATCCAGAACCTGTCGGTTCTGACCCAGTGGACTCTGACCCGAACGCAGTGATGCGGAAAGTGGGTATGCACTGCAGGCAAATTGGGGCGCTGCGCTAGAGGGGCGCCAAGACGATGTCTGTGTTTGTTTTTTTCTAATCAGCATTTTATGACCTAACAGCAGTTTGTGTATGAAATGATCAATAACAGATCATTGATTAGGCCCCTCCCCTCCCAAACTGCTGGGGCTCTTCGAGAACTGAGGCGGTTTTTTCTCTTTTAAGTTTGAATTGTAGAAATGAACTCGACAACAGGGAGCTAAAGATGTGCGGCAGGAAAAACTCTGGGGCAGAAAACAGAAGAAGAGGAGAGATGAAGAAAAACTTTTCAAAGAAAGTCATCAGTCAGAAAGTCCAGATAGTTTCTCACCTTCAGGTCTCTGAAGGGTCGACCAGCTCTCTCTCTCCCCATGATTTGGGCCCACAGCATGACTCCGCCACCTCCTTGCTGACATCACAGCCGTGTCGGGACGTGGTGGCCGTCCACCACCGATCCACTGCTGCGTCCATTGTTAGGACATTTTAGCAGCTGCTCTCTTTAATCCCAGGAATCTAACAGAAACTTTCCTCGTTATGTTTTTCTGTACAAACCATCTTTGTTCTGAATCAGACACAGATCTCTCCACAGCACGAAGATAACGCTTCAGTTTCCATTACATATTGAATGTTTTCATACGGCTCTGCACTATCTGATGGTTTTCATCAGCAGAGATCTTTTCTCTTTCCCATAGATTGAAACCTGTGGCCTGCTGAATAATGTGGAACATCCTTCTGCAGTAGATTTCCTTTAATTGATCTGAACTGATCAACCAGCTCTCTGAAATTAATTAGTGATTCAAAGAGCCAGGAGACACAAAACCATCTGTAAACTAATATCACAACAAAACTTTAATCTTTATGACACTTTAACCCAGTTGGCATAATACACTGCTCAAAAAAATAAAGGGAACACTCAAATAACACATCCTAGATGGACAGTTTGATTTCACAGAAGTTTGATTTACTTGGAGTTATATTGTGTTGTTTGAGTGTTCCCTTTATTTTTTGAGCAGTATAGTTTGGAACCGTTGGCTAACAGAAGTGGCTGTTTGGCTCAAATATATTCTGATGGACTGGAGACAGAAGGACAGGCGGATGTTTCAGCTCAATGACATCATCAATCATCTGATCCATTGATTCTTCAGACAGAACGTCTCTTCCTGACGTCTCTCTGTCTCGGTTATGTGGCCCTCCCAGTCCCCCCAGTCCCCCATTGACCAGTAAAGCTGCCCCTCCCAGCAGTTTCCATTGAGTCGGTGAGCAGCAGAATCAGCAGCTCCTGAAGGGAATCGCTGACTCAGCAGAACCCTTTGGCGCCGCGTGGACCCCCGGCGTATAAATTGGGCCGTCCAACTTTTTCTCTGTTACACTGTGTGAGTGTTTGAGGGACGGGTTGGACCAGAAACATGTCGCAGTACTCTGGAAAGGTGAGTAACTGGTACCGGTACCGGCTGATCCGGCTCTGGGTCGGTCAGAGGGACCAGAGGAAAATTCATGCAATACAAGCAATAGCTCACTGGATCAGAACCAGAACCATTTAATGGATCAGAACCAGAACCACTCACTAGGCCATCGTGGCTCCCTGCCAGCAGGCGGCGCTCTGACTGATCCATGATGCTGAATCTACTCTTCATGTCTGCGGAAGAAGGGGCGGGGCCAGGCTGCACATCCAATTAAAAGCTTTGGTTAGATGTGGGCGGAGCTTGTTCTCCCTGTTTTGGTGTTTTCTGAGTTCTGGAAAGTTCTGACCCGACTGCACTAATAATGGGTTTTGATGTGACGTCACAGTGAAGGGTGGGGTGACATCATGCGTGGAAATAGCTGGAGTTTGTCAGGCAGAAGCAACAGATTTAACAGAACTGAATTCTGGTTCTGATCCGGTTCAGATCTTTTCATCTGGAACCCGGTTCTGACCCGGTTTGTAAACTTTATTGAGTGAGGTTGCTAACGGCTAACGGCTAACCCTGCAGATCACCTTCTACGAGGGGCGGTGCTTCACCGGCAGGAAGCTGGAGGTCAGAGGTGACTGCGATAACTTCCAGGACCGCGGCTTCATGAACAGGTGATGAAGGTTCTACAGTCTGCAGCTCACTTCCCCTCCTGGTTTTCACAATAAAAGCCTTCCTCCCTGTACTCAGAGTGAACTCCATCCGGGTGGAGAGCGGAGCCTGGATCTGCTACGACCATCCAGACTTCAGGGGGCAGCAGTACATCCTGGAGCACGGAGAATACCCAGAATTCCAGAGGTGGAACTCCCACAACGACCACATGGGATCCTGCAAGCCCATCCGCATGGTGAGCTCCGCCCCCCTCCGGGAGCTCCGCCCCCCCGGAGTCTCGCTGAGGTTTGTAGACTAACCCGTCTGCTCTGCTCGCAGCATGGAGAGCACTACCGCATCGAGCTGTTCGAGGCCTGCAACTTCTCCGGTCAGTGCATGGACATCTGCGACGATTGTCCCTTCCTGCAGAGCCGCGGCTTCTCCAAGAGCTGCATCAACTCCGTCAGGGTCTACGGAGACGGAGCGTGAGTCCTGCACCACCCACACCATCAGAACACAACCGGTACCGGTACCGTCTCAGCTTGGCCCCTCAGGGTCCAGATCCGCCATGACAGGCCACAGTTCTGGTTCCGGTCAGTCCCACTGATCCCAGTTATCAGCCGGGTCTCCTGGACAAGTACGTAGTGACAGTGGAAAGGAAAAACTCCAGTTTTAACAGGAAGAAACTCCAACAGAACCAGAACCTGGATCGGCTCGTTTCCACAGAACTCGTTCAGTTTTGCTCGTCTTTAAATGTCAGGTTTTGTTGGGACCCAACGCCCGTTTCCCTTCATTTAGCTAGCCTAGCGTAGCCTAGCATGCATCATGTACAAGATGCTAGGTAGTAGCACGAAGCTTGTCCCTTCTTCACCTTCGGTCTGACGGGGCCCGACCGGAGCCGGATCTACCAGGTGTTCCTTCATCAGATCCAGTTGGTTCAGAACCTCCTCAGTCCAACATCCAGCAGCGCCTTGGATCAGCGCTGGGTCCGTCTGACAGTCGTCTCACCACCAGGGGGAGCAGCGCCTCTTGTTGCTCAGCGAACAGAACCGGTTCCTCAGTAATCGGGTTCATGGAGTCGCTCGTTACGATGATGTGAAACGTTGCCGACTGTCGACAGGAAGATTTACTTTAATTAAAAACACCAAATAAAGCAACAATGTAGGAGAAAGTAGTTTGTTAGTTTGTCCTGCAGTAGCAGCTCAGCTACAGACGGTTCTGGTTTAATCCAGAACCGGTTTAATCCCGGACCAGAACCGGCTGGGTGAACTGGGAGGAGCTGGTGAAAGCTCTGCCTCCCAGTTTGCTGCTGGAACCATAAATAATGTTTCCAGGTCAACACAAACACCACTGAGGGGTTTTACTTCTTCAGATCAACGTCATTCGGACCAAACGTTTGTCTTCAGAGGTTCTGGTCCAAAATCAGATTCTGTTTTTTTCTCAGACTTTGAAAGCAGAAACTTTAGATTCCTCCAGTTTCAATCTCCCAAACTGGATGAATCAGGGATTATGGATGTTACTGAGATCATCAGCGTCACGTTTCCGTGGCGCCGGAACCAGATCAACAGGACGGGGAAACGGGCCGAACCAGAACCCTGCATCTGTAATCCTGGAGTTTTATTCACCTGGAACCGGAAGGGTCCGAGTGGAAGTTCTGAGAACCTCTCAGGTTCTGACCGGGTGTTCTCCAGTGTTCTGGTTTCTACCGGTCCTGTGCGGGTGCTGTGAAGGTCCGGTTGCGGTTCCGAGTGTCTAACCTGTGATCCTTCTTCTGCCTCAGCTGGGTGATGTACGAGGAGCCCAACTTCCGGGGCCGGATGTACATCGTGGAGCGCGGGAACTACTGCAGCCCGACGGAGTGGCAGGCCCAGAACCAGAACCCCAACATCCAGTCCATCCGCCGAGTCGTCAACTACTTCTGAGCCTTCCTCCTCCTCCTCTTCCTCAGCAGGCAGATCAATAAACTGAGACCAATCCAGTTTTTTATCAAACCCGGTCTCCGGCCTGATTCATCATCGCTGCTCCGGTTCTGCTTCCGGTTCCACCTCACCGTTACTGTTGGAACAGAACCAGGTTCTTCTCTGGAGATCCAGGAGGTTCTGGCAGCAGTGGAACCAGAACCAGAACCGTCCAAGTTTACAGAAACAGATTAAATGTGTTACTGGACCCTAAAAAACAAAGTAAAACATTATTTAAAAAAGTTAATATTCAATAAATGTAAACATTTCCAACAAAACGTTCTACGGGTTCCAAGCCCGACCCGGCAGGCGGCGCCTGAATATTAAGATATTAATGCAGCTACAGATCAGTATTTATTGTCTGAAAGAAATTAATGAGCAACAGATGAGAAAAAATCTGAGATATTTGTAGAAAATTAGATAAAAAGCTTTTTGTTCCTAAAACACGACATGAACCCATGAACAGAAGCAATTTATCATTATTATCATTATTATTATTATTATTATCATTATTATCATTATTATTATTATCATTATTATCATTATTATTATCATTATTATTATTATTATCATTATTATTATTATCATTATTATTATTATTATTATTATCATTATTATCATTATCATTGTTATTATTATCATTATTATCATTATTATTATTATAATTTTTCATCCTGCCTGTAGAAAAACTGATTTTCTGGTTTTTTTTTCAAATTTGTGTTTTAAAAAATCAAATGTAATAATTTTCAGATTCATTTGAGTAAAAACCAAACAGACGCTTTAAATCAGATGAAATCTGATCAATAATTCAGTTTGTTCTGCTTTTCATCATTTTAACAAAAACCATCTGGAACCAGAACCAGAACCCATCCACGACCCGATCCAACCCTTCAACTCGGAGTTTAATAATTATTTTTCAATAAATTCAAAACAATCTAAACATGGATTCTAAATTAAAGTGAATTACAAATATAATAAAATATTAAATTAAAATGTTTCTTGTTTAAAGCTTGAACTGGACTCAGTCCAGAACCTTCTGACCCGTTTGATACAGACATCTGGAGGCCCAACAGAACCAGTCCAAAACCTCAGAGGTTCTCCCGGCTCTGCCGTCCAGCTTCTGATCCGGTTGCGGCCTACCTGGTTCTGTTACCATGGTAACTGTTGAAGGTTCCTGTAACCCAACTCAGAACCGGCTTCTCACTTTCAGGCAGAACTTTTTATTACGGGTCCATCAGAACCAAACACACAGGAACATCAATCAGAACGGATCCGACCAGGACGACCTCCGTCAGGACGACCTCCGTCAGGACGACGACCTTCTAACTGACTGATCAGAAAACAAAACCGTCGCCTCAACCCGCCTGAAAAGAAACAAACTGAAACGTCTCTGATCCGATTTCCCTCAGCAGCTGGTTCCATCCGGTCCCGTTCGGGCCCAAGCGGTCTCAGACGGAGCGGGCCGGGCCTCGGTCCAGGTACGTCCTCAGGGTGGAGATCAGGTGGCTCTCGTCCTCCAGGGTCAGGTCCAGGTAGTCCTCCTCGTGGCGGGAAATGTCCTCCAAGACCTCGTTGACCAGCTGGCTGTCCTCTGGAGACACGGGACAGGAGGACAATCAGGACGGGTCCACGGCGCCGCCCGCCGGACCCTCGGAGCGCCGCCTTACCTGGGGAGGTGGACGAGGAGCCGGCCTCCTCGGAGGACGGCGAGGAGGACGAAGAGGATGTGGACGGCGGGGACAGCAGGTCTGGGGACAGGACGCCCTGGTTGTCCAGCAGCAGCTGAGTTGCAGACTGGACGTCTCCTTCAGACAACCTGAGGGCCACTTCAGCCGAGGCCCTCTGGAACCCCAGGTACAGCAGCTGGAGGACAGGCGGGGACAGGCGGGTTAGGGGACAGGCGGGTTCGGGGACAGACGGGTTAGGGGACAGGCGGGTTCGGGGACAGGCGGGTTAGGGGACAGACGGGTTAGGGGACAGGCGGGTTCGGGGACAGGCGGGTTAGGGGACAGGCGGGTTCAGGGACAGGCGGGTTCAGGGACAGGCGGGTTCAGGGAAAGGCGGGGACAGAGGGATGGTACCTGCTCCACCTTCTCCGCACTGACTGCGTCCTGTGGAGACAGGCGGGTGGGACGAGTCCGCAGGATCGGGGACAGACAGACAGCGGTCAGGTGACCGTCGGGTCAGGGTTCTGTCCCGAGGCACGGCGCGTCGGGGACAGGACCGCGGTTACGCCTGGTCCACGTCCCCGTGGGTCGCGGTGACAGCGCTCTGGCCGCGTCGTCCTGGAGACAGGCCGGCTCGGGCACCAGCGCGGCCGTCCTCCATCCGGCCACAGCCGCTGGCGCTCTTCTGCTGACAGCTCCTCGCTCTCCTGGACCGGACAGGACCGGGTTCAGAACCGCACAGGACCGCGTTCTCCGTACCGTGTCACAGCGCTTACCGGGGACAGGCGGTTGCTGATGAGGACAGGCGGGTTCGGCCTGACAGGGGGTCTCCCCGCAGGCGCAGCCCAGACCGGGCTCGCTCAGAGAGAACCCAGAACCAGCAGGTGGGACCAGGCGGTTCTCTGAGTCCGGAACCAGACGGCCGTACAGGTCCTCCACCGAGAGGAGACGAGCCTTTGGGTCAGAACCAGCACAGGACCGGAACCACAGAGAGGTTACCGGGGACCCGCCGGACCCCCTTAGGCCAGCAGAACGTTCGGGCGCTGGTCGTTCTTCCAGGAAGCTCAGCAGGCTCTGCAGCAGGTACAGACGGGTTAGGGAACAGGACTTCCTCTCGTCCCGTGTTGCCCAGGAAACAGACGGCCGGTTCAGCGGCGGCTCCCCCGGTAGGCGGACAGGCCGGTTCGCGCGGACAGTCACGGACCTTGATCATCAGCAGGCGACAGCTGCCGCTCGCCGTTAGCAACGCAGGACAGCGGGTCCTCGGCGCGCTGCAGCAGGCTGCGCCCGTCCTCCAGGCAGGACAGGCGCCTCCAGGGACAGGCGGGTTCAGGGAAAGGCGGGGACAGAGGGATGGTACCTGCTCCACCTTCTCCGCACTGACTGCGTCCTGTGGAGACGCCTGGGACGAGTCCAGCAGGATCTGGGGACAGACAGACAGCGGTCAGGTGACCGTCGGGTCCGGGTTCTGTCCCGAGGCCCGGCGCGTCGTGGACGGACCGCGGACGCCTTGTCCACGTCCCCGTGGGCGCGGTGCAGCGCTCTGGCCGCGTCCGTCCTGGAGAAGCCCAGCTCCACCAGCCGGGACACGTCCTCCATCCTCGTCCTCCGCCGCTGGCGCTCCTTCTGCTGCTGCTCCTCGCGCTCCTGGACCGGAAAGGACCGGGTCAGAACCGCAGAGGACCCGTTCTCCCGGTACCGTGTCACAGCCTTACCTGGCGCCGGTTGCTGATGAGGACGGCGGCGGCCTGCAGGTCTCCCCCGCAGGCCCGCAGGCCCAACCGGGCCTCCCGCTCAGAGAAACCCAGAACCAGCAGCTGGGCCATCTTCTCCGAGTCCGGAACCAGACGGCCGTACAGGTCCTCCACCTGAGAGGAGACGAGCCTTTGGGTCAGAACCAGCACAGACACCGGAACCACAGAGAGGACCGGGGGACCCGCCGGACCCACCTTGGCCAGCAGAACTCGGGCCTGCTGGTCGTTTCCTTCCAGGAAGCTCAGCAGGCTCTGCAGCAGGTACAGACGCAGGAACAGGACTTCCTCTCGTCCCGTGTTGCCCTGGAAACAGACGGACCGGTTCAGCGGCGGCTCCCCCCGGTGGCGGCGGCCGGTGCGCGCGGCGGTTCCCGGACCTTGATCATCAGCAGGCGCTGCTGCCGCTCGCCGTAGCAACGCAGGAAGCAGTCCTCGGCGCGCTGCAGCCGGCTGCGCCCGTCCTCCAGGCAGGACAGCGCCTCCAGGGCCCGGTAGCACCACACGATGTCCAGCTGCAGCACGGCGTAGTTGTCCACGGAGCCCAGCATCGCCGAGCCGCACCGACTGCGGAACCGCCGCGCTGTCAACGGAGCTTTTATTGTGAGAGGTGCAGGAGGGCGGGGCTTCCTACCTGAAGTGCTGGTCGGCTTGCAGCAGGTGGCAGAGGGCGGAGTCAAACTGCCTCCTCTTCATCAGAGAGCGGCCCTTCTCATGGAACCCCATGGCCAGGATGAGAGCCTGGAGACAGCGGCGTTATGGACCGGGCCGGGCCAGGACCTGACCCAACACCACAACCGGGCCCAACACCAGAACCAGAACCTGAGGTGGTTCAAGGCCAGGCAAGGACCGGCCCTGACTTGGACTAGACCGTTTCAGCAGTAATTATTCTCTACTGATTCTGAAGAGCCGGACCAAAAAGGTGTTAGCTTAGCACAGCTAACATTTATGATTAGCGCTTTAGCATTAGCTTTCACTAATGCCATGTTGGCATTAGCATGTTGGTAGCTTTAGCAGGAGTGATGTTTATCATTAGCGCATTAGCATCAGCGCAGCTAGCTCTTCAGTTAGCGGAGAGACTCCCAGTGAAACCAGCACAGACCCAGAACTTCATCCTGCTTGGTTCCGGTATCAAACCTCCAGCCAGAATGCAGAGAACCTGTGAACGGTTCTGGTTCTGCTGTCTGGACCGAGCCTCACCTTCTTCTCGTCTTGCGGGATCTTCAGCGGGTTTCCTTTCTGGTCGGCGATCTCCAGAAAGGGCGTGGTCTCTGGATCCTCGCTGCCGTCTGACACACAGAACATCCATGAAAGTCTGGAGCCGGCCGACCTTTGACCCGGCCCGACCCGGACCCACCTCTCTCCGACAGGATCTGGAAGCCTTTCTGGGTCCGCTGCAGGATCTGGCTCTGGTTCTTCTGCTCCTCCTCCTCCCTGCTGACCTGCTCGCCGTCGCTGACCTTCAACACCATGACCTTGCTGTGGTTCTTCACGCCCTGCTCGTCCAGCCGCCGATCTGCAGCGCCAAGACAGAGGAGGCGGGTCAGAACCGGGTCAGAACCGGCCGCCGCGCTGGAGACCAGTGAACTGGAAATGAACTGGTTTAAACTGCAGGTGCGTCGAGAACCGTCAACATCGACCCAAATAAACAGAGTCCGTTGATCTGTTTGTTACTTTTCCCTCCATAATCGGTGTCTGACGTTGCCATGGTAACCAATAACCTTAACCCGACTGGAAGCATTATTCTGGGCAAATTAACATTTCGCAGGACGATGTCGGCGTTAAGGCGGCGGTACCGACCGGGCCGCAGGGTTCTGCCGTTCAGGATCAGCTTGATGTGCTTCAGGCTGAAATCCTCCGCGATCCTGCAGGAGCACAAACAGCCTCAGAGTGGTGGGCGGGGCTATGACATCACCACCAGGTGAGGCCACCCTACCTGTCCACCAGCTGCTGCACTGGGACGTCCAGCCGGGTCTCCAGGTGGGATTTCGTCTTTAAGTCCTGGAAGCAGAAGCAGAACCTCAGTCCAAACCGCCAGCCCTGACTCCGCCCACCAGGGGAAATCGCCCTCTGACCTTCTTGGCCTCTCTGGGCAGCAGCAGCTCCAGCGTCGCCACGCTGGTCTCCCTGAAGGTCCGGTTGCATTTCCCTCTGGCCACCGCCTGAGCCCGGATGGACTCCAGAGCGCCCCCTACCTCCTCCACGGACTGGTCGAGGAGCGTGGCGTAGCGCTGCGCCAGCTCCTAGAGGACAGAACATCAGAACCAGACGCTGCCGTCAGACACCACGAGCCGCAGCTATTCACCTGCTTCACTTCATCTACGGGAGACTTTCACTGCCAGAACCTGGAAATAAACTGAGGAGCAGAATCAGGTTGAAAAGAGAAAACCTGTCAAAACAACAGGAAACTTGTAATAAATCTCTCTAAAATGTTTGTTAAACAAGATATAAAATTCATTAACAAGAAAGTTTCCTGCTAAAATGAGACATAAAATGAGATAAAGTTGTTTTTTGCTAAGATTTAAAACTCAACCTTGAGGAATTTCCTCATTAAAGCAAATTATTAAATGAGAAACTTTCACATTATCTGTTGAGTTTCAATCGTCACCTTGAAATCGTGGCCCAAAAGAAAAATGCTGTCATTTTAGGAAGGTGAAGATTTTATTGAATAAAACAAGAGTTTCTCGTTATATTAAAACAAAACAAGCTAATTTTTTTTAACCTTTGCTACTAAATTTATTTCTGATGTTTGGCAGTTTGTTGTTTCTCCAGATCAAACTGTTCTCTGATCTGCAGCTGTAAACCCTTCAGCTGTTTCCTCAGGCCGACCCAGATCCCCGTTTCTCTGCTCCTGCAGACGTTCTGCCTGCAGGTTTCAGCCGTTTGCTGAGCTGCAATCAGCTGAACAATCAGGCCTCTTCCAGCAGGGGAACCTCCAACACACACAGGGCAGCACCAGGTCGGGAAACACTGACCTATAGGCTCTGTGGAGGCGTCCTCCTTCAGCCAATCAGAGCGCAGGCTCACGCCGACCCACCTGCAGGTGCGCGCCACCCGACTGGTCGTCCTCCTGGGTGAACGGAGGATTCCACAGCTGGACCTTCTCCTGCTTCAGCAGGTTCTTCAGCTTGGCCTGCAGGTTCTGCTCCGCCATGTTGTCTGTACTGACGAGGACAGGAAGTAGACCAGAGGACAGGAAGTCAGCCAGAGGACAGGAAGTCAGCCAGAGGACAGGGATTCCCTTCTTGTCTGGAAACCAGTTCACTTCCAACAGTCTGAATCAGGTCAGAGAAGTGAGAAGGTTCACAGTAAAACAGTAAAAATTAGACGTTTTCCTTGATGTCTGAGGGTCGTAATCATCAGGTCAGAAGTCACAAAGGTGGGAATATTTCAGAATAAAAGCTGAAGGAAGTAAAAACTTAAATGAAATAAAAAAACTTACAATGAAAATTGAAGCTTTCTAAGCAGCCTAAACTAACATTTAAATCCGGACAGTAACATCAACAAAACTAATAAATGTTATCTACACAGATGGTTCTATAAAATCATTATTTTTATGATTCAAAGCTGCTAAAAAGTATTTAATCACGTAATCTTTAATAATCTTTAATCATCTGAATAAAGTTTTGCTCCAAAACCAACAAAGATGATAAACAAAACAAAGCTTTTATTTTGAAGGCTCCAGCTAGAATCGACTGTTTCCATTTGCATTGTGGGAAACGTAGTCCTTCAGGTTCAGGATCGCCAAACCGGGTCAGAACCAGAACCCAAGATCGAAAAATTTTACTGAGTCTGACTTAAAGATTGAACTTTGACATTTTTAACAGGAAATGACGTCATTTCTATCACGTGAACACAAACTTTACTCCGAGAGCTCTGGTGTTAATTAGCCAAACACTTTCAGGTTTAAACTTTAGGTTTTATTTAAACTCGTAGGAACGTAGAGTTCTCTCCGAACCGGAACCGGATACAGGTGAAGATATTTCATCAAAACAGCCGAATATTTACCTCCACAGACACAAAGACGCTTCTACTTAGCAGCTAGCAGGTTGTTAATAATTCATAGGTCAGGAGGCTGACCTCTGACCTCAGAGTTACCTCGCAGGTAACGACGAGTCGCTGACTCCGAGCTGAGGGACCCGAAACAAGTGGAAGATGCCCAAACCTGACGGTCCACGACGGAGATGTTTTCATGGAGCTGCTCCTGCAGAGAGGAACAAACTGCGAGAGGTCTCACTCCGAGCGGCTTTACAAAACCCGCTGCTCAGAAAAGCCGGAGAAGCTGCGACACAGAAAGACCAGGTCATCTCAACAAACAGAGACGATCTTTGTAAATAGTGGGTGGTGGCCTACGAGGGTCAAAAAGCGTGATGAGTTTAAAAAAAGCGGATTGAAAAGGCAGCAAAGTTATAAAAAAAAAAAACTAAAAATAAAATTTAGTGGGATGGAAACCAAAATCTATAAATGTCAGCATATCAAAATGCAACTTAAATCAATAAATAAATGGAAAAGAATTGTACAAAAATGAAATAAAATAAATGGCTCAGGGATCTGGTCAGGATGGACGGCTCCCTGAGAGGAGTTCAGGTCCCACCGGGAGGAGGGGAAAACCAGGACACGCTGGAGGGACTGGGTCCCAGCCGGCCTGGGAACGCCTGGGGATTCTCCCAGAGGAGCTGGAAGAGGCTGGGAGAGGGAAGTTTGGGCCTCCATTCTTGGGCTGCTGACCCCGCGACCCGACCTGGACAAGCTGCAGACGATGGATGGATGGATACCAAATTGAAATATGACTGTAATCAGGAAGAACCTCAGAGGGATGAGGAAATACTGAATATGATTTTTAAAAGCATGAAACATAAAAATAACAGAAAAAAATGAAAAACATTTTAAAAGCGATAAAAACCCTGAAAAATAAAATGAAAGTTTAACAAAGTAAATATCTGCATTTAGGAATTAATAAGCTACGAATAATTTTGATTAAAGGGTTCTGGTAACGTTACATCATCAGAACCAGTCTAGAAATATCCTATTATGTCACCAGAACTGGTCCGGTTCTGATTCTGGTGACATTTCTTTACATCATGTTTGCAACAGAAACATGAGATCAATCAGCAGCTTTTATCTGGGCTCGGCTCTGTTCAGGTCCAAAGGAGAATGAACAGAACCGGTCGGGTTCTGGACCCGTCAGAACCTCAGGAGGACGGGTACAGGCCCAGCCTCCTGGCAGCCTCAGAGATCCTCAGGGTTCTCCTGCTGGGGAACGGGTAGCGGGTCAGAAGTGCCCCGGATCCGCCTCCTGGGTTCTGGTTCTGGTCCTGGTCCTGGTTCTGTTCCTGACTGGCACAGAGTCTGGTGAAGCCTCCTCTGGACCGGGCGGAACCAGAACCAACCGTGTGTGTGTCTGTGGGCGGGGCCTGTGAGGATGAGGCGGGGGAACATCTGGGGATGAAGAGCAGAGGTCCAGATCAGAGGCGGATCGGGTCGGAACCAGAACCAGCTGGAGGCGGTTCCGGACCTGCAGAGGCTCCGCTCTGTCTCTATGGCGATTGCAGGGCGACGCCGGTGCAGGTCCA